>CAWUFW010007149.1:600000-1047434 GCA_963921515.1 Calotriton arnoldi | reverse complement strand
TACAACGATATTTTTGATTCGATATTTTTGTACTTACCTGTTTGTAGATAGGGAGTCGATATTTTGGTATTCGATATTTTTAACTCGATATTTTGTCAGGTCGATATTTTCTTCCTCGATATTATGTCAGTGATCCGTGCCCAGTATGCTTGAATTTTGGGACAATCCCAGAGAACATGAAAAAAGGTGCCCTCTTGGCACCCACGCACACAGTGATGTCAAAGCCCTTTCCATCTTGCACAAAACCGTCCAGGAGTAGTAAGATCTGTGTAGAATGTGAAGCTGTACCAGACGAAAGCGAGATCTAATGGAGTCTTCTCTCGGGCTTTGTATTGCCTCAACCCATTCATCATCTTCTAACCCTCCGAGGTCGTTTCCCCATGCCACTCTTAGCTTCCCGAGGGGGTCTTGGGAGTTGTTTAGTAGTTTCTTATAGATCATGGAAATACTCTTTTCAGACATAGGGTCCATCAGTAGGCGATCTTCTAATGTGGATGCCTCAAGTAGTTGTTCCCCTTCTATTATGTGCCTACTGAGGGCATGCCCCAATTGCAGGTATTTAAAATATTCTGTTTCAGCCATGCCACATTCTTGACGAAAGTCTGTGAAGGACATTAAGGATTGTCCTCTCCATATGTCACCGATAAGTTCTATGCCAATCAATTCCCAACTAGAAAATCCCTTCAAGCCTCCCACCTCGCTCGCTATGCCATAGCAGAGTTTGGGATGTTATCTTGTCGAGACATCCCAGGAAATGACATCTTCTCCCTCAAGGTCTGTGTCATGGTGTGAGTGTGTGTCGACAGGTAGCGTGTTGCTTCTTTTCTATACAGGATATTTTCATATCTGCCCTGACTCATCGCACATATGTCCATGTGGTAGGCTGGCTCCCCCTGGTCAGAGAAGACCCAATCATTAACCACTTGTAATTCTGTCACCCAGTAATATAGCCTGATATCCCGGACCCCCAGTACTCCCTCACAGACCCCCTCTGGAGCTTTTGAAGTGCTATTCTCGAGGTCGAACCCTGCCACAATAATGAGGAAATTTCCCTGTGTATTCTCCGGAATGTGTCTGGCGGGATCTTGAATGGGGTGTTCTGGAACACGTAGAGGAGCCTAGGAAGTGTCATCATTTTAAAAATAGCTGCTCTGTACATCAAGGAGATAGGCAGAGAGCTCCAATGGGCTACATCATCCCTCAACCTAGCCAACTGCAGGGCCATATTCAACCTCAAAAAGTCTTGTGGGTCCCTGGTTACAAGTTTTCCCAAGTATTTGATGCTGTTATATACCACTTCAGCTGCACAGTCGGACGGGAGCCGAGGCTTCCCCCCTGATAGTGGGAAGACCACTGACTTGGACCAGTTTATACTATAACCAGAGAAGAATCCAAATACCATGAATACCTGCAGTATCCTACTGACGAAGATATAGGGTCGCAAAACCTAAAGCAGGATGTCTTCTGCGTAGAGTGAAATATGTTCCACCCACCCCCGCGGTGCCCTTATGCCTTTTATTAGCGGGTGCGTCCAGACGCATTCCGCTAGTGGCTCTAGCAGCAATGCAAATAGCATAGGCGAGAGTGAGCAACCTTGTCTTGTTCCTTTACTTAAGGCGAATTCCCTTGATTCTACACCGTTAACTCGAACCTGTGCCAAGGGGGAGCTATAGAGGAGGCGAATCCATCTGCAAAATTTAGGGCCAATACCCATCCTGGACAGCACTGCATACATGAAGTTCCACTCAATATTGTCGAACGCCATTTTAGCGCCTAAAGCCAAGAGGGCCGATGGTCCCATCTCCTTTGAACCCGTCATGTGGAGCACCCCATGTAGCTGCCTCAAGTTCAATCCGGTGCTTCTGTGGGGCATGAAACCCGACTGATTGGGGTGTACCAGGGAAGTGATTACCGTGCGAAGCCTATTTGCTAGGATCTTGGCCAGCACTTTGGCCTTTACATTTAGAAGTTATATTAGCCTGTAGGAGCTACACTCCCCCGATGGCTTGCCCTGTTTGTGAATCACCACTATTGTGGCGGTTCTCTGGTCCCTGGGGAGGCATCCCTCCGTGCCCGATGCTCGGTACACTTCTAGCATAGGTTTGGCCACCATGGATGCACAAAGTTTATACAGTTCTATTGGCAGTCCATTTGGACCTACCGCCTTACCGGATTGCATGTTGCGGATGGCCGCTATCACTTCCTCTTCCGTTAGCTCTAGGTCTAGTCTTTCCTTTTCCTCAGTCTTAATTGTGTGTATTCTAAGTCCCTGGAGGAAAGTCTTGCATTCTTGCTCCGTCTTGGTTGCCCCCGAGGTGTATACTTCCTCATAGTACCTTGCAAAGGTCTCTGCAATCTGGGCAGCACCCCCTCTTTGTCGGCTACTTCTAGCACTCAAGACCTTGTGTGATCCCTTCTTTCTAGCTGGGCCAGTAATTTACCAGCCTTAACGCCTACGTAGTATAAGCGTCATTGAGTAGCCAGAGCATGGCACCTGGCCTTATTCTCCACCAACACTCCAAATTCGTGCTGTTTAAGTCTCAATAAATGGACCAGAGGATGCGTGCCTTCTGCTATTACCCTTTCTTCCAGGGCCCAGACTTCTCTTTCAGCCTCATCACACTCTACTCTTTGTTCCTTCTTTTTCCCACCTATTAACGACTGCACCTGTCCTCGGAGAACAGTTTTAAACTCCTCCCAGAGGACCTAGGCTGATTCCACTGAGCCCAGATTTTCAGCAAAATACAACTCACTTCCTTCCCTTATCTTTTCCCTCATGTCCTTGTCTTGGAGGTACCAGGTGTCTATTCAGGGAATCAGCGGAAATTCCCTTGGGGGACCCTGATGAGGACACCTATTGGGGAATGGTCTGCGATTCCTCTTGCGTAATGCTTGGCCTCCCTAAAGCACGCCGCCGTTGCGGCATGCGTAAAGATGTAGTCCAGGCGAGAGTAGCTACCATGTGCCGAGGCAAGGTAGGTACTGTCTCTGTGTCGGATTGTGCTGCCTCCACAGGTCTACAAGGCCCATGGCATCTACAAAAGAACTTAGTGGGCCCCACCCACCTCCATGGATCGCCCCTCTCAGTCTGTCTATCTCTGGGTCCATCACATCATTCATGTCCCCTCCCAGCACCAGTGTTCCAGATGGCATTGTCAGGAGTAGGGAGCTTACCTCCGGCAGGGTGCCTGCATGGAGGCGAGGTGGGATATATACGGAACAGAGCTGGAGTGGTTGCCCCTCCCATGTGCCGGTTACTGCCACGTATGTCCCTTGTGAATCATTCCATGTGGAGTGTACTATGTGTGGCAATGATTTTTTGAGCAGTATTCCCACCCCTCTGGAGCTGGTGGTGAATCCTGAATGGGCTACCATCATGTATCCGAAGTGGTCCATCGCCTTGTATTGTGTACCCTTAAGGTGAGTTTCTTGAAGCAGGATCACATCTGGGGAGTGTCGCTTAATGTTCGCATAATTTTATTCCCCAGCCCATTAACATTCCAGGACCAGATGTTCAATGCTCCTCTTCTCGGGCCTGCCATGATAATGTAGGTGTGGTATGTGCTCCCCATCTTTTCCCCGGATAAGCCGGAGATACATTAATGCACAGTGGGTTGTTTAATGACTCTCATTTCTTCACCCTCCCTCTCAATGCCATGTTGCAATGATACAGTGATTCAACTAGGAAAAACATCCCTAAAACTCCCCCCCCCTCAGCCCCTCCCTGCCACCCTGCTGAGTGGGCATAAAACTCCCCACCCCCCCCAACCTGCAGAGTGCCTGTCGCCCCAGAACTAAGATAATGAAAACGTGGGTAGCATATCAATAAATTTAGCAATGAGTGTATTTGGCTGTTGCGGATCATGGCATCCTCCTAAGAATATATTAACAAATGAAAAAGGGACTTCCAAACCTCAAATAACAGTTATCTTATGCCAGACCTCAACCCAAAATTGTGGGATAGCAAGGCATTCAAACAACATGTGCACATAAGAACCAATTTGAAGTATGAGATGGCCAACAGGTGTCCTGTGGAAGAACTTTCATTCTAAACAGTGTAAAATAATCATGAATAAACAAATATAGTGTTTGAGAATAACTAGCAAAGCGAGGGGTGGAATGAACTTTTGCCCAGATTTTGTCCCATAACTTAATGGGAAATTCTGTTTTGAAGTCCACCTCCCAACGTACCATGCATCCACCACTTTCTAGATGTGGTTACTCTCCCTCGGTTAAACGAGGACAGGAGGGCCCTGCTCTTGGGAGCAATATCCAAAGAGGAGGTCACGCAGGATATCTCTGCTGCTCCTTACAGGAAGGCTCCTGGGGAGGACGGCTTCACATTGGAATTTTAAAAATTGACCTCCGATGCCGTGGCGCAGTCTCTATTAGTGGCCTACACTGAGGTGGAGGGAATGGGTGGCCTCGGCCTGGTTTCCAACAAGGCTGTCATCACAGTGCTCCCCAAGTCAGGCAAGGATCTATTAATCAATCAGTGTTTGTTAAGTGTGACTACTCACCCATGAGGGTTTGGAAGGCACTGGGGGGCTGCAGGTCCTGATGGGCACTGAGGTTCAGTCGAAGAGCCAGGTCTTGAGCTCCTTCCTGAATTGGGTCAGCGACGGGGTTTTCCTGAGGTGTAGAGGCAGGGTGTTCCAGGTTTTGGCGGCAAGGTAGGAGAAGGCTCTTCCTCCGGTCCTGGTCTTGTGGATCCGAGGGACGGTGGCAAGGGCCAGTTTGGCAGAGTGAGGTGTCTGGTGGGTACGTGGAATGAGAGGGGGTGGTTCAGGTATGCTGGTCTGGTGTCGTAGAGGGCTTTGTAGGCGTATGTGAAGAACTTGAATGTGACTCTTGTTGACTGGGAGCCAGTTGAGTTCTTGCAGGCGTTCGGAGATGTGGCTACAGCGAGGGATGTTGAGGACCAGTCTGTCTGCAGTGTACTGAATATTCTGTAGTTTCCTGAGGAGTTTCTCGGTGACGCCTGTGTAGATTGCATTGCCCTAGGTGAGTCTGCTGCTGATGAGTGCATGGGTGGCTGTCTTTCTGGCCTCAGTGGGGATCCATCTGAAGGTCTTTTGAAGCAGGCGAAGAGTGTGGGAGCATGATGAGGCGATGGCGTTGATCTGGTGGTTCATCGTGAGCGAGGAGTCCAGTATGATGCTGAGATTTCGTGCATGGTCCGTGGGTTCATTACACAGCGGGCCACCAGGAGTCTTCCCAAGTGGAGGTATTGGACCCCAGGATGAGGACTTCAGACTTGTCCGAGTTGACCCTGAGGCAGCTGTCTCTCATCCAGGTAGTGACAGCCTTCATCCCATCATGGAAGATGTTTCTGGTGATTGTGGGTTCATTGGTGAGGGAGAGGATCAGCTGGGTGTCATCAGCGTAGGAGGCGATGTTGAGTCTGTGGTTCTTAACTATGGCTGTGAGCGGGGCCATGTAGAAGTTGAAGAGGGTGGGGCTCAGGGCGGAGCCGTGGGGGACTCGGCAGCCAATTTCCGTGGGTTCTGAGAAAGGTGGTAGTCTGACATGCTGTGTCCTACCAGTGAGAAAGGAATGGAATGGATCCAGTCCAGTGCTCTGTCATGGATGCCGGCGTCATGGAGTCTCATGCTTAGGGTGCATTGGGAGACGGTGTCAAAAGCGGCTGAGAGGTCCAGAAGGATGAGAGCTGCTGTGTCTCCCCAGTCGAAGAGGGAGCGGATATCATCAGTGGCTGCGAGGAGGGCGGCCTCGTTGCTGTGGTTGCTTCAGAAGCCGGATTGAGAGGAGTCCAGGATATGGTTAGCTTAGATGAACTCATAGAGTTGGGCGTTGATGGGCTTCTCAATGACTTTGGCTGGGAAGGGGAGGGGAGGAGGGAGATGGGTCTGAAATTCTTGAGGTCTGTCGGGTCACTGGATGGTTTGGTCAGCAGCGGGTGGATCTAGGCGGGTTTCCAGTCAGCTGGGAAGGTGGCAGCCTTGATGGAGCAGTTGATGGTGCGGCATGATTCAGGTACAATGGAGGTGGCGGCCCTGGCAAGATGTGGTGCAGGCAGGGATCGAGGGTGCTCCAGAGGGAATGCTCTTCATGGTCTTGAGAGTGTCATCTGTAGTGTGCGGGGTCCAGTTGAGCAGGATCTGTTGGGGGGCTTCATCATGTGTGGTGGTGGTGGGAGTGATGGGCAGGTCTTGGGTGTCGAAGCTGTTGTAGATCTGCTTGATCTTGTGGTGGAAGTAGGTGCCAAGTTTGTTGCAGAGGTCTTGGGAGGGTGGGACTTCTGTGGTCTCGCTGTTGGGTTTGGCGACCTCCTTGACGATGGTTGAGAGTTCTTTGCTGTTATGTGCTTTGGCGTTGATTCTGTTTTCGAGGGCCATTTTATTTGTAGTTTTGAGGAGGAGGTGGTGTGCGGTGATGGCAGCTTTGAAGCCTGCATGGGCTTCCGGGGTTTCATTGTTCCTCCATCTCTTCTCAAGCCATCTACAGGTGCATCTGGACTCATTGAGGGTGGCAGTGAACCAACTGGCTTTCTTGGAGTGTTGCTTGCCGGGTGCTTTCTTAAGGGGCGCCAATGCATTGGAGCAGTTGGAGATTTATCAGTGGAGGTTGCGTGCTGCAGTATTGGCGTCTGTGGATGTCGGCGGTGTGATTGTACTGAGGGTGGTGCTGAGATGTTCTTCAATGACCTTGTTGCAGTTGAGGAGGATGCATCTGAGCTGGTCCGGTGCGCTGTGGGTCATCCGGGCGATGGGAGCAGCTGAAGTGCGGAGGTGGGTGATGGTGCAGCTGCAGTTTTGGCATGAGAAAGTTCATTGGGTGTCTTTTATTGACGTGAGGTGGCAGGCGGCGTGGGGTCCGATATTGAGGGCAAGGAGAGTGCTGGCATCGTATCAGTGGAAGGTTCGAGAACCAGGGTCCGTGGCTCAGGGTGCCTTTGGTGGCATGCCCGCTGCGCACGTCCGCGCAGCGGCCACCATTAAGTAGTGTGAGGGGGAGTGCTGGACTGCTGGGAGGCAGAAAGCAGGAAACACCGCACTGGAAGGTGGCTGGAAAAGGGGGTCAAGCAGCGGTAGGGGCATGGCACAATTGAGACTGAAAAAAGTATACAAAAAGGGGGAAAAGAAAAAAAAAGTAAAAAAGAGTGCAAAGAAGGCAGATAGGAAAAAAAGGCAGAAAGCACACGGACAGAAGGCAGACCAGTAGCAGAGCAAAGATGCTCCCCACTAGCCCACCAGGGATGAGGCACAGGCGGGAGCCTGCTGGTGGAGGAGGGCCTCGAGCATCAATCAGCAAGGGTAAGTGGACCTGCAAGGGGCAGCAGCTACCTGGCGGAGCTGTGTAGGGAGGGAAGCAGTTTACTGACAAAGTCAGTGAAATTGCTCTTTTCCTGGCGCAGCTGCTTCCATTAAGTAGTTGGAGGGGGAGGACTGGACAGCTGGGAGGTGGGAAGCTGGAAACGCTGCGCTTCAAGGTGGTAGGGCTGCGGGGGTCGAGCAGGGGTAGGGGCATGGCACAAAAGAGAGTGAAAAAAGTGAAAAATGTATGCAAAAAGGGGGTAAGAGAAAAAAAGTTAAAAAGATTGCAAAGAAGGCGGAGGGGAAAAAGAGGCAGAAAGCACACGGACAGAAGGCAGACCTGCAGCAGAGCAAATATGCTCCCCACTAGCCCACTAGGGATGAGGCACAGGTGGGAGCCTGTGGGTGGAAAAGGGTGTCGAACACCAACCAGCAAGGGTCAGTGGACCTGGAAGGGGAAGCAGCTACCAGGCGGAGCTGCACAGGGAGGGAAGCAGTTTACTGACAGGGTCAGTGAAATTGCTCCTTTACTGGCACAGCAGCCGCCATTAAGTCGTGTGAGGGGGAGGGCTGGACAGCTGGGAGGCGTGAATCAGGAAGGGGGAAACGCGTGCTCGAAGGGGGCGGGCAGCATGGGTAGAGCAGCGGCAGGGGCACGGTGCAAAAGAGGGTGAAAAAGTGTGACAGCTACCACCCCATCTCACTCCTAAATGGGGATGTTAAGATCCTGGCCAGTGTCCTGGCCACCCTGCTCAAGAAGTTCATACCCACCCTGATACACCCCAACTCAGGTCGGCTACGTTCCAGGCTGGAACTCTCACAATCACCTCCTGACCCTGGCTCACGTCCTTTGGCTGGTGAAAGACCTACCGGACGAGGCGTTGGCCCTGTGCCTCAATGCTGAGAAGGCAGACGACCACATAGAATGGGGGTATCTCTTCACAGTCCTCTGCCAGTTAGGTCTGGGTGATGACTTTATTACCAGGGTCCAGTGGCTGTATGACGACCCCTCGGCGCAGATGAATTGCAGGAGTTTCCTGTCTGCTCCCTTCCAGATCTGGCATGGGAATGATCAGGGTTGGGCCCCTCTCTTCAATCCCCTTCCTGCTAGTCCTGGAAGCATTAGCCTTGGCTGTCTGTCAGACGCTGGAGATCATGGGCATACCAATGCCATGTGGTCCCTCCTCAATTCTCCCTTATGCGGATGACATTCTGCTGATGTTTAAGGACCACCCTCAATCCCTTCAAACTCTCTTTACCCTCCTAGATGGCTTTGTGCAGATAATGGGTTATAGGATTAACTGGTGGAAGAGTGAGTCCCTCCCCCTCTCTTCATCTATGACCCCAGCTACCGTCGTAGGCGATCCATTCCGCTAGATGCCCTCCGGCCTCAAGTAGATGGGGATTTTTGTCAGCAGGGGGTTGCAGTGTATGGCAAAGGACAATATTGAGTCCCTGCTGGGACGGATTCGGGCAGACTTTGCCAAGTGGATGCATCTCAATCTCTACTTTTAGGGGCATGTCCAGGCGGTTAACGTATGTTCTGGGCATGTTGCCCTTCCAGGTCCTGATCTCCCTCCTTCATTCCCTGGGCAAACCCACAGAGGGTTTCATATGGGGTGCTGCCTAAAGGCAGCTGGCAATCTCCAAACTGGTCACCTATAGAAAGTATGGTGGGTTAGGTCTTCCCTCAGTGGAACATTATGCTCTGGCGATCCACCAGCCGCAACTTGTTTATATGCAGTGGGGAGTGACAGACCCCCCCCTGTGGGTTCTGATGGAATGGAGCCTCTCCAATAGTCCATCCGGCCTTTACCCACTCTATGAGTACAGCGCCCTCAAGCCGTGCTCTGCTAACCCAATGCTCCGGGCGATGGCCCTCACCTGGAAACGGGCGCATGTCCTTTTTTAGGTCGACAATTGTCTACATGCTGAAGTCCCCCTTTGGCAGAATGCTGGCATCTGTTTTGTGGGTTCTCTGCCTGAATGGCCAGAGTGGTGGTCGGTGGGCATCAAAACGCTCTCCCAGTTGCTTGCTAATAGCTCCCTCAAGTCCTTTGCTGCCCTTAGGGACGAGTTTTACCTGCCTCCGCGTCAGTATTGGCTGTATCTGCAACTTAGACACTGTCTTCACAGCCTTCTGGGGGTGATCTCGTGGGACTTAGGGTCCTCCTCCACTGTTGACTACTTCTGGGTATGGGGCTGCTACCAGGAAGTGATGTTGGGTCTGTACAATCAGGTGATCCATCACAAATATTCCCTAACCCAGTCGTGCCATTTCCGGACGTCATGGCATGCGGTCCATCCAGCGCATTAGGATGAGAAGGGTTGGGCCAAGAGTCTGGATGGGCTGGACAGCTGAGTGAGGGAGGCCAGGATGAAGTTCTGTCTTTGTAAAACGGCGCAGGATTGGTCCGGGACTCTCTCCAAACTGGAGCGCGCGAGCCTCCCCCACCACTCGAGCTGTTGGCAATGCGACCTCCCAGGCTGTGACGTTGTGCACATAATGTACAACTGTCCGGATGATTGTGTAGGGTGGGCAGAGGTGAAGGCCACGCTGGGCCGGATGATACCACTCCCCTCCCTACGCACCTGCCCCACTGTGCTTTTACATGTCCTGGCGAATGCCCCTCCACGAATGTCACATCATGAGCATTCGTTCTTCACCACGGCCTTGACATCGGTCAAGCTATGCATCCTCGGCACTGGCACTCCCCCATATATCTAGGCATGGGGAATGGCTAACAGAAATGTTTAAGATAGAGTCCTATGAGGGGATCATTTATATGCACAACAATCAACTGGACGTTCCTTGCTGATGATATGTGATTGGGCGGCCATGCGAGTATATCCTGTGTCTTCTGCCACGTTTCAGGTGGTCCTTGTTATCATCCCATGGAGGGACGCTGGAGGTCTTGCCACCCCCTACCCCCTGCTAGCACCCTACCGGCGTTCCCCCTTCCTCTCCACTGTCTCCCCCTCACTTTCCCAGCTGTTTCTTTCCTTCATTTCCCTTTATTGTGGCTAATTGGATTTGAAGTGCTGAGATGGAATGTTTCCCAATTGCAGCATCTGCTGTTTTTTGCACTTTCCCATGCCATTGCATTGTACTGCTCAGCTGAGCCTGTGTTCTGTACTGTTTATGTTAAAAATCTCAAATAAAGTCTACAAAAAAAAAGAAATCCGCCTTCCAATTAATTTCTGCGACAGATTTGTCTCTGGGATAATTCGGTGCAATAAGAATGTTACCATCAACGTGTTCATATTATTAAGCTAGGTATTTGGAGACTGATCAGGAAGTTCAGCAGAGAGAAGTTTGGCTAAAATATCATATTGTCCACAGCAGGACTTGGGAAGATTATAAAGATTAGCTAATTAGAAGAAAGGCATTAATGTAGAGTCTTGAGAAAGCTGAGAGGCGGTATGAATACCACAGAGTTTCCAAACCTTCCAGAATATTGTTTTGCTATTGTGTTTAGGTGTTTTATTGTACCACAGTGTACTGAATAAAAAAAGTATCTATAGCAGAGAAGCAATTAACCAGGCTGAGTATAAGCAACTGTAAGACCTTTCAGCATTAGGATGGGCTTCCCCTAAAATTTTGCCTTCCTCCTCCATTTTTGCTGATCTTGGTTTTGCTGGCCTTAGGACTCTGTGCACTTTACCACTGCTAACCAGTGCTAAAGTGCATCTACTTACTTCTTAAAGCATGGTTACATTGGCTTATGCCCGATTGGCATATTTAATTTACTTATAAACCCCAAGTAAAGTGGTACTACATGTACCCAGGACCTGTAAATTAAATGCTACAAGTGGGTCTGCAGCACTTATTATGCCATCCATTTAAGTAGCCCTTTAAACATGTCTTAGTCCTTCCATTGCAGCCAGTAGGTGTGCCTGGATGGACCATCACTGGAAGGGTAGAAAGGGGAGATCTGGGCACAGGCTTGAATAGGCTGTGTTCTGCCTTGACACAAAGAGCTGCATACCCCCTGTAGTTAGTCTGGAGCCAGGGAAGGAAAGGCGGGTTGCCTGTGGACTTCAAAGGGAAATCCCTAGAAGCTTCTCCCACTTCAAAGGAAGGCAGAGGTAAAAATATTGGGCCTCAGACATCAGCTCTTCAGTACACTTCTGGGCCTGTGGACACTCTGCTAGGAAGGAGGACTGCTCTGCTGCCTGAAAAGACTGCCAGTCTGCAGGACTGCTGCTCTGAAGGACTTCTGCCCTGCTGTACTGACCTGCTCCCTGCTTCCCTCTTGCCTTGGTGAGAAGGACTCGGTCTGCATCTTTTGAACCCAGGATCCCAAAGTGACTCCAAGGGCCAGTTGGCTGTCCTCCTGACTCGAACCTCAGGGACAGAAGGCTCCAACAACCTTGAACCTAGCACCTGGACTCTGCGATCTGTGAGTCCTACCCTAGGAAGTGGTGCCACCTCAGTCCTGGACCCTTGGAGGTGGGCCTAGAGGTGCGCTGCCAGACCATCTGTGCACCCAGCAGAACCGATGCACCTCCTCTGCTGAGCAGCGCAATTCTGAGCAGAACAAACACATCACCTCTGCTACAAGGTTTCTCTCAGTGCAAGGACTCTGCATCGAGCTTGCCACCTGCATCGTAATCAGCACTTGTGCCAATCTTTCCCGACCCAGGCACCCTCATCACAAATTTCTTGTTAACGGCAGCCTCGAGCCGCATCGCAAGCCCTCATCGACGAGATCCTCAACGATGATGCAGGAACTCACATCGCAGCCTTGAACCACCTCAGAATCGACACATCGCCTCTGCTGCACGACGTGTACTCGTAGCAGGACTTCGCAATGCTCTGCAACCAGGACTTAAGGTACTCCCGTTCAGCTAGCCTAACTGGGCCCCTTTAGCTGCCCTGTGCTCCATCACAGTCGGCCTAAACTTGTGACTCTGTCTTGGTCCGGCGCAACCAGATATCCACAGCTGGCACTATGTTTTTTTTTGGTGCCATTTTTACGGAACTATTTAATATTGCATATCTCCTGTTCTACTGGTTGGATTTTTGCCATTTTAATCTTGTTTTATTTATTACACAAAAACCTCTATTTTTATAATCTGTTGTAAGATCGTTTTGTGGTGTGTTTTCACTGTGTTCCTGTTTGAAGTGTTGCACAAATAATTTACACATTGCCTCTGAGTTAAGCCTGACTGCTCTGTGCCAAGCTGTCCGAGGGTAGAGCACAGGTTAATTTAGGGTTTGCTTGTGACTTCACCCTGACAAGGATTGTGGTTCCTACTTGAGCAAGGTTTCACCCCCCTCAACCAGTAACCCAATTTCTTACACTGGTGATCAGCGGAGAGGGTTTGAACTAGTGTTTGTGCACTGCCATAAAGTAATTGTGTGTTACAGTAACATCCCATATAAATAATTTGAGACCATTTAGAGGTTTTTTAATTCTCCTTGAATGCAAACTTCCAAATCAACTCTCAATTCTACTGCACTGTCTGAAACCGTACCGACAGCAATAGAGTTTGTCCTGGTCACTTGGGAAATTACACTGCGGTTGAGCTCAAACTGTTCTGTAAGGAAAGGGGACTGCAAATGAAGAAGAACATAAAAAAGCTAGAGCTTCAAAAAGCTCTGAGGGCCAGGACAGAGGTCCACCAGTTGATGACAGCAGCAGAGGAGCAAGAAGATGAGGATGATGTGGATGAGTAGGATCAGCACCTGGATATCAGCCCCTGAAAAGCAGCCTTCAGGGGAGGCGGAGGGCCCATCCCTTGAGTTGGAACTCCCTGTCAGAGCAGGAAGCAGTGTATCCTCCCATGGCCTGTTTCCAGAGGAGATGGCAGATAGGAAGGCAGAGAGGGAGTTCTGGATACAGATGTCTAAACTCAAAATGGAGGCAGATGAGAAGAAAATTGCCCATGAAAGGAGCCTTGAGGAGCTGAAGCTTAAAGCAAAGGAAGCAGATTCCAGAAGCATTGGTGGCAGCATACAATCAGTGTCTGAAGGAGAAGGAAAGGTTGTATATATAAAGATCTGTTGCCCAATTATGTGGTGGGAGATGACATCGATAAATGGTTTTCTGCATGTGAGGTGTCCCTGAGGGCGCATAAAATCCCAGAGGAGTCCCTGGGTTCGGTGGCTTGTGGAAACACATTACTCCAGTGGGGAGGGACACACTTCTTTCCCTGGAATTAGAGGATCAAACTAGATACACCCCTATGAAAGCCATCCTTCTTACTAATTTGGTCTGACCCCTGAGAAGTACCGCCAGAGGTTCAGGGACAGCCACAAACTCTCAAATCAGTCTTGGGTGGATTTCTTGGACTACTCTAGCAAGGCACTGAATGGCTGGGTGAGGGGCAGCAAGGTTAATGATTACAATGGGCAGTGCAACTTGATTCTCAGGGAGCACATGCTCAGTATTTGTTCTGAAGAGCTGTGCCAACACCTAGTGGATAGCAAGATAACTGACCCCAGGAAGCCTGCTGAGGAGGCAGACCTCTAGGCCAGCAACAGAGGGCTTGATTCACAAAAGTAAACTTAGTGTAACTTTACTACTTTTTGGTATTCTTTCTGTCCAGGATATAAATCTGCAAGACAGTGTTGGCTTATACAGTTGTGCAGGAACTTGGGGTTTGTGCACTGCCAGGAGGCACTTAGAATTCTGAAGTATGATACCTCCAAGCCCATTGTCTTTGCTGTTTCCCGCTTTTTAAATTCAATGTGGCGCAGGCGTTGGGCTTTCTTAGAAGAAGAAAGAAAAAAAAAGATAAGAAAAACCAGACCAGTCGCTAATGTATAGACTGTTTTTACTGTTCATACTAAGGAGAGAGAAAAATTTGTTTTAATCCTATTATTGTTTTAGACTTTTACTCATGAAGATGATTATTTTTAACTGAGATACTATCCGTGTAATTCCTTGCATGTATATTTTTATTTGCATTGATTTTATCGGATTTGCTGTGTACTGCTTGGTCTCTGCACTTGACCCGTTCTCTATTGGATCCACGTTGTGCTTTTCTTTTCTCGCTAGTAACGCACTTGCACTTTTTTGAGCCTACTGGCTCTGCCTATAGGCCAGTGCAGCAAAATTTCTTTTGCACGCAAAGATGTTGCACAATGATTTTTATATGTTCGTGGATGTGTTTTTAATCTTATATTGTCATGATTTTGATTCTACTCTATACATACTTTTATGGTCTTAACGACCGAAATAAAGGTTTTTGAACTGGAACTGGTATTCACGAAGGTATTTACTAGTAGTAACTTTACTGCTAGTATGTTTACTAGTAGTAAAGTTACTAGGAGTAACTTACCTTTGTGAATACCAAAAGTTAGTTAACTTAATCTTAAATAGTAAACTTAGATTAAGCCTAAATTTACTACTTTTTGGTATGTACTAAGGTAAGTTAATACTAGTAACTTTACTACTAGTACCTTTACTGGCAATAATGTTACTAGTAGTAACTTACCTTTATGAATACCAAAACGTAGTAAACTTAGACTAAAGCCTAAGTTTACCTTTGTCAATTGGGCCGAGTGTCCAAAAAGGCATGTGGGGGGACGCCCAAATGGGTGGTTCCGGGGTCCGACCGGAAGAAAGAAGGGGGAGAAAAACTTAAAAAGTAAGGATTTCTCAAAAGGCCCCTAAAATAATTCCCAAGGGGACTGCAGTAATCAGTCTCAATCTGAACCAAAGAAGAAGGCATTGTTTGATAAAGAGACAGGGAGGTTTGGACCCCAGTTTACTTAGTGCTACATATATGGGCACTCCAAGGGAGATACAAAATGTCCCAAGAGGGCACAGCGCCCCACCGGTGGGCAGACACCTGGATTGGCGAGTGTAGCACTTGGGGAGGAGGTTGTGCCAGTTATCTTTGGGGAGCAGGCAGATGCTACTCTAGTATCCCTGGGAGATAAGGGAATGGTGCCAAAACCCCATATGCCTACAAATACTTCTAACTATAGGCAGTGGATCACCATCAGTGGCCAACGGGTAGAGGATCTGAGGGACACACGAGCCAGCATGACTACTGGTATGTGTCAGTTGCTGTCTCCGAGCAGGTCCTCCCTAACACATTCCACAAAGTCATACTCACAGACAACCATGAGAGTAGTCTACCAGTGGCTCTTGTTCCCTTTGAGTTGTGAGGGGCTCAGATTCTCTAAAAGTAGCTCTGAGCCCTGCTGTGCCTGTAGATTGTTTGTTGAACAATGACCTGGAGCACACTGTCTGGAAGGAGTTGGAGCTCAGGTCACACTTAGAGATGTTGGGATTGCCTGAATGAGTCTACATGACCACAAGGTCAATGGCTGCCTGGGAATTGAGTCAAGGGCGCTTGGAGCCTGTAACAATGGTCCAGGCAGCTGCCTGGAAGAGTAAGGGCAAGGGGTACGGGAAACCAGCCCATGAAGTTCCCACAGACCAGGTTGATGGGGCACCTGAGGAGGATGCTTCTGAGCCTACCGGGGAGGACATTGCCACTCTGGGTGACCTGCCTGAACCTGCTGGATGGCAAGTTGAGGGTGGGCACACCAGGGAGGAATTCTGCAAGGTGCAGGAGTACCCGACTCTAGAGGGCTTGAGGTGGCAAGCTGAGACTCAGGCAGCAGGTGATACCCCTGGAGATCACCTATCTATTAGGACAATTAACTCCTATACTGTGAGCCTAAGGTTCCTGGACCTGGGGAAGCCCATCTGCTGGTGGTTCCCCAGTTTTACAGGACCTTCCAACTGGGGTTGGGTCATGATATCCACCTGGCATGACATCTGTGGCAAGAAAAGACCTTCTCTAGGTTTGTTACCCACTTCTATTGGCCCTGGATGAAGACATCCCCAAATGCATTCTGTAGGTCCTGTCCATCCAGCTAGGCCAGTGGGAAGTCAATGAAAAAGCTCAAGGCTCCTCTGACCCCACTACCTGTCATTGGCACTCCCTTTGATTGGGTGGGCATCAACATTGTTGGTCCCATGGATGCCAATACAGCTTTAGGCAACAGGTTCATCCTGGTCTTGGTGGACCATACCACTCACTAGCCAAACACTATTCCACTGAGGCACCTGCAGTGGCCAGGGCCCTGGTGGGAATCTTTACCTGTGTGGGGGTTCCTCAAAGAGGCAGTGTCTCACAGAGGCACCATGTTCAAGTCAGCATACACAAAGTCCATGTGGGATGAGTGTGGAGTGAATTACAAGTTCTCCACACCCTATCACTCCCAAACAAGTAGGCATGTGGAGAGATTCAACAAGACCCTCAGAGGCATTATAACGGGCCTACCTGAGCCCATGAGAAATAAGTGGGATGTCCTCCTGCCATGCCTTATGTTTACCTACAGGCAGGTGGCACAGAAGGGCATACGGTATAGCCCCTTTGAACTCCTCTATGGCCACCATGCTTTGAAAGGGAGGCTTTTGCTATGATCTGGGCAGTGAAGAAGCTGAGACTATAACCGTTTGAGACTCACCTCAGGGTGTAGACAGACCACAGGCCCCTCAGGTGGCTCATAAAATGATGGGTGAAAATCCCAATCTGTTCAAGTACCAGTGTTCAATAAATAATCTGTAGGCATAACATGTAAACCCAAGAGAGAATGCTCAAAATGTAGTTCAAGAGTTTATAAAGACCTGTTGAGGTTCCTGCTCCATCTGAATAGCTGCTGCATTCAAGAATTTGCACTCTGTCAGGAGAGCCACACTCTCCTCCGATAAAAAGAAAATGGCTGGCACCAGCTCTGCATTGCTGTGGAGGGAAGGGAATCTTAAGTAATTGATGACAGGCAATGGTGGCGATTCTGAAAAAAAGGCTGCTCACCTCCCCAGGCCTTCTGACACCCGAGAGCTGCCTAACAACACACAATATACAGCATTCATAGACTCCAAGGAAAGGATGGCTGCCTGCATCTGAGAGCCTTCTTCGCCGACGCCGAAGCCACGTCCCCAGTTTGCAGTACTCTTGTAATGTGAAATTTCCAAAATTATGCAATTATAATCGATCAAGTAATTAAGAGTAATTTGGGGCCAAAAGTCCTACTCAGGAGCACAGGAACAACAAACTTAGAAATCACTAGCGGATGCTCTGTTGCATTTAGCACTATTTTCTTAGTGAAAAATGCATCCTCTGGCATATTTCGGACACAAGGGTACATTTTGTGCAACAAAAATAGCTCTAAATGGTGTATTATGCTTCTTGCGTAATTACATCTAATTTTATGGTAATAACGCTAGATGCAATTATGCAAGTTACGCACACACCTAGATCTAGCCCAGGAAAGGGAGATTTAAAGTTTGTCTTTAGTCAGCTAGTATCTTCTGCTCAGCATTGGTTTTCTTTAGGAGCCAATATGTAATTTGTGTGTTTCAGGTGTCCTACCACTATGTCCTTGGCGATTAACACATTCACTAATTTTGTGATATTGGGGCAAGGATGGGAAGGAATTCTTTGATGCTGAATGTTAAGTACAGTTTCACAGGGAGGTTGCATGCTTTGATCTTGAGTTCAGTTGCTGACTGCTGGTTCATCTACCTCCGTTACCATTACTTGGCAGTTGGGAGATGGTGTCAGAAGACATGATGATGTTTTGGTAGTTTGTAATAGTATTTCTGGTTTTGATAATATAAATTTGACCCTCATACAGCTGTGGCCTTGCATCAATGGTGCTTTTTTTTAGGAATGTCAAGGATTTGTAAGTTCTTGAAAGATGTTAAATATTTCTCAACTGGTTTGAAGCATCATTAATCTGATGGAATGTTAGGCTTGTTAGGCACGTTTGATAGTTTTGTGGTGAGCATTTCTATGAAATTTGTATTTGACTTTGAACAATGTTGTCATTGATTAGAGCTATTGGGATTGTAATTCCCTTCTGGACATCTCTCCACTGTCCCATATGTGAGAGGTCTTTTGTCTGATTTTATCTTGGTCAGCTTCAAACAAATCACATTATCATTTGTAGTTAAGACATTACAGTTGAGGATATGTAATAGTTTGTCATAGTTTGGTTCATCACAAGCATTTTCCGGCAGCATCATTTATCTTTGCCTTTTAGCCTGTATGGAGCACCATTGCCTTTCTACTGGGTTTTCACCACATGAACACTTAGGATCTATGAAATTCAAATTTGTACACACAGTCATATCAATTCAGAGTCTATTTGTGGTTTGGTGTTGAATTTATAGCCCTCCTATCTCCAACTGCATGAACTCACCACTGATTCCAATGCAGAGAACTGAGCATGCATTGCATGCCGCTTTTGCAAGACAAGTGATCCTAAAAATATAGCTAAGCAGTAGAGACTCACTTGGGGTGAGCTTACTAAAATCTCATTTGACATACCAGTACTAGCTAAGGACAGCTCTTCCAACATCAAGAAAATTAGGAATCCAATTCATGTTTGGAAACTCTGAACATTCTCTGACTTAGATAAAAAGAATCTGACCTCCTCCACACCTACATCAGAAGGCGTTGCCTGCCCACCATCAGCTCTTGCTCTTGTGGATGAAGGTTCCATGCAGCTTTCGATTTCTTATTTTACTAATGGCTTGATGCTGAATATCTACAACCCTTGATTCATTATGGTTCACCAAAGATTGTCCATACTCACAGCTACTAATCAGCTACTGAAAAGGCACAACACAAACAGGATACATGAAATGAAAACATATTAGGATATAGACAGTTTCTTTTAGGTTATGTTTAATAGCAGCACTTCCCTTCCTGAACAAAGCAGGGCAATTGATGAACTACTCGGATGCAATGCTCTGGTGATACTCTCACAGCACCCTCAGAAACAAGGGGGTATATTACAGACCAGAATGCCGCCACCTATTAACTCACAACTATGACTTTGAGCCTGATTTTCTGCAGCTTTTAGAAACCTGTAGCAGTTCGGGAGCTGTCCTTGACCCCTTGACCATCAGGGATATTCGGGGTATCCTTTTTTCCACATCAGCAGCTACTATCACATCTGTTGAGATTGCATCGCTTGCAAATAAAACTTTCAAATATTAGCAAAAATATTTTGTGCATAACGCTCCTCCTTCAAAAACATGGTCTCAAAATGTCTGAAAGAAGAAACTGCAAATCAACTGCTCCAGGATGAATATTTTGGAAACATAGAAAAGAAAACTATGGGGCCGATTACGATTGCGGAAGGCCCGTCACCGCCAGCCATGCTGTTGTGATCCTTCCGCAATCGTACCGCGATATTCCCCCCGCCACATTACGATGGCGGAGGGAATCGCGCTCGGACCGTGGCAGACGCAAAGACCGTCCGCCACTGGCCCACCAAAAGCAATCATACAGATTGCCTGGCGGATGGTCCAGAGAGCATAAAATGGTGGCGGTGCCTAGCAGGCACCGTCCACCAAATCATGATGCTGGCTACAGCCGGCAATTCCCTGGTGGCGATACCGCCATGGAAAGGCTGGTGGTGATTAGTTACGGGGGCCCGTTGCGGGCCCCCCTTGTGTTGGGGGAAGGTGTGGGTGCACTGGGGGTACCCATGGTACCCCCCTACATTTTACAGCACAACGTGGCAGGCACCGTGTGGTGCCTGCCACGTAGTGCAGTGAAATGCACATCCTGCCTTTTTGGCATCGCGGCGGGTGCTGCAGTCAGCAGCACCAGCCGCAATGTTAAATGGCAGGATGCGACCGCCATGGTGGCGGTCGCATCCTGATTTGATGTGCAGGACCGCTGAATGTATGGCGGACGGTCCCGGTCTCCACCAGGGTGGCAGACGGACTCCAGTCCGTCCGCCATCCTAATGACCCCCTAAGTTGGACAATCAAGGCCCTCATTATTAATCTGAGAGAATGGTATCCCTGAGTGAGAATACCTCTTCACCTGGGGTTCCTGCATCCAGAAGGTAAAGAGTCAGAATATCGAGGTGGAAAGGTCGACTTGCACTAATATCGAGTTCAGAATATCAAGATACAGAATATCGTGGTCAAGAATATCGAGTTTAAGGAAAGAAATATCGTTTTCAAAAATATCGAAGTCATTAATATTGTTTGAAAAAATTTGGGGGGTCATTACGATGGCGGGCGGACAAAGTCCGCCCGCCATCGCAACGGAAAAAGGGACCGCCCGCAAGAGGTGCGGCGGTCCCGCTGTGCGTATTAGGATGCGACCGCCACCATGGCGGTCGCATCCTGTATATTTAACATTGTGGCGGGCGGTGCTCTATTCAGCACCCGCCACAATGTTAAAAGGGCATGTTGTGCTTCTGCATGCACAACGTGACAGGCACCACGCGGTGCCTGCCACCTTGTGCATGCAAATGTCGGGGGGATACCATGGGTACCCCCAGGTGCAGCCACCCCCCAACTACCTGGGGGCCACACGCGGGCCCCAAATGCATGTCTCCGCATGCCTTTCCATGGCAGAGTCTCCGCCATGGAAAGGCATGGGACCACCACCATCGTAATATGGATGGCGGTGCCTGCAAGGCACTGCCACCATATTGCGAGCCTTTCCGCCCGGTAGGCAATCGGGTGGATTGCCTACCGGCGGAAAACTGGCGGACGGTCTTTCCGTCCGCCTGGGTCCCCACTGCCATCGTAATATGGCGGGGGGGAAATGTTATGTGGGCGGACGGAAAAGGCGGGTGGATCAACACCGCCATACGGGCGGCGGCGATCCGCCCGACATCATAATGACAACCATAGTTGTTAAAAATATCGTTTTTTTAGTTAGTGTTATGTATTTTAGTATGTATTTTAAATATATGTGCTCTCTTTTTTTTGTCTAAGTATTGCATTTGTTTTTAATATATTTGTTAACTTTTTAGAAGTTATTAATTTTATTTTAATTAAATTTTGCGTTTTAGTTCCGTAGCGGGTTGTGGGTTTATATGGGAATAGGGTGGGAAGTAATTTAATTATAATAAATTGAATTTTTATTTTTATTTATTAGTATTTATTTAATTTTAATTTTATAGTGTTAATTGTGGGAATTAATTTATTATTAATTAATTAATAATTGGCTGTTAATTTGTATTGATTAATTAATTGGTAAATATGTTAATTGTGTCATTTTTTTAGGAGCGGGTTGTGGGTTCATAGGGGAATAGGGTGGGAAGTAATTTAATTATTACATTATTAATTTTTTTAATGAAATAATATTTATTTATTTAATATTTTATATTGTTAATTGTGTGAAATTAATTTATTATTAATTATTTATTAATTGGTTGTTAATTATTATTAATTAATTGATAATTATGTTAATCGTGATATTTTTTAGGAGCGGGTTATGGGTTGATAGGGGAGTAGGGTGGGAAGTAATTAAATTTTAATACATTTATGAATATTCTTAATATATTTATTTAATTTTATTTATAGTGTGTGAATTAATTTATTAATAATTATTTATATTTTGCTTCTTAATTGTTAATAATTAATTAATTAATTGTTAATTAATTATGTTAATTGTGTCAAGTTTTAAGAAATTGGAGGTGGCATTTATAGGGGAATATGGTGGGAGGTAATTTATTTATAATTAATTATTTATTTGTTAAATAATACTAATTAATTAATTAAAATTAAAATATGGCAATTGTGTAATTATTTTGATGTGTGACTTGTGGGGTTTATAGTGGTAAATGGTTTAAGTATATTTTTTTTTAATTAATGATTTGTTGTTAATTGATATTAATTTATTAGTGTAAAATTAGTTATGGAAATTGTGTAGTTATTTGTAGGTGTGTGTTGTGGTGTTTATTGGGGTAGAGGGTGAAAAGTATTTTAGTTTAAATTAATTAATCATTACTTGATCATTAATATTAATTTATTAATTGATCAATATTTTTGGTAATTGTTTTTTTTTTTTGGGGGGGATTTAGAATCTATAGCTTGTAACGTTTGGTTAGTACATTAATTGTTGCCTTTTTAAATGTGTTTTTATTTTATTAATAATTGTTTTATTGATAATTAGTTGTGTTAATTATGGAGGTACACTTTTTTTAATTTAGATGTGTGTTGTAAATTGTGTGGTGTTATAGGGTAGGAAAAAAATATTACATTTATGTAATAAATATTTTTTTTGATTAAAATTAATTTCTATTACAAAATATTTATTTGTTTGTTAATTTTTTGTAAAATTTATCTTTTTATGTAAACTTTAGATTTTTCTACATTATAATATGTTTCTATGTTTTGTACATTTTTATATTTTTATATATGTTTTGTTTTTGGCTTTTTTATTATATTTTGTATTGTACTTGATATTTTGTTTGTTTTTAAATTTGAATTTTATTTAGTGGGAATAGTAATTTTTACCCCTCCGCTATCCAACACTTTCCCTACTGCTGCATTTGCAGGAGTGGGAATAGTAATTTATACCCCTACACTATCCAACACTTTCCCTACTGTTGCACTCACTGGAGTGGGAATAGTAATTTTTACCCCTCCACTATCCAACACTATCCCTACTGTTGCACTCGTTGGAGTGGGAATAGTAATTTGTACCCCTACGCTATACAACACTTTCCCTACTGTTGCACTCGCTGGAGTGGGAATAGTAATTTAATCCCCTCCGCTATCCAACACTTTCCCTACTGTTGCACTTGTTGGAGTGGGAATAGTAAATTATTCCCCTCTGCTATCCAACACTTTCCCTACTGTTGCATTCGCTGGAGTGGGAATAGCAATTTTATCCCCTCCACTATACAACTCTTTCCCTACTGTTGCTGTGAGCCCGAAACCGGTCCCAGGATGCTTGTTTCTGGTCCAGGGAAGACATGGCTTGGCAGTTCGGGCTGGACTGTTCCCATGAGGCACAGGGTCAAGACTGATTAGCATATAGCTGTGTCTGAACTGGGGGTGGCAAAGTGAGCTAAAGAACGATGATGGATTCAACCCAGATCTGTGACTGGGGGTGAGTGTCTGAAAAGTTTCAGCGCTCCGTCCATTATCTCCTTGTGTTTGCTTTGTTCGCCCTAAGTTGGCAGGGCATGCCCAGACGTGGGTCCCTTGCTCACTTTGCCACTGGATTTAAGCTAGCCTGGCTGATGAGGGCTGTGAGCCCGAAACTGGCCCCAGGATGCTTGTTTCTGGTCCAGGGAAGACATGGCTTGGCAGTTCGGGCTGGACTGTTCCCATGAGGCACAGGGTCCAAGACTGATTTGCATATAGCTGTGTCTGAACTGGGGTGGCAAAAGTGAGGCTAAAGAACGTTGATGGATTCAACCCAGATCTGTGACTGGGGGTGAGTGTCTGAAAAAGTTTCAGCGCTCTGTCCATCATCTCCTTATGTTTGCTTTGTTCGCCCTAAGTTGGCAGGGTATGCCCAGACGTGGATCCCTTGCTCACTTTGCCACTGGATTCAAGCTAGCCTGGCTGATGAGGGCTGTGAGCACGAAACCGGTCCCAGGATGCTTGTTTCTGGTCCAGGGAAGACATGGCTTGGCAGTTCGGGCTGGACTGTTCCCATGAGGCACAGTGTCAAGACTGATTTGCATATAGCTGTGTCTGAACTGGGGTGGCAAAGTGAGCTAAAGAACGATGATGGATTCAACCCAGATCTGTGACTCGGGGTGAGTGTCTGAAAAGTTTCAGCGCTCCGTCCATCATCTCCTTGTGTTTGAATAGTAATTTTTTACCCCTCCGCTATCCAACACTTTTCCTACTGTTGCACTCACTGGAGTTGGAATAGTAATTTTTACCCCTCCGCTATCCAACACTTTCCCTACTGTTGCACTCGTTGGAGTGGGAATAGTAATTTTTATCCCTTCGCTATCCAACACTTTCCCTACTGTTGCACTTGCTGGAGTGGGAATAGTAAATTATTCCCCTCCGCTACCCAACACTTTCCCTACTGTTGCACTCATTGGAGTGGGAATAGTAATTTTATCCCCTCCGCTATCCAACACTTTCCCTGCTGTTGCACTCATTGGAGTGGGAATAGTAAATTATTCATCTTTGCTATCCAACACTTTCATGACTGTTGCACTCACTGGAGTTGGAATAGTAATTTTTACCCCTCCGCTATCCAACACTTTCCCTACTGTTGCACTCGTTGGAGTGGGAATAGTAATTTTTATCCCATCGCTATCCAACACTTTCCCTACTGTTGCACTTGCTGGAGTGGGAATAGTAAATTATTCCCCTCCGCTACCCAACACTTTCCCTACTGTTGCACTCGCTGGAGTGGGAATAGTAATTTGTATCCCTCCGCTATCCAACATTTTCCCTACTGTTGCACTTGCTGAAGTGGGAATAGTAATTGTTTCCCCTCCGCTGTCCAACACTTTCCCTACTGTTACACTCATTGGAGTGGGAATAGTAAATTATTCCCCTCCGCTATCCAACACTTTCCCTACTATTGCACTCATTGGAGTGGGAATAGTAAATTATTCCTCTCCGCTGCCAACACTTTCCCTACTGTTACACTCATTGGAGTGGGAATAGTAAATTATTCCCCTCCGCTATCCAACACTTTCCCTACTATTGCACTCATTGGAGTGGGAATAGTAAATTATTCCTCTCCGCTGCCAACACTTTCCCTACTGTTACACTCATTGGAGTTGGAATAGTAATTTTTACCCCTCCGCTATCCAACACTTTCCCTACTGTTGCACTCGTTGGAGTGGGAATAGTAATTTTTATCCCTTCGCTATCCAACACTTTCCCTACTGTTGCACTTGCTGGAGTGGGAATAGTAAATTATTCCCCTCCGCTACCCAACACTTTCCCTACTGTTGCACTCATTGGAGTGGGAATAGTAATTTTATCCCCTCCGCTATCCAACACTTTTCCTGCTGTTGCACTCATTGGAGTGGGAATAGTAAATTATTCCTCTTTGCTATCCAACACTTTCATGACTGTTGCACTCACTGGAGTTGGAATAGTAATTTTACCCCTCCGCTATCCAACACTTTCCCTACTGTTGCACTCGTTGGAGTGGGAATAGTAATTTTTATCCCTTCGCTATCCAACACTTTCCCTACTGTTGCACTTGCTGGAGTGGGAATAGTAAATTATTCCCCTCCGCTATCCAACACTTTCCCTACTGTTGCACTCCCTGGAGTGGGAATAGTAAATTATTCCCCTCCGCTACCCAACACTTTCCCTACTGTTGCACTCCCTGGAGTGGGAATAGTAATTTTTACCCCTCCGCTATCCAACACTTTCCCTACTGTTGCTATCCCTGGAGTGGGAATAGTAAATTATTCCCCTCCGCTATCCAACACTTTCCCTACTGTTGCACTCCCTGGAGTGGGAATAGTAATTTTTACCCCTCCTCTATCCAACACTTTCCCTACTGTTGCACTCATTGGAGTTGGAATAGTAATTTTTACCCCTCCGCTATCCAACACTTTCCCTACTGTTGCACTCCCTGGAGTGGGAATAGTAATTTTTACCCCTCCTCTATCCAACACTTTCCCTACTGTTGCACTCATTGGAGTTGGAATAGTAATTTTTACCCCTCCGCTATCCAACACTTTCCCTACTGTTGCACTCGTTGGAGTGGGAATAGTAATTTTTACCCCTCCGCTATCCAACATTTTCCCTACTGTTGCACTTGCTGAAGTGGGAATAGTAATTGTTTCCCCTCCGCTGTCCAACACTTTCCCTACTGTTGCACTCTGTGGAATGGGAATAGTAAATTATTCCTCTCCGCTGCCAACACTTTCCCTACTGTTGCACTAAATGTAGTGTAAAATGTAGGTTTAAAAAATATTTAATATTTTAATATTTTAATATATAATATAATTTTGTTAAATAATTTTTATGTTACAGGTGTATGTATATATATATATATATGTATTTATAATTTTTATATATTTGTAACATTTTATAATTAATTACAATTATTATTTAATAATTATTTTGAGTAAATATATGTATATATTACATTTTATATATGTATGTTTAATTTATTTTTAAATTACATTTATTACTTATAATTGTTAGAATTTACAAATAAATCTAAATATTTTTTTTGAAGTTAAATGTATTATTAATTTATTTTACATAATTTTTTATACATATAAAAAAAACGATATTTTGTACTTCGATATTTTTAACAACGATATTTTTTTTCGATATTTTTGTACTTACCATTATGAAGATAGGAGGTCGATATTTTTGACAACGATATTTATGTCCCGATATTTTTGTATCTCGATATTCTGGTACTCGATATTCTGTCAGTGATCACATCCAGATTTAGAGGGTGAAAGATTACCGGGCCAGGTTTTACCAGGTTTCGGTATGTTTGTCTTGGTAGGCCACACCTCAGAGAACATTTCATTCAAAATCTGCCAACAGTGCAGTCTACATCAAGCACTGCCTGAACTTCAACCAACTGTCGAGAAGACTACGTGCTGCCTACCTTTCACTCTCCCACAACCCCGCATCTACCGAAGCAGAAGTGGAGGACGCTCCTTCTCCTGCATTGCAGCAAAATCCTGGAACAGCATCCCCACACAGCTTTGGACCATCACCTCACTTTCAGAATTCCGAAGGGCACTCAAGGCCTGGCTGCTCGAGTGAGCCTCCTGGGATCTGCAAGGGCCTGCATACCCTATCAGGTGACTAGCAGCGCTTTATAAATCGTGATTGATTGACTGATTGAGGGCAGAGAAGTGGAAAACACTGAAGGAAAAACAGGCAAGAGATGTTACATGGCATCTAGAATTCTGAAAAATCACAACACGCTACCAGCAGGACTGACCGGACTTATGGTGCACATCCGGACCATGAGAATGAGCCAGAGGGTTAGTAAGGGAAGACGTTGAAGTCCAAGGCCTGCACCTGCTTCGTATTATCCATGACACTCAGCGTTGACCTCCTGTGTGGCCTCTTACAGGGTCAGCAGGATCCAGCGCAGATTCCTTTTACTAAAAATTCTTTCCAGCCATATATAACAAAAAAATACAATGAAGAGATCATGGAACAAGGGATGAAAAGAAATGTTACCCATTTTACAGGGCAGAAACATTTACTACAGACAAATAGTTTGGGGCTGAAAGGCTTCAAGTGATTTCCAAATGACTCACCGTTTACAACGAACCCCTGTAAGCAAAGAGGCTAATTCAATCTACACACACCCACCCATGTAATCACTGCTCTGTCTGGTGAGCACTGCTCGTTATGACATTTTGGTAAATGGAGCCCCTGCAGATGAGTGATTCCCCTGGCCCTGCAAACTTTGGGGTCTGACTTATCGGCCACATGAATGCAATGTTTTTTTTTTGTTTTGTTTTTTAACTTCTTTTTTATTGGTTTTTCAAAATAACACTCATCACTGCTGCCATGCAAGGCAGTACAATAAGAAGGAGATCCAAAAACAAAAAAGAAAAAAGAAAAAAAGAAAAAATAAACAAATGTGATTGAGCAGCTCGCATTATAACTGCACGTGCACTCTGACGACATATATCAAACTTGCGCTATGGAGAAAACAGCTCCTGCCTGTCAATATTTCTCAACAGTCTTATGCGGGGTCGTTTTGGGCCTGTGATAGTAGATATTGCCGCAGCGGTTCCCAAATATCTTTAGGCTTTGAAGACGATGGTAGTTCTTCTGCATATAGCTCAAGATTTTCCCTGCAATATACCAAGTCCTTGACCCAGCGGGCCGCGCGGGGCGCCAGTGTACTCTCCCACGTGAGCACCACTCGCCTTTTTGCTAATAGGAGAGCGATTCTTACAAATTTCCCCAATGTACCCTTTATCTGAGGCACATAGCAAAGCAAACAAATCAAGGGCGTACATTGCAGAGAGATATCTGACAGAGCATGTATACATTTCAACACTTCCTCCCAAAATTGTAATACAAGCCTACAGCTCCAGCCAAGTGCCAGAAATCAGCGTCCGGCGTGCCACAGCGCTTACAATTGCTCGAATCTCGGAGACCAAGGGGCATATTAACAAGCCGGCGATAAGAAATTATCGCCGCTTTAGCGTCTGTTTTCAGACGAAAAGCGGCGATAATTCTATCGCTGTATTAGCAAGAGTCACGCTATCAGCGTGAATCCTTGCCCTATCAGCCCTATCTCCATAACGCCCATCCTGCATCTCTAATGAGATGCAAGGTGGGCGTTACTGGCGTACCCCAGATGGGCTACGTTGTAAATATCGCCGATGTGCACATCGCGATATTTACAAGGCAGCCCACAGGATGATAGCAGGCGTTAGATTTTGGCGAAAGCGTCCGTTTTCGCCAAAATCTAGCGTCTGCTATTATCCCGACTTAGCCATCCTAACATAGGGGTGGATTGTGCTGATACGACCACAGGGTCTTATCAGCAAGGTTATCGCCGTTTGCAGGGAACATCGCTGGAAAACCAGCGATGTTCCTGCAAACGGCGATAACCTCGCTATCTCTGGAATTTTATCGCCCTGGAGAAGCGCGTTGTTAATAACGCGCTACCAGGCGATAGATTCCAGAGATAGCCGGCGATAGGGAATCTGTCGCTAAGCACGGCCAGCGATAATTATCGCTGGCCGTTGATAATATGCCCCCAAATTTGTAAAGTTTGAGAGGTGTGTGATATATTTGATGGATGTATTTAAAATGAATAATTTGTAGATTACCATTAGGTGTAAGCTGACTGGTCAGTGTGCAAATGTGTTCCCATTCAGACAGTGTCAGTGGGGTCGACAATTTAGCATTCCAACGATCCAAACTTCTATCCACAGCCCTAACTACTTCGCTCCTCACCGCTTTGTATAGTTTGGTGACCAGCTGACGTCGAGTAGGGGCTACTAATAATAGCTGCAGGAAGTGTAGTGGAGGTGGTTCAGCGGGAAAAGTCGTGTAGTGTTTCTTCACTGCAAGTTTCATACGGTGAAGTGTAAACTGAAAGAGCGGAGTTTGATTATTAATGTATGTGAGCTCTTCCGATGAAATGAAGTTCCCGTCTGGATAAAGATCCTGCAAGCGATCAAAGCCAGCCTCCCTAAGTGAGCGCATTGGGCCAGCTTCCTGCATCGCTGATAGTGCCGCATGGAAGGCCAACGGCATGGCTGAAGCATATAAGGGGAGTTTATCTGCGAGTTTACCAATGGTCTGCCAGGCCGCGATTGTAGTGTCTAATGTGTTTATTTCCAATTTTGGTGTGTCTCTCATGCCAGCTAAGGGGATAGGATGTGCATCACCATCCTCCACTGCAACGTGAGGTGTAAAAGCATGAGGACGATACCAGTAATAGGCATATTGCGCCTGTGCGTAGAGGTAGTATATGTAAAAATCTGGTGCACAGAAGCCCCCCTTCGCATAGTCAAGTGTTAAGATGTTCCAACCTACTCTTGCCTGTTTGCCCCTCCATATAAGTCTAAGAAGATGAGTTCTCACTGTTGCAAAAAAATGTTTAGAAAGTTTTATAGGGATATTGCAAAAAAGATATAAAAAGCGGGGCAAGATGACCATTTTTATAACAGCAATGCGGTCTGCTAAGGACAACGGCAGAGGTAGCCATCTATCCACTTGATTCTCCAGGACTGCGCAAGCCTGACCATAGTTCTTACGTATAACAATCTCTGGGTCGCGGTGTACCCACACTCCTAGGTATTTCACTGGGTCAGTTGACCAGACAAGTGGCTATTCCACCTGAGGAGGGGCCATGCCCGCGGTCAGAGGGATTATGACCGATTTGTCCCAGTTGATTGTGAGGCCTGAGAACAGGCCAAAACGGATATATTCCCGTAGGACAGGGGACAGATATCTTTGCGGTTCACGGATAAAGAGCACCATATCGTCTGCGTACATAGATATACCAACCGGGCGATGCATGAAATTTAATGCTGATTCCCTATGTCGCTGTCGGATCACGCACGCCAAAGGCTCGAGCATGGGAGCAAATAGAAGTGGCGATATAGGGCAGCCCTGACGGGTGCCTCTTTCTATTCGAAATGTCTTAGGGGTGAGCCCCCCTACCCGAACGCATGCCGATGGGGCCGTATATAAAAGTCGCACCCAGCCCAAAAAGACGCCCGGAAGCCCTATGCAGTTCAAAATGTTAAACATATATCTCCATTCAATGGAATCGAACGCCTTAGCCGCGTCAAACATGACGGCTGCAGCAGGTAATGCACATGAATGCAATGTTCCATCAGTCCACTGCCAGGATAGATATGAGCTGCTGCTCCTGAGTCAAGATCTCTAGGTTGCCTACTCCAGTCATTGAGGCAACATGGCTACCAGGAAGAGTGTGCTTCAAAATCCATAACTGGTGGTGTTTTGTGCACTCTAGGAGGTGGGGGGAGGCTACTCCCCAATTACTTAATGAAAAAAAGTGGTGAGGAAGGTGTGAATTACCAGAATTGTAGATGAAATTACATTTCTGTATAGTAAGACACATTAAAAAATTGAAGAAAAGACATGTTTGCTGGCATAGATTCTATCAAGAGTGAATGGGGTGGTGGAGTGTGATTGGTTAAACCACATAGCACAACTATACTCGAATGTCTCTTCTGACAAAGGCCCTACAGAAGTGAACAATCAGAGAGTGGGGCATCGCAGGACAAATAACGCACAACACCAGCACGTGACAGCCCCTCTTGATAAAGGTCCCCCAGAATCAAAAAGACGAGAAGAGGAGCACCGCAGGTCACCAGGCACACCAATAAAAGCTGATGCGGTTATAAGGACTGTCATGTAAATGAGAAATGATTGCGCACCATGGCCAAATGGGCTACCAGCACCAGTTTTTAAAGCAGCGCCGGACTTCTGGGCAGCAATTTTAACGCCGCTTTTCAACAACATCTTTTCAGCAGCAAGGACACTGAACTCCTGCAGGGGGTCCATACTTTTCCCTATCTCCAAGAAAGGCGTCTGCTTTAAGCCATCAAACTATAGGCTCGTCACCCTGCTGAACCTTGAAGCAAAGACCTACGCTCAACTTCTCCTGAAAGATCTGCAGTCATGGGAACAAGAAAAAGGCATCATCCCCTTCTACCAATCAGGCTTCAGGTCACACTCCTCAACCATGTACAACATAATAGCGCTAGCTCACTTATCAACACAGGTGGTGAATGTGAGAAGTTGGCCTGGCATATGCTGTCCACTAATTATAGTGGGCACCTTGCACCAGTCCAAACAACCCCTTATTGGAGATAGGTTAAAGACAACCTTTATTGAAAGCTATCCTAGTGGTAGCTATGGAGAGCAGCCTTCAGGCTAAGTCTTGAAGGAATGTAAAGCAGCTTGTTTTACCAGTCTATAATCTCTTGAGTGACCAAATGAAAGAGGACCACACCAGGTATATATTCAAAATATATGTATTTATTACTAAACACACCCCTCTAGTCTCTTTATGAGGCTAGAGTTCGAAATACATACGTTACGAGTTAGTTATCTACAGTAATAGCACAAATACACGTTTGAGCCCCAGGGCGTACCAAACCATATACCAATAAAGTGGTATAAGAACCACGACTGAGCTAGACACAAGGCCTAGAGCCTGTAGAAGTGCTTGGACCACAAGGAACCACCCAAGGCAGTGACACAGGGGACCCACAGGGGACGCGTGCAGTGTATGAACACAGCCGCGAACCACCGTTAACTTCTATGGGGAAAGTCGCGATTAGAATTTAAAAGAAAGGGACACTTAGAGGAGGACTTGGAGCAAACCCTTTGAGAACTAGGCTGTTCTAGTGTCTATACCCACGGGAGCACCGGAGTACTCGAGTTACCTCACCCAGGGAAGCCGGGTGCATAGGTGTCTTTCGGGGTCGGGTTTCGTCGTCGCTTTCTATGGCGATCTGCTGCAAAGTGCTGCTGGCGACCAAGTCGAAAGTGTTCGGGTGGATCCAAAGGTGGATCGAAGATCTGAAGAACCTGAAAGCAGAGGGGACAGAGTCTGGGTCACTAGCCAGTGACCAGGAAGGCGATGAGCAGATGCCCACCGATGTCGAGTGCTTCAGGTAGGTTGATGGTCGTCTTGACTCTTCAGCCACGAGGTCCAGGAGGTGTCGACGACGACCAGGAGCTGGATTCGAGCTATCCCACGACGTTTGTCGATTGCAGGGGTGTCGGCGACCGGATTGGACCCAACAAGCCTTGGCAACGGCAAGTCTCGTGGAAATGCGAAGAAGGACGATGTTGCAGACCAGCAAGGTCTGGGGGACTCACCCAGCGAGGATAAGTCAGGGCACGCCTGGAGCAACCAGGGAGCCCAAGCAGAAAAAGATTGGCCTTCGGGAGGGCCTACTAGCCAATGGACTAGCGACCGCGAAGGAGCCTCAAGACGGTGCACGTGGAGCTGGCTCACAGGACACTCGTGGAGTGGAGGCCAGTGATCTTCAGTGCAGTTGGTGCTGGAGGCTGGGGCTACTCGGAGCCCAAAGCACGACTTCGTGGGAGACCCAGAAGAGGATGCACTTGCAAATACGTTCGGTGTCCAGGGGTCATGGTTCCACGTTACCCACGACAGCTACGGGCCTCAGCTTCGCTGGGGACTCAGGGCAGCCTCGGGGAAGTCTGGAAATCCACCTCTGGTGATGCAAAGACTTCGGCGTCCGACGGGAGCTTCAGCGATGCAGACCGGACAATTGCTTCTTTGGTGCCTGCCAAGCAGGGGAGTCACTCCTTGACCCCAAGGGAGATTCTTCAGTCCTCTAATCTTAAAGTAGAGCGTCGAAGGTCCAGGATTCTGTGTCAGAGTTTCATCCAGGTAAATCTAAAGTCCTAAGGACTGGGGTCCCTTACTTATACTAAGGTAGGGGGTTGGACATACTCTGTGGCCCCACCTATGGGAGGGTCAGGGCAGAGGGGTGGTTACACCCCTTTCCCTTTGTCCAGTTTCGCGCCAGAGCAGGGGCTGGAAGCCCCTGAGCCGGTTTGAACTGGGGTATGCACAGGGACACCAAGTGTGCCCCCAGTGCAGGACTTCAAAGCACCCAGAGAGTGCTCCCGCCCAGCCCCAATACACACTATCCTGTCTGGGGAGGTGGTCACACCTCCCTGGGACAGGAAACCTATTGTCCAGGCCTCCCCTGCCGGAGTTTCGGTCAGCAGCAGGAGGCCAGACTCGTGTCTGTGGCAGCGGCATCCATTTTGTGATGCCAGGGCTCTGGAAAGTCAGTACCGGGCATACCGGTGTGTACATGTCTTTCCCTCTAGAAGGGTGGAATGCTACCCCCGCCGCCAGAACTGGCAGGGGGTAGTATTCCAAGATGTTTGACACCAAACACGACATGTTTCCGTGCAGCCATCCCAAAGTTAGCATTTAACGCGAGGTTATAATGCGCTTAAGAGTATATGGTCAGGCTGCACTACAAACAGCATCAGAGAAGGGTCTCCGAACGCTGCAGAGGGGCCCAGCTCATGCAGGGGCACCCTCTCACATAGGAACCACGCACTCTGCCTTCAGGATTGATAAGGCCTGCCATAGGAGTGACTTATAGGTTTATATGTGTGTATGTATATAGTGATATAGGTAGCCTATATCACAGTAAGGAGTGCATGCACCACCTTACCCAGGCTGCAGTAGCAGACCTGTGGTGTCAGTTTGGATGGCCTTCCAGGGGTGGCACAATACATGCTGCAGCCCCTGGTAGGCCTCTGAGGTACCTATGCCCTGGGTACATAGTATACCATATACTAGGGACTTATAAGGGCACTCCAGATTCCAATCAGAGATGTGCCTAAGGCACATGGAAACCATTTTAGAGAGGAAGCAGCTAGGCTGGGGTTCTGATTAGCAGGGCCCCAGCCAGACTAAGTCGAAAAACAGTGAAGCATCAGCAAAAAGTGGGGGTACCCATGTGAAGCAGATCCTACTCTCCTACACAACCCCCCCAAACGTAGGGACATTAAACTAACCTTGCCCAGTTAAGTCTTCATGTTCTAAGTGGAAGTACCTAGAGAGTCCATCTGCATTGGCATGGTTACTCCCAGGTCTATGTTCCACTGTGAAGTCCATCCCCTGTAGGGAAATGGACCACCTAAGCAGTTTGGGGTTTTCACCCTTCATTTGTTTTAGCCATAAGAGGGGCTTATGGTCTGTTTGAACAAGGAAGTGAGTACCAAACAAGTATGGCCTCAACTTCTTCAGAGCCCAGACCACAGCAAAGGCCTCCCTCTCAATGGCTGACCAACGTTTCTCTCTAGGGGTCAGCCTTCTGCTAATGAAAGCTACTGGCTGATCCTGACCTTCATCATTCAATTGTGACAGTACAGCCCCTACCCCCAATTCAGATGCATCAGTTTGAACAATGAACTTCTTGGAGTAATCAGGACTCTGTAGAATGGGAGCAGTGCACATGGCCTGCTTCAGGTCATCAAATGCCTTTTGACAGCTAACTGTCCACTGAACCTTTTTGGGCATTTTCTTGGAAGTTAAGTCATTCAGGGGTGTCACTATTGATCCATACCCCTTGACAAATCTCCTATAGTACCCAGTCAGGCCTAAGAAGGCTCTCACCTGAGTCTGGGTAGTTGGAGCAGTCCAGTCCATGATGGTCTGGATCTTGCTCTGCAGTGGTTGAACCTGGCCTCCACCCACAAGGTGGCCCAGGTACACAACCTGACTCTGCCCTATCTGGCACTTGGTGGCCTTGATAGTCAGGCCTGCTTTCTGCAGGGCCTGTAAAACATTTCTGAGGTGGACCAGGTGATCCTCCCAGGTGGAGCTAAAGACAGCAATATCATCTAGATATGCTGCACTATAGGCTTCCAGACCTGTAAGGACTGTATTCACCAACCTCTGAAAAGTGGCAGGTGCATTCTTCAGACCAAAGGGCATCACCACAAATTGATAATGCCCACTAGGGGTTGAGAATGCTGTCTTTGGCTTTGCATCATCAGCTAGTCTGATCTGCCAGTAGCCAGCTGTCAGGTCAAATGTGCTTAGATACTTGGCTGAGGCCAAAGTGTCTATTAGCTCATCTGCCCTTGGTATTGGATGGGCATCAGTCCTAGTGACTGCATTGAGACCCCTGTAGTCCACACAAAACCTCATCTCTCTTTTCCCACCATTGGTGTGAGGTTTTGGCACAAGGACCACTGGACTAGCCCAAGGGCTATCTGAGGGTTCAATAACTCCCAAATCCAACATCTTCTGGACTTCTGTCCTGATACAGTCCCTGACATGGTCAGGTTGCCTATAAATCTTATTTTTAATAGGCAGACTGTCCCCAGTGTCCACTTCATGAGTGCACCAGGTAGTCTGACTGGGTGTCAGTGAGAATATGTGTCTGAACTGATTGAGCACCTGTCTGCAATCAGTCTGCTGCTGGGTAGTGAGGCTGCCTGCCAAGGCTACACCATCCACTGACCCATCACCAGGGTTCTGTGAGAGCAGGTCAGGGAGTGGGTCACTCTCTTCCTCCTGTCCCTCATCAGTAGCCATGAGCAAGCCCATGTCTGCCCTGTCCACATATGGTTTTAACCTGTTGACATGGAGAACCCTGTGGGGACTCCTGGGTGTTCCTAGGTCTACTAAGTAGGTAACCTCACCCTTCTGTTCAACAATGGTATGGGGTCCACTCCATTTGTCTTGGAGAGCTGCTGGGGCCACTGGCTCCAACACCCACACCTTCTGTCCTGGCTGGTAAACAGTCAGTACAGCCTTTTGGTCATGCCAGGCCTTTTGAAGTTCCTGGCTAGCCTCAAGGTTTTTAGTTGCCTTTTTCATATACTCAGCCATCCGGGAGCGGAGACCAAGTACGTAGTCCACTATGTCTTGCTTTGGGGGCTTGAGAGGTAACTCCCACCCTTCCTTCACCAAGCACAGTGGACCCCTGACAGGGTGACCAAACAAAAGTTCTAAAGGGCTGTAGCCAACCCCTTTTGAGGCACCTCCCTGTATGCAAATAAAAGGCAGGGCAAGAGTATGTCCCATCTTCGCCTAAGCTTTTCTGGGAGCCCTTTAATCATGCCCTTCAAGGTTTTGTTGAATCTCTCAACTAAACCATTGCATTGTGGGTGATAGGGTGTGGTGAACTTGTAAGTCACTCCACACTCCTTCCACATTGCTTTTAAGTATCCAGACATAACGTTTGCACCCCTGTCTGATACAACCTCCTTAGGGAAGCCCACTCTTGAGAAAATTCCCAGGAGGGCCCTTGCCACCACAGGTGCTGTAGTGGTCCTAAGGGGAATAGCCTCTGGGTACCTGGTGGCATGATCCACTACCACCAGGATAAACCTGTGCCCAGATGCTGTTTGGGGATCCATGGGACCAACAATGTCAATCCCCACCCTTTCAAAGGGAACCCCCACCACAGGTAGTGGTATCAGGGGGGCCTTTGTAGTGCCACCTGCCTTGCCACTGGCCTGGCAGGTTACACAGGAGCGACAGAACTCCTTGGTGTCTTCAGACATGTGGGGCCAGTGAAAGTGAGGGACAATTCTGTCCCAAGTCTTGTTCTGGCCCAGGTGACCTGCTAAGGGAATATCATGGGCTAGGGTCAATAGGAAGCCCCTGAACTTCAGAGGTATAACCAACCTCCTGGTAGCACCAGGCTTGGGGTCTCTACACTCTGAGTACAAGAGTCCATCATCCCAATACACAGTATGGGGACCACTAGCTTTCCCAGCAGCCTCAGCAGCAGCTTGCTGTCTGAGGGGTTCAAGAGAGGGCAGCTCTGCTGCTCCTGGCTCAGATCTGCCCTGGAAGGTCCCCCTGTCCCCAAGAACTCAACCTGTTCAGGTTCAAGCTCCTCTGGGACAGTTCCTTCCTCAGGACTGAGATCATCCCCCTCAAGGGACTGATCTTCCTTCTGAGCCAAGGGGGAAGGCACTGCCTTTACCCTACTACTCCTCTTCTTGGAAGGCACTTGGTCCATTATTCCAGAATCCAAGGCCTGTTCAGTGCTAGACATTTTGGCTTGTGACCTGGTCACAGCAAACACATCTGCAGGGATCCCCAGCATTTCTGCATGGGTCCTGAGCTCCACTTCTGCCCAAGCTGAAGTTTCTAAGTCATTGCCAAGCAAGCATTCAACGGGTAGGTCTGCACTTACCACAACCTTCTTAAGGCCAGTTACCCCTCCCCAGGAGAAGTTAACAACTGCCAGAGTATGGTCTGTTCTGACGTTGCTAGCATTGGTCACTTGGTACATTTCACCAAGTATTATCTGCCCAGGATTCACAAGGTCTTGTGTCACCATGGTGACACTTGCCCCTGTGTCCCTAAATTAAGACTGGGCGTAGTTCGCGAAGTAGCGCTACGCGAAGCTACGCAAAGTGCAGTTCGTACTTGCCCGAGCTACGCGTGGCACTCACAGCGAACGTGCGTAGTGACCCTGTTCGCAATGATTGCACTAGTGCCGGATGCTTGTCCGCACTGTGCAATCAGTTGGCGGCTATCTTGCACAGTGCGAGCTGTCGTTTTACAGTGCCAGCTCGAGTGGACTGTTACCGGCGGCAGCGCTCAGTGCGGACTGGTCAGTTTCTCGTCGCTAGCATGCGCGACCACTCAACGTCAAGTTGAGAACCTGACCGCCAGCGTTGAGAATCATCGCCGGCGAGGTTTATTTTCCACGCTCGCGATCAGCAACATCGATGTTGCTGATCGCGAGCGTGGAAATAAACCTCCCGAGATTCTCGCCGGGATGTCAGGTTTCTGCTTGCTCGCGGTCGCGTATACTCGCGACCGTTCACGATGGACCAGTCGCTTTGAAAGCTGCCGCTCGAGTAACAGTCTACTCGGCGGCTACGCTACGCGTGTTTGCACTGTGCTACGATGCAGTTTGCGATGATTGCACAGTGCGGACAAGCATCGCAGCACTATGCGAGCGTAGCGTAGTACTTCGCCCATGGTTACGCGTAAATGCTACAAGCCTCTCGTCGCATTGATTAAAGGCTGTTGCTGTAGCTTGCCTAGCATTACTCGCGGACTCACAGACAGAGGTCATATCCATGCCTCCATCACAGACTAGGACAGCCTGAGTGAGTTCTCTGACTAGGTCAGAGCTCATCTCTTTACCCAGGGTCAACCCTACTAAACCCTTGGCTTGTGTAGTCCCACCACCAACTGTAACTGCACTAGGGGGAGCAGGTGCCTTAGGGGCATTGGTGGGGGCTGGAGTCGAGTCTTTGGACTTGGTGCAATCACTGGTCCAGTGGGTCTTTTGCTTACAGACCTTGCACCATGGTTTCCTTTGGCCTTTCCCTTTGGTAGACTGTGAATCCCCACCTGAAGAAGATTTTTGGGGGCCTTGTGAAGACTTTTGATCTTTACCCTTCTCCCCACCCTTATCAGAGGTTTTCGAATCTTGCTTCTTAGGGTCACCACCTTGGTTCTGTACCTTCTGCTTCACCCTGGTTCTGACCCATTTGTCTGCCTTCTTTCCCAATTCTTGGGGAGAGGTCAGATCAGAGTCTACCAGGTGCTGATGCAACAGCTGATTTTGACAGTTATTAAGAATCTGCTCCCTCATTATCAGATTGTACAATCCTGTGAAGTCACATACCTTACTGCCCAATAACCAACCTTCCAGAGCCTTGGCAGAACAATCAACAAAGTCCACCCAGTCTTGAGTCTGTGCTTTTTGGGTATCCCTGAACTTTAACCTGTATTGTTCAGTGGTTAGGCCAAACCCATCAATTAGAGCACTCTTCAAGACTTTGTAATTATCAGCATCCTCCTCTCTAACAGTGAGGAGCTTGTCTCTACCTTTGTCTGCAAAGGAGAGCCACAAGATTGCTGCCCACTGCTCCTGAGGGACCCTCTGTACTTTACAGGCCCTCTCTAGAGCAGTTATCCATTTGTGGATATCATCCCCACTCTGGTAGGGAGGGACAATCTTGCTCAGGTTTCTATGGTCATAAGACCTTTCCCTATCTTTGGGGAAACTGCTGCCACCATGGGACTCTAGTCCCAACTTTTGTCTCTCTCTATAGAGATCTAGGGACTCCCTGTCTATAGCCAATTGCTGTTTCCTGAGTTCAAGCTGAGTTTGCTCATATTGAATCAGTCTCTTTCTTCTCTCATGAGAGGATTCCCTCCTATGAGAGGAGACAGAGGACCCTATTGAGGTGTCAGAGTGGTTAGACTCCTGAGAAGGAGACCTAGACCTTCTGGGCACACTCAGAACTCTTCCTGGGGGGACAAAGGGGAGGTCAGTCTGATCCTCTCCTCCTCCTCCTCCACAGGAGGAATTGGATTCTCCAGGACAAGGTCATTTTCACCTTCCTGGCCAGTTTCAGAGGGGGGTCCTGGGTTTCTTCACCCCTGGCCCCTCCCTCATCTTCTGCCCCACCCTCCTTGCCTACCCCTTCAGACCCTAGGGGCCTGCTGAGATCATCAGCTAGTAACACCTCCCTGAGGTGCTGGGTGCTGGCACTTTTGCCTGTCTTCAACTTCCTAGTAGTGCATAAGGCTCTCAATTCCAAGAATGGGAGTTTATCATACTTGGAGGAAGAAGCCCACTGGCTTCTGGCAAGGACTCACTGGGTCCTGGCTTTGAAGACATCACTAGTGAGGTGTGGTGTATGCACTACCTACTCTAGTGTGGCCTACTAAACTCTCTTGAGTTGTAGAAAGGGTGTGCTGTCCCTTAACACACAACTCTAAGTTCAGTAGAACTTACTGTATTACTAAGCTTGATTATATGTACCTTAGGTACCCTTAGTGGTTTTCAGTTGATCAATTCAATTGAGATTATCTGGTAAAACAATAGCAAGCTGGAATCCCACACGCTGCACACCAATGTGAGAAGTTGGCCTGGCATATGCTGTCCACTAATTATAGTGGGCACCTTGCACCAGTCCAAACAACCCCTTATTGGAGATAGGTTAAAGACAACCTTTATTGAAAGCTATCCTAGTGGTAGCTATGGAGAGCAGCCTTCAGGCTAAGTCTTGAAGGAATGTAAAGCAGCTTGTTTTACCAGTCTATAATCTCTTGAGTGACCAAATGAAAGAGGACCACACCAGGTATATATTCAAAATATATGTATTTATTACTAAACACACCCCTCTAGTCTCTGTATGAGGCTAGAGTTTGAAGTACATACGTTACGAGTTAGTTATCTACAGTAATAGCACAAATACACGTTTGAGCCCCAGGGGCGTACCAAACCATATACCAATAAAGTGGTATAAGAACCACGACTGAGCTAGACACAAGGCCTAGAGCCTGTAGAAGTGCTTGGACCACAAGGAACCACCCAAGGCAGTGACACAGGGGACCTACGGGGGACGCGTGCAGTGTATGAACACAGCCGCGAACCACCGTTAACTTCTATGGGGAAAGTCGCGATTAGAATTTAAAAGAAAAGGGACACTTAGAGGAGGACTTGGAGCAAACCCTTTGAGAACTAGGCTGTTCTAGTGTCTATACCCACTGGAGCACCGGAGTACTCGAGGTACCTCACCCAGGGAAGCCGGGTGCATAGGTGTCTTTCGGGGTCGGGTTTCGTCGTCGCTTTCTATGGCGATCTGCTGCAAAGTGCTGCTGGCGACCAAGTCGAAAGTGTTCGGGTGGATCCAAAGGTGGATCGAAGATCTGAAGAACCTGAAAGCAGAGGGGACAGAGTCTGGGTCACTAGCCAGTGACCAGGAAGGCGATGAGCAGATGCCCACCGATGTCGAGTGCTTCAGGTAGGTTGACGGTTGTCTTGACTCTTCAGCCACGAGGTCCAGGAGGCGTCGACGACAACCAGGAGCTGGATTCGAGCTGTCCCACGACGTCTGTCGATTGCAGGGGTGTCGGCGACCGGATTGGACCCAACAAGCCTTGGCAACGGCAAGTCTCGTGGAAAGCAAAGAAGGACGATGTTGCAGACCAGCAAGGTCTGGGGACTCACCCAGCGAGGATAAGTCAGGGCACACCTGGAGCAACCAGGGAGCCCAAGCAGAAAAAGATTGGCCTTTGGGAGGGCCTACTAGCCAACGGACTAGCGACCGCAAAGGAGCCTCGAGACGATGCACGTGGGGCTGGCTCACAAGACACTCGTGGAGTGGAGGCCAGTGATCTTCGGTGCAGTTGGTGCTGGAGGCTGGGGCTACTCGGAGCCCAAAGCACGACTTCGTGGGAGACCCAGAAGAGGATGCACTTGCAAATGCGATTCGGTGTCCAGGGGTCACGGTTCCACATTACCCACGACAGCTACGGGCCTCAGCTTTGCTGGGGACTCAGGGCAGCCTCGGGGAAGTCTGGAAATCTACCTCTGGTGATGCAAAGACTTCGGCGTCCGACGGGAGCTTCAGCGATGCAGACCGGACAATTGCTTCTTTGGTGCCTGCCAAGCAGGGAGTCACTCCTTGACCCCAAGGGAGATTCTTCAGTCCTCTAATCTTAAAGTAGAGCGTCGAAGGTCCAGGATTCTGTATCAGAGTTTCGTCCAGGTAAATCTAAAGTCCTAAGGACTGGGTTCCCTTACTTATACTAAGGTAGGGGGTTGGACATACTCTGTGACCCCACCTATGGGAGGGTCAGGGCAGAGGGGTGGTTACACCCCTTTCCCTTTGTCCAGTTTCGCGCCAGAGCAGGGGCTGGAAGCCCCTGAGCCGGTTTGAACTGGGGTATGCACAGGGACACCAAGTGTGCCCCCAGTGCAGGACTTCAAAGCACCAGAGAGTGCTCCCGCCCAGCCCCAATACACACTATCCTGTCTGGGGAGGTGGTCACACCTCCCTGGGACAGGAAACCTATTGTCCAGGCCTCCCCTGCCGGAGTTTCGGTCAGCAGCAGGAGGCCAGACTCGTGTCTGTGGCAGCGGCATCCATTTTGTGATGCCAGGGCTTGGAAAGTCAGTACCGGGCATACCGGTGTGTACATGTCTTTCCCTCTAGAAGGGTGGAATGCTACCCCCGCCGCCAGAACTGGCGGGGGGATAGTATTCCAAGATGTTTGACACCAAACACGACATGTTTCCGTGCAGCCATCCCAAAGTTAGCATTTAACGCGAGGTTATAATGCGCTTAAGAGTATATGGTCAGGCTGCACTACAAACAGCATCAGAGAAGGGTCTCCGAACGCTGCAGAGGGGCCCTGCTCATGCAGGGGCACCCTCTCACATAGGAACCACGCACTCTGCCTTCAGGATTGATAAGGCCTGCCATAGGAGTGACTTATAGGTTTATATGTGTGTATGTATATAGTGATATAGGTAGCCTATATCACAGTAAGGGTGCATGCACCACCTTACCCAGGCTGCAGTAGCAGACCTGTGGTGTCAGTTTGGATGGCCTTCCAGGGGTGGCACAATACATGCTGCAGCCCCTGGTAGGCCTCTGAGGTACCTATGCCCTGGGTACATAGTATACCATATACTAGGGACTTATAAGGGCACTCCAGATTCCAATCAGAGATGTGCCTAAGGCACATGGAAACCATTTTAGAGAGGAAGCAGCTAGGCTGGGGTTCTGATTAGCAGGGCCCCAGCCAGACTAAGGTCGAAAAACAGTGAAGCATCAGCAAAAAGTGGGGGTACCCATGTGAAGCAGATCCTACTCTCCTACAGTGAAGAAAAAGAGTCTCCCATTGTTCTGCTGCTTCATCGATTACTGCACAGCTTTTTATAAAGTGGACAGCAGAAGGTTATGGTGGAAACTTAACAGTTGGGGGATTCCACCCAAACTGCTAAAAGCAATAACGTCGCTTTATGAAGACACCTGGGTTCGGGTTAAAACAAACGCCAACACAGTGACCTCAAAAATTCTTACAAATAACGGGCTCAAACAGGGGTGTGTGCTGACCCCCTCCTGTTAAACCTTTACACCGCAGGCCTGGGGGCCGCTCTGCAAGGCGCCAGCCTGGTATCCCCAAGGCTGGGCAGGGCGAGGCTGCCGGTACTACAGTACACAGACGACACAGTAATAATGGACCATACTACAGTGGGCCTTCAGAGAGCCCTGCATACGCTGGATTGCTTCAACCAGGACTACTATCTACTGGTAAATCAGGGGAAGACCAAGGTAGTGGTGTTTGGGAAACATCAACACAAAAGGCAAGCACACTGGCTTCTGGGCGAACTGCAGATTGGAACAGTAAAAGCTTACAATTACCTTGGGGTCTGGCTCTCAGAAAGGGCCAACTCAAATATACACCGAAAACATCTTAACTCCAAGGCCGACAACGTCATTCAACTATTAAGACAACAGAGCCTACATCTGCTAGGTCCATCAGCCGAGCCGGTACTGACCGTCCTAAAGCAAAATTGCTACCTGCCATCTGTTTCGGTCATCTGGCTTTTCCAGGAGCACTGCACAAGTTCTTAAATACAACCCAAGGGAAAGCATATAAATCTGTGGTGCTCATCTCGCGGTCAGCAAGGAATTCAAGGCTGAGACTGGAGCTCGGCCTCGGGACCCCGGCCCTGTCATGGCAGGGGGACCTGATAAAGCTATGTCTCAGGATCCTGAGGGCACCAGCAGACTCACTCAGATGCCAGCTGAGGTCAGTTTCCGAGGTGGAATGTCCAGCCTGGCACGCCAGCCTGGGCCAGGCCATAAACACCCTGAGGATAGAGGAAGCAAGTTTACAACTACCAGAAATTCCTTTTTTGGCCTGGAAGAAAGCGGTGAAGAAACAGGTTCTGGAAATATTGTTCCCTCAAGACATCGAAACTCACAGCCCTACTTCAATCACAGAGCCACTGGATATATCATACATTTCGGGAAAAGCTCAACCCTATCTACATGAGGCAATAACGATACAAGTCCACAGGAAAATTCTCTACCTGAGACTCATCACTCTCCGCATCGCAGATTTCAACCCAGCATGAGCACGCAAGGGGGAAAACATGCAGTGCAGGCTATGTTCCTTTTTACAAGGAATCCTGGCTGCACCTCCTGTAATGTTGCCCCAAACTGAATAACGAGCGTTGGTGCCTTCTTCGCCTGATACTTATGGCAAATGGAGTAAGGACCTGTAGAGAAGCTTCGGCCCTGTGCTTAGCTGAATCAACGACAAGAAACTGAGCAAGACTGGGGAAATTCATGCACTCAATCAGGATTGCCATAAATGAGGAGTTGCAAGGCGATACCACTTCTGCGACATACTAACTGCAAAATTCTCGTTACTGGCATGCTACATTCTATAACATGTTGAAGTCAGTAGGATGGTCCCCGCCAGGCACTAAGGGGGTCCATCTTTTATTCAAAACTTAGGGGCATATTACCAAGCGGCAGCGATAATTATCGCTGGCCGCCCTCAGCGTGAAAATGTTTATCGCCGGCTATCGCTGATAATTATCGCCATGCTAGCGTTGTATTAACAACGCATAGCGCAATGGCGATAATTATCCCAGCATAGGCGATGTTTTCCATGGAACATCGCTGGTTTTTCAGCTGATACGACCCTGTGGTCGTATCAGCATAATCCACCCCCAATGGTAAGTATAGCTAAGTCAGCATTTTAGCAGACGTTAGTTTTTGGCAAAAACCGCGGTTTTCGCCAAAAACTAACGTCTGCTAAAATCCTGAGGGCCACCTTGTAAATATCGCGATGTGTATTTTTAGCGATAATTTACAAGGTAGTCCGTCAGGGGTACGCCCAGTGACGCCCACTTTGCATCTCATTAGAGATGCGAAGCGAGGCGTCGGGAAAACGGGTGCTAACATGCGCTAATGCATGTTAGCATCCCCTTGTAGATAGGGCGATAATCCTATCTCCGCTTTTTTGGCTTTTAAAGACAAAAAAGCAAAGATAGGCCCTTGTTAATATGCCCCTTAAAGTTTAAATAACCAAACCAGACTTTAAAGTCCCAGTATTTATTTGTTGTATCCGTTTTATTTAATATGCAATTACAAGTAACTTTGAGAACCTGCACAAAGTAGCTAGGGGCCAAAGGCTGATTATAAGGACAAAGATATTGAAGGGGGAGGGCACGGGGGAGGGGGAATGCGTTCTAATAATATTTTCTATCTCTTTTTACTTTAATGATTTTAATTATTCGAACAGTCAATAAATTCATTGTGACACATTGTGACATAGATTCCATCTGTATTTTAGATGCGCCCAACACATTTCTCCCTTTAATGGTCTTCAGGCCTTGGGCATTTTCACAGCTTTTAATCAGAACATCATTAGCAATTTACAAGAAAAAAATGGTAGTGCAGAGCAGAAATTGAAAAATTACAAAAATGAATTCTGTAAATATAGGTTTGGTTTCTTTAAACCCCTATTGTATAATACTCACTACACACTCAAGATGGGACCCTGGCCCAGTGGGAAATGAACAAGCACCTCTAGGGTGTGTGGCGATGACTCTTGCTGCCCCACAGATGCTCTAGGCCTTTGTCTGCCATGAGTCCACTGGATGTTGGGAAGAGGATGAGGGAGAATGGTGCTCCTGCCACTGTTATCCCAATTATAAGGAAACCTAAGAGGACAGACGTCAGGCACCCTGATCTTTCCTTATATGGTGCAAAGAGATGCAGCCTTGAAGTTAATAGGGCCTTCTTGGTCGGTGTCACTGCTCTCCCGTAGCGCAGCTCTACCGTTAAGGCTCTGCCCTTGAGCCCAAGCTCCTTCCAGGAAGGTGTTCGAGGCCCTCCTCCACCCGCAGGCACCTGCCTGTGCCTCATCCCTGGTGGTCTAGTGGAAGAGCACCCTGCTATTCTACTCTGTTTTGTGTCCTTTTGCCTTTTTCTCTTGTTTACCTTTTTCTCCTGTTTGCCTTTTTCTCTTGTTTGCCTCTTTCTCCCTGCCTTTTTCTCTTTTGTGCCTCTTTCTCTTTGCCTTTTTGCTTTCTGACTCTTTTCCCTCTTGCCCTCCTCGCTCCCTCTTCCCGCACTCTCTACCACTGCTGCCCCTGCGGCCCCTCCCCCCAGCGTGTCGCTCCCGCTCCCACCTCCCAGCTGATCGCCCTCCACCGACCCCTACTTAATGGTGGCCGCTGCGCGGCAAGAAGAGCAAGACCTCTGACCTTCTTGGTCAGTGTCACTGCTCTCCCCCTGTGCAGCTCCACCATTAAGACTCTGCCCTGCAGCCCGAGCTCCTTCTAGGTAGGTGTTCGAGGCCCTCATCCACCCGCAGGCTCCTGTCTGTGCCTCATCTCTGGTGGTGTAGTGGAAGAGCACCCTGCTATTCTACTCTGTTTTGTGTCCTTTTGCCTTTTTCCCTTGTTTAACTTTTTCTCTTGTTTGCCTTTTTATCCTGTTTGCCTTTTTCTCTTGTTTGCCTCTTTCTCTCTGCCTTTTTCTCTTTTGTGCCTCTTTCTCTTTGGCTGTTTGCTTTCTGCCTCTTTTCCCTCTTGCCCTCCTCACTCCCTCTTCCCGCTCTCCCCGCCGCTGCTGCCCCTGCGGCCCCTGCCCCCCAGCATGTTGCTTCTACTTCCGCCCCCCAGCTGATCGTCCTCCCCCGAACCCTAATTAATGGCGGCCGCAGCACGGCAAGAAGAGCAAGACCTCTGACCTTCTGGGTCAGTGTCACTGCTCTCCCTCCACGCTGCTCTACCGCTAAGACTCTGCCCTTGAGCCCAAGCTCCTTCCAGGTAGGTGTTCAAGGCACTCCTCCACCCGCAGGCTCCTGCCTGTGCCTCATCCCTGGTGTTCTAGTGGAAGAGCACCCTGCTCTTCTGCTATTCCATTCTGTTCTGTGTCCTCAGTGCCTGTTTTTCCCTTTCTTGCTCTTTCTGGTTTTGCTTTTCTCTTTATCTCTATTTTCGTTCCCTCTTCCAGCGCTCCCTGCCGCTGCTGCCCCTGCGGCCCCTCCCCCCAGCGTGTGACTCCCGCCTCCCTGCTGATTGCCTGACCCCTGACCCCTGACCCCTACTTAATGGTGGCTGCGCCTTCAGCACACCAAAGGCAAGTCTGTCTGCGCCCGTATGCGACCCGACCATGACCAGTGCTGGTCCCCCGACCCCGTGCCATTACGGCCCCAGCACTCTCCATGCACTCAACCCCGAACTCAATTACTGCCAGCACTTGATGCCGAGCAACACCCAAGGCACCACCTCCTGCCGACACTGCCGCTGCACCTTCACCCACCTCCGGATCCCGGCAGCAACCCTCAGACGACGCCAGCACACACAAACCACTGACCTGCATCCTCCTCAACGTACGTTCCCTGCACAGACACGCCGTAGAAATTTGGGACCTCCTCAATACCCACACGCCTGATGTTGCCTTCTTCACAGTGACCTGGACCAAGACCAGCTCTGCACCCAACATCGCAACCACCATCCCCGAAGGATACAAGATCCTGAGAAAAGACCGCCCCAACAGACCAGGAGGAGGCCTTGCCATCATCCACAAAAGCTCCCTATGATTGATAACCACCTACTCGGACGATGCCTCGCCCCCCTTGGAACACATCCACTTCCAGATCAAGACCAACCCCAGAACAATGCTCCGCGGAACACTCACCTACAGACAACCTGACCCCCGCACCCCATTCACCAAATTCATCCCCGACCTCATCGAATCCCACGCCCTCGCCTCCACAGACTACATATTACTCGGAGACCTGAACTTCCACCTGGACAACCACAGTGACTCCAACACCACCGCACTCCTAGAGAACCTCACCAACATAGGGCTGAAGCAACTTGTCTCCGCTCCCAGTCACACAGGGGGGCACACACTCGACCCCATCTTTGCAGGAGGAAACAACATCTTCTTCAGCCACACCAAGGAACTGCTCTTGACTGACCACAACTGCATCTATTTCTCCTTTACTAAAACCACCGTACCCAAGGACGCACGCCGCCTCCCACACAGAATCTGGAACTAAGTCTCCGAAGAAGACCTCACCTCCGCCCTCACCTGCACTCCACTCCCAACTACAACAGACGCCAACAAAGTGGCAAGCAACCTCCACCAATGGATTGCCAACTGCGCCAACACACTCACCCCCCTCTAGAACACCACGATATGACACAACAAGAAAGCTAACTGGTTCACCACGGCACTCCAAGAATCCAAGCACTCCTGCCGATGACTGAAAAAGACATGAGAAACAACAAAACTCAAGAAACACACTCCCCCTACAAAACAGCCCCCACGGCACACCACCAACTCATTAAATCCACAAAGAAATACTTCCTCCAAGACAGAATCCTCTCCAATGCCCATAACTCCAAGGAAGTCTTTGCCATCATACAGGAATTTGTCAAACCCAACCGTGAAAAAATTGACATCCCTCCCTCCCAAGACCGCTGCAACAGACTCAGCTCCTTCTTTCACCTCAAGATCAAGACGCTCTACAACAACTTCGACGACCAAGACTTTTGCACAGCCCCAACCCCCACCCCAGTGACACCACCCAATAGACCCTTCTTACCTGGACCCCACTCACAACAGAAGACACCCTAAAGACTATGAAGAGCACCAACTCTGGAGCACCTTCTGACCCCTGCCCGCCACACATCTTCCACAGGGCCACCACAGCCATCGCACCCAAGCTATGTCGTACCATCAACTGCTCCCTTGAGACTGCCACATTCCCTGACAACTGGAAGCACGCCAAAGTCAACCCCCTCCTAAAGAAGCCCTCTGCAGACCCGATGGACCTCAGGAAATTCAGGCCCATCTCATTGCTCCCTTTCGCAGCCAAGGTCATTGAAAAGGCCGTCAACACCCAGCTAGCACACTTCATCAAACCAACAACATCCTAGACACCTCTCAATCCGGATTCTGCAGCAACCACAGCACCGAGATCGCCCTCCTCGCCGCCACAGACCACATCCACGCCCTCCTCGACCAAGGCTAAACAGCAGCCCTCATCCTCCTGGACCTATCAGCAGCCTTCAACACCATCTCCCACCGCACACTAGCCACAAGACTCCATGACACCGGCATCCAAGCAAAGGCCCTAGACTGGTTACGATCCTTCCTCACAGGCAGAACACAGAGAATAAGACTCCCGCCCCTCCTCTCAGAACCAACTGAGATCAGATGCAGAGTACCCCAAGGATCCTCCCTCTGGCCCACCCTCTTCAACGTCTATATGGTCCCCCTCGCTACCATCATCAGAAACCATGGGCTCACCATCGTCTCCTATGCTGATGACACCCAACTCATTCTCTCCCTCACCAAGGAACCCAACATCACCAGGCAGAACTTCCAAGAAGAGATGAAATCCGTCACAACCTGGATGAAGAACAGCTGCCTGAAACTCAACTCGGAGAAAACAGAAGTCCTCATCCTTGGCTCCACCCCCTCTGCATGGGACAACACCTGGTGGCCCCCTGCCCTCGGAAACCCACCCACCCCAACGGACCGTGCACGTAACCTCTGCATCATACTAGACTCAGCAGTCACCATGAATCGCCAGATCAATGCCGTCTCCTCTGCATGCTTCAACACCCTCCGCATACTACGCAAGACATTCAAGTGGATCCCCCCGACTCCAGGAAAACGGTCCCTCACACACTCGTCACCAGCAGACTGGACTACGGCATTGCCCTCTACGCCGAAATCAACAAAAAACTCCTCCGCAAACTCCAGACCATCCAGAATTCCACAGCCAGACTAATCCTGGATATCCCATGCAACAACCACATCACCCAACACCTCTGCAACCTCCACTGGCTCCCCGTCGAAAGAAGAATAACTTTCAAGCTGCTCACGCACGCCTACAAGGCCCTCCACAACACCGGACCACAATACCTCAACAACCGCATCTCCTTCCATACCCCCAAGAGAAACCTCTGCTCAGCCGACTTCTCCCTAGCCACCGCCCCACATTTCTACACGACCAGAGCAGGTGGAAGGTCCTTCTTCTAATTCGCAGCCAAGACCTGGAACGACCTCCCCCTTCACCTCCGGCACAGCCAGACACTGCACCAATTCAGAAAGGCTCTCAAGAGCTGGCTCTTCGAATGACCCCAATGGAGCTGCTCACACCCTCCCCATAGCGCCTTGAGACCCTAACTGGTGAGTAGTGCGCTGTTCAAACCCTGACTGATTAATTGATTGAGAGTATAACTAACTGCATGCAGATGGGTTGAGCCATGCGGCCTGGATCCTACAGGCTTCAAGCTAGGAGTGAGAGCATCTTGGCACTCGACTGAAAATGTAATGTTGGCCTGAATATTTCCTGGGTTAGCTATAACCTGACCTTCTTTAAACTCTATGTAGTTGCATATTAACTGGCAAACACAGACTCCTTAAATAGTTAGCAAAAACATTATAGAGTCACTGAAAGTGGACGTGGAACATGCAGGCCAAAGAACACATGACCTGAAAAGAAGAGTGGACACAATGAAGGAAGCAGATTCGTACACTATTGGCAAAATGAAGGCGATGGAGACTAGCTTAATCACTCATATAGAGAAATGAGAGGATGTAGAGATACAGACCAGAAGGGACAACATGGGTTTAGAAGGGTTCCCAGGTCTTGAAAGTCTAAATTCCGAATGAATAGCAAAAGACTGGTCAGATGATACCAGGGCAACCAGAAGGCCACTGAGGGACAATGCAGACACATAGACCCGAAATTGGTAAGAGAACTCCCCCCAAAGATCACTCCAGGCCAAGACCTACAAGAACCAACAGGATCCGACAATATTTATATGCCTGTGGATAGGATCCATACCCAATCCATGGTAAGAGACAGGACCACAGTCTCAGGTGTTGGATGCAGAAAGCTCACTTGGAAGCACTACGGAGTATACTGATGTTTGACCCATAAGCGGAGGCAACGTTTGTTGATTGTTTAGTTCTATAGCCTGGGAACTGCAATAGCCAATCTACATAGTCATAAGAGCTTTGTTTGGGACTTATATGTTATTGGATAAAGTTGGAAGGGGTGGGAGATAGTACAACCTGCAGGAAACTGATATGTAAATACTTGTAAGTGCCACAGAACATAAATCTAATGAAGTGCTGCAGAGATGGTGCTTAAAGTGCTAACTTACAATGTTATAGGTCTAAATTCTTGTGCAAAGCACTGAAGAATACATGGCAAGTTAGAGGGGATAAATACCGATGTGGTTCGATAACAGAAAACAAACTTTACGAGAGGGGACTCGCATCGGATTAGGACACAATACTCGAATAGACAGATTCACTCAACAGTGCCTAAAAAACTAAAGGAATAGCCATTCTACTGAGAAATACTTTGGAGCAGTAATATTAGGATCTTCAAAAGATTTCACTTTGTGAAATGGAGATTAGACACATAGGGGCATATTTACAAGGGGATATTGCCACCAGAACGTCACTTTTAGCGACGTTCTGGTGGCGATATCCCCTTCTCCTTATTTACAAAGCTGCATTAAACCACGTTAAGGCCCCTTTTCAAGCTTCACTTAGCGTGAAAGGGGCATAAAATGGGTGTTGTAGTGGGCATTCCACCGCAACACCCATTTCTTTTTGATGCTGCCCCATATTTAGACTGGGGCAGCGCCAAAAACGAAGACCATGGAATACCTGATCTTAGACTGGCGACATGAGGAGAAATTAATATTTTGTCCTTGTTTTTTGCTCTTTCCATGTATGCTGCATTCTGAAGCACACATAGAAAGAGAAAATCGCCTTTCAAGATTGTTTATGTGCAGGAAGGTGTTCCTTCCTGCACAGAAACAATCGCACCTACAGGTCAGGCACCCTTGAAACATGGTGCAAAGGTGTCTGCGCTGGTGCTAGGCAGCTTTATTAGCACCATGAGGGAAAACACAGGGGTGCACCGTATTTTTGTAAATATGGCGCATCTCTGCGTTTAAAAAAATATTGGAGCGCAGCATTACCGATTTTGGTGTAACACAGCGGTCCGACATTTTGTTGTAAATATCTCCCGTAGTTTCTCACAGTGGCCCCTATTTTCGCCCAAACCAAGACCAAGACATTTTTACACAAATGGTGCTAAGGAAGCTGCGAGGCTTTGCTGAAGGAAAAACACTTCTGTTGGGGCATTAACCAGGCCATTGATGAAAGGAAGGATAGATCTCTCAGCAGAAAGATCTGGCCAGTGTGGTCATATGTCTCAGGGCACTTTGGAACAAATACTTCCGGCGGACACATTGATGGAGGTGACTCTGCCCTGACGGGAACGAGGACGCCTCTTCCTCCGATGCCCATGAGGCACACGCCAGAAGAAGTGGCCTCAGGAGGGTTGTGCCCACTATTACAGGATGTACATGTGAGAATATTCTCACTGTCGGACCTCTCCCCACACTACTCAGTGGGATATTATATGTGACGTATGCATGGGAGGCCATCAGAACATCTATTGCCACAGAGAGGATGCACCCTCTGCTTCTCTCTCCCTCTGCCTGACATTTTCTAAAGACAGGGACCAGACAAACAGTATTTCTTGTGCCATTAGTGAAGCGTCATTCTCCACGACTAGCGGCAAATTGTTCTTCTGACATTTAAGTGAAATCTGTAGTTCTCGGAAAGGCCAATTAATCAGCCCTTTGCTGGTTTGGGGATTTTCTGTACTTTAAATTTACACAGAGATTGGGAGCTCGAAATGTATTAAGCTTTAATAGGCTGGTTAACCCGGAAGGATGGACCACTGGTCCAATTAAGGAGCTACGACAGTGTAAACACTTTAAAGGAAGGCTGAGATGGGCAGCCTTGGACTGGGCTGTATAACAAGTCTGCTCATTTACCAACATCCTGTTACCTCAGAGGTCTTGCAGAGACAATCCCATGCACCTGACTAGTGACGACTGACCCTGTCACAGCCCTTCAGGCCCTTCTGAGGTCCCTCCTTATAAGCACGTCTCTTACCTCCCCTTTATGCAGCCTAGTTTTCTAGATGGGGAGGTTTAATGTGGATTACAAGAAGTAGTGTATGAAGTGGCTAAATCTTAGGTCTTGCAAAATTTCATAATTTTGGGAAAATGTCAGTTTTGCAAAAACATAAAGGTAGCAAAGATTTTATTTTTAAAAGGGACTGAATAAAATGCAGCTATAGAGACACTAAGGGGCAGATTTACAATAACTGGCGCATCCCTGCAGATCAGCAGGGATGCGCCAGTTATTGTGCGTGACGTTAGGAACCCCTTGCGCAACCATGGATGCGCCGCATTTACAAGGCGGCGCACCGTGACGCAAGGAGAGACAGATGCGTGACGCATCTGTCAGCGTATAGGTGACGCAGTGCTGGAGTCGTGTCGCAAGTGCGACGCAACTCCAGCACTGCTCAGGGGCACCCTATACTTGCAATGCTGCGTCACTCCTTACGCCTGCTACAAGCAGGCGTAAGGTTTTGACGCAGCAGGGACGTAAAAGTGACTCAGTGAAATCTTGTAGATTTCACTGCGTCACTTTTACGGGGCTTCCTTGTGACGGAACGCCCACCCTGCATACACTATACCTGACGCAGGTGTAATGTAGCGCAGGGCTTTACAACGTGACGCATCTCACTAGATGCGTCACGTTGTAAATCTGTCGCATAGTGGCGCATTGTTTACGACGCCGCTGCGTCACATAAGTGACGCAACGGTGTCGTAAAGATGTCGCAAGGGGCTTGTAAATCTGCCCCTATGTGGTAGTGGGAAAATGTCCCCTGCGCCACTAAGGACACGAATAGTAGTGAACATACTCCCACCGTTGGCAACTCCGCACGGCAATATTGTCAGAGGCCGGCTGTCCAAGGAATGCCCCTCTGGGTGGGAGGCAGTCAGCATTAGCCGCTGAGTAGCAGCTGTTTACCCACTGCTTCTCAAGGCGAGTCTGCACATGGCCCTGGAGATGAACCTGATTTGCAAATAATGTGTGAAACGATGGCCAGATATTGTCACTGCCACAGGAACATCACATCACACTTTTTAGGAATTTACAACATTTTCTCTGGGTGCACCCGGAAAACTTTGCCAGGTACAGTCTTCCAGGCATCACTTCTAGAAGGCGGTTGGCATTTTCTGTTTCAGAGCAAAACTCGAGGTTGGCATGTGTGCCCTGCTGCACAGCCACTTGTGTCCCTTTAAGCTGCGTTCCTCACCACACAAACTGAATCCCAAAGCTTACTTGAGCGCCTTACTCCATGTGGTACTTTTCCATCATTCCATTGATTGCATATTTAAAACATGAATGTAATCACAAGCGCACCCCTGTACATCATGCATGTCATGGTGAACCCTTCACCAGGAGACTAGGGGGCATATTAGCAAGACCGGCGATAATGGGCTTGCTAATATGCGTTATAGAATTCCAATAGAAGCCCAGGTTAGATGTGCTAATATGCCCCTATGTTCTGCATTTCAAGGTTCTTACAGTGCTCTTGAGTACCAGTTAGTATTTTTCTGCACTTGTGATGGAGAGATTCACTACAGCAAATCCGTTTCTGTCTGCTCGGATTCCTTTGTGAATTCCTGGCATGCATAAATGAAGGTATTTGCACCCGTAAACTTGCGGATGCAAATACCATTTTGATTTGTCCCCTCAGCATACATTATGACACCTTAACGTCACTTAGTATTTATTTTATTTTATTTATTGAGTTTTCTATAGTGCAAACACAGATACAATAGTGACAGAAAGTGACGAGGTATACGAGGCATGAAATTGCATAAGCCGAAATATGCAAGATACATTTGGGTTAGATAAAGATACATGGTGACATTATGTGACGAGGTGTAAAATGACACTGTGGGAAGTTTCCGATCCAATTTTGAGGTAGTTATGGTGCACAACATACATATCGCTTTGCAGAGGAGAGTGGTGCACATATTGTTTAGAGGGTGCGGGCAGAGAGCCAGGCTAGTCAGGAGCTTTAAGGAGGTGGGTTTAGGTGTTTGTTGAAGAGAAGAATCTTTTGTTTCTTCTTGAAGTGAGGGAAGAATGCATTTTCCCCCAGGATCCGGGGAAGGAAGATTTTTAGAGTATTCACGGAGAAGGAGCGGATGCACGATTTCTCTCTCTTAAATTTTGGAGGTATGAAGAGTAGTCTGTTTGAGCTTCGTAGTGGTCTCTTTTGGACAGCTTTTGATAGTTTCTTTGTGAGGTAGATTGGTTTTTCAGTGTAGAGTGCTTTGTGAGTAATGCAGGCAGTTTTTAGTATGTCCTAGGCTCGATTGGTAGCCAGTTGAGTTGTTTGAGGGTGGGAGTGATGTGTCTGATATGTCTTGCCCCAGCATGGAGAGTTGGTCACAGTGGAATTAAACTCAAAAATATATCCACAGTAAAGGACTGTCTTTAGTACCCACCTCTCGCCCCAATCAATTTAACATCAAGGCGGAATTACACCATTTCTTCCGGAAGGTCAGACTCAGATATTTCTTCAGACATTTACCCTCACTTCCGGCAGCCTCCCATATGGGCTTTTACCTTCAACATTCATGCCACCTGCACACTCGGTGTCTCACAAGATACTAACATACGAGAGTGTTGTACTCAGGGACGTACTGAAGACGTGCTCCGACTGACAGTATGTTAAACATAATGTCATGGAACCTGAACGAGAAGCACTGAACTCTCTAAAGGATAATCGACTCATTGTGATCAAACCAGCCGATAAAGGTGGTGCAATTGTAGTCCAAAACACCACGGACTACAAATCTGAAATTTACACACAATTGAGGGATGATACAAGTTACACCCGTCTGAATGCTGATCCAACCAAAGAAATAAGTAAACTGATTTAGAAAATTACGGAAGAGGGACGAAAACAAGGCTTCCTTTCTGACCTGGAATTCACTTACTTGAACCAGCAACAACCACGCCTACCAACCATCTACACCCTGCCGAAAGTTCATAAAAACTTGGAACACCCACCTGGACGCCCCATAGTTTCAGAATGTGGATCTCTTTTGCAACCACTATGCAAGTATGTGGATTTTTTCCTCAAACCTTGTGCGGAGGCGACTAGATCATATTTACGAGACACCATGGTATCAAATTGGTGGACAACCTGCCTTTTGATCCAATAAACCATCTACTGATCACCTTGGACATCGTTTCCTTGTATACAAGTATCCCACAGTTACCAGCCCTGAGAGTTATGGGCACAGCACTAGACAAGAGACCATTACCGGCCCTGGTTCCGACGGATTTCATCATTAAGCTCTTGGAGATCGCAATGATGCATAACTTCTTCTTCTTCCAGGATGAACATTATTTACAAACCAAGGGAGTAGCCATGGGCACGAGCTTTGCACCGGCCTGGCTATCTTGTATATGGACGATTTTGAGAGTACATTCATTCACAATGAAGCGAACCCCTACATTGACCAGATAACCACGTAGAGACGCTATATAGATGACATTCTACTTATCTGGATAGGGAGCCACACTGAACTGGAGACTTTCTTTTCATGGTTGAACGAACGATCAACTGATATTAAGTTCACGATGCAATCGGACCCAAAAACAATTGATTTCCTGGATGTTTCAATCACGACGGAGAACAACTTACTATACACCACCCTCTTCAGGAAGCCGATTGAAAGGAACACATTATTGAGATACAGCAGCCATCACCCTAGAGGCCTGAGGGACAACCAGCCATTTGTGCAATTTCTTCGAATTCTTCGGAACTGCTCCTTTAAAGAGGACTACTTTGGAGAAGCAGAAGCACTTCTCAATCGTCTCATCGAGAGGGGATACCCGAGGAGACTAGTCAAATGAGCACGCAAAAGGGCTTGGTTCAATCCAAGAGAGACTCTGCTAACACCTAAGTTACACGCCAATGATCCAAGAAATAGAATGATGTGTCACCACCTACTGTACCCGCAGCAAGGAAATCAAACAGATTGTAAACCACCATTTGAAACTGATCGTGGATGATCTAGAACTGGTCGACCCTCCCATGCATTCATTCAAGAAGGGCAAGAGCATATGTGACCATGTGGTCCGCTCACTAATGGAGACTCCACCACAACCATCGAATCAAACTCTCTGGCACCTACCTGAGATCGTGGGCCATTACAAATGCGGCAGATGTAAAGCATGCAGTTTAACCATCAAAACGAGGCAATTTAGTTATAAACAGCATACAATCAATCTAAAAACCCACACTAACTGTAACACTACTGACGTCATCTATGCCATCATCTGCCCATGTAATCAGTTGTACATAGGACAGACATGCCAGGAAATTAAAGCCCGCATCCTCCAACACTGCAGCAGGGTTAGGTGTGGCACTGCTGGAGCACCTTTGGTAGAGCATTTTCAGACATTGAGTCACTCACCAGAGAGCATCAAATGGGCGGTCCTAGAGAAGGTCTCGTTGGGCATTAGGGGCAGGGATATCAACTCAGTTCTCAATGTCCGTGAATGTAAATGGATGAACTCCTTTGATATGATCAGGGATGGGTTAAACCAAATGGATGCCACCAGTGAGCAATTGTCATGCCTTTCCAATGAATGAACTGTCAGTGATCTGTATTGTATCTTGATTAAGTGGGCCTCCGCAATGTAATCCCACGGATCGGCCCGGTGGCTTTTTCCAATTAACGTTTATTCCAACTAACATGTTTACCTTGCTGTACGTTCAGATACCTTTATGTCAGTGTTCGACCTAAGGGTCATAGTTACACAAATGAATGTTATCATTACAAACTGTTTGATTTGGGTCTTTTGTTCGCATCCATTTGTCTTTGTTGTACGGATGCTTCGACACCGCATATTTCATTTATTATGCTCCTCTTTTGGCGTACAATCTGTATTGTATCTTGACTAAGTGGGCCACCACAATGTCATACCATATATTGGCCCTGTGTTGTGTTTTTTCCAATTAACTTTTTTACCCTGCTGTACGTTCAAATACTTTATGTCAGCGTTCGACCTAAGGATCATAGTTACACACACAGAATGTTATCATTACAAACTGTTTGACTTGGGTCCTTGGATCGCGTCCAATTGTTTTTGTTGTACGGATGCTTTGACACCGCATATTTCATTTATTATGTTCCTCCTTTGGTGTGCAACAGTCTCAACCCTCTACCCAGCGGCTATGTTCACCGTCAGGTATGCCCCTCCCTCCGCCTAACGGATTGCACCCCATTAGACACGCTGACACCCGCCACGTCGGTCTAGGGTGTGTCAGCATCTAGCGGCTGATCAGGTAACGTGCTCATCTGGTACGTGCACGTTGACAGCTCCGCGTTGTGTATTTAACAGATGCTGTCACTGCCCCACTTGCCAGATGTCTGTTTGACCGTGACAGAGCGCAGAGATATATTTCACCCCTTGCTTATTTCTGTGATATCCAACTAGATTCTGTCTATATTTATAGGGATTATGTGAAGTCAGCCATTCCTTCTTGTGTTTCTTCCTTATTTCGTTTATGGATTTATTCCTACTTGGAGCTTCCCATTCATTCTTTCGATTAATTCTGCTATTCCATTTTCATCCCTGCTCCATACCATTTACCGAGTAAGTTCATTCGTTGTTCCAAGGCACTAGGGATGGTAATTCCTGCACAAATTCCCACCCCTAGGCCAAAATGTTGCTGATACAATTTTCATTAATTGTTTTCAGCACTCAGAGTCATACTTCCGATTTAGACGCTCGTCTCTAAGACATTGGAACCTCAGGGTCCATACTTTCGAACATTCCCCCTAGATTCACCTTAGTGGATTTAAGGGTAACTTTCATTTCCTTGCTCTGTTTAAATGCTGCACGATTATTTACTGTTTTCCATCACCTGAATTAATAAAGCCAACCTTATTTTTAAACCATCCCTAGGTGTCTCCCTTGTCCTGAAGAAGACCCCTATGTAAGGTTTCAAATTCCCTGCCCAAACCTTGGGGTCGAAACGTCAACGGTATTTTCAGTTTCCATGTACAGACAACAGCGATTGATTGACTGTGTTATTATAATACTATGGTTTTCATGTATTTTTTGCCTTCTAAGCGGCTGGATAGGTTTTTATCAGTTGTTGATGTACATATTTCACACCGCTCTTCCTTTTTTCATCAACCCTCACCAACGCACACCTTTTAACACCCCCTTCTTTCCCTTTTGGAGCACCTCTTCACAACTATGTAGATATTTATATTGCCATTTGAATATGAATATTACCATGTTCTAAATATGAATAAATTGCAAATTTGATTTACTAAAGGTGATGTTGCATATATTGTTGAGTTTAATTCCACTGTGACCAATTTCTTTTGTACTGTATCTTACTTGGTTCCGCTGGTTGTCTGGGTTCCCCCGCTGTTTTGTAACTCACAGCATGGAGAGTGGCTTTCAGTGGGGCTAGGTAAGATTTTGGGGCACCCGTAACCAATGCGTTGCCATAGTCTAGCTTGGCTAAGACTAAGGATTGCCCACCGTCTTTAGGTCTTCGCTGGGGATTAAAGGTCTGACTTTTTTTGAGGTTTTTCAGCGTGTAGAATTTGCTTTTTGCAGAGGCATTGATATGATCTTTCATGCTTAGGTGGGATTTGAGTGTAATTCCCAGGAATTTAACAGAGTTGGAAATGGACAGTTTGCAGTTTAATGCCGTGAGGTTGTCGAGCCAGTTGTCTACCGGAAAGGATTTTTCTTTGGGATGAATGAGCAGGAGTACAGTTTTGCTGGGGTTGAGTTTGAGGTAGTTGCTGGTCAATCAGGCTTGAGCTGCGAGGAGAATTGTATTTAGATGCTGGATGTCTTTGACTGCCGAAAATTTCATGTAGAGTTGGGTGTCTTCTGCATATAGATGGTAGTCTATTTTAGCTTGCCTTCGGATCATTGGCGGCTAAGTAGGGGCTTATGTATGCGTGAATTCTAACTGTTCTTTTACCCTTTTTATGCAATAATTACTGGCACATCAGATATTTTGTGTTTTATCTGGTTTCGTTTCTTACTGTGCATTCTGTTCTAGAAAGTGGTTTGGGGGATTTTTTAACTTTTTAAAGGAAAGCACGCATTCTCGTGCTATTCCTCATTCTAGGTGGCCATCTTTGTGGTGCCGTTCTTTCGTAGCAGTGCACGGTCCAGCTCCTAAGTTACGGCCCTATATAAGACGGCCGGGGAGAGGACGTGTAGCGGCTAAGTAGGGGCTTATGTATGCTTGATTTGAACTGCTCTTTTACCCTTTTTATGCAATAATTACTAGCACATCAGATATTTTGTGTTTTATCTTTATAGAGGATATGCAACCAGACGCTGGGTTTGTAACAGAGACCTGGATCCATGAGTGGTGGCTCTTCCGCCTAACTCCCCCATAGTCAGGAAGGATAGGCAACTTAGGATAGCCGGCGGAGTGGCTATTGAATAAAAAAATACTAACAAATGTAAAATTGAAGATTTCCCTGCCCCCAATTGTGAAGCACTACTTTTTGCCCTTTCACTCACTCCTAAATTTATGTTCTCTGGTATTCTGATGTATCGCTACCCTGGCCAAGTTGGGAACTGATGTCTCACCTTCCCAGATTTAGCCGCTCCTCATATTTTAAAATCAGCTAATTTCACGATCTTGGGTGTTATTAACCTTCATCTGAATGATCCCAAATGCTCCAAAAGTGCCTCTCTTATTTCAGATCTTGAGGCTTTTAACCTAATCTGTGCAACCACAGTCCTACGCATGTTGCAGGTCATTCGTTGGACCCAATTTTCTCCAATCTGTCTGACTTGGTTACTGCTCCACCTGCCCCTAATCCTGGTCTGACCACTTTGCAGTGCCCTTCTCGCTGAGAGCTGCACCGTCCCTCTCTCCCTCTTATTCGGCCTTCAAGCCAAAAACCAGGAGCTGGTCTAAGCTGAACGTTCCAGTCTTCAATAATGAACTTCATGACACCAGACTGGACTCTAAACAACTGTCGATTTTGGACCCTGATCTTATTCATAATTGGCTTGTAGGGGCTGTAGAAAAATGTCTACTGGCCTCTGTTAAAAGTTTCGGCCGGCTTTTCCCTCCTGCCCCTTGGTTCAATGAAACACTAAAATCCGAGAAAAAACTATGCAAGGTCCTTGATAGTCTTTGGTGGAAATCCTACACAGAAGACTCCAAAACTAATTACAAAGTAGCTAAAAAAATATATCATGCCGCTCACGCCGACTTCTATTCTAAAAGTATTTTAAATGCTCAAAAACTGTGCACAAACACTCTTTAAGGTAGTGAAGGAATTGTCGGACCCCTCTAAGTCTTCAACCTCCCCTCCTCTTTCCACCATTCAATGTAGGGAACTTGCCCTCTATTTCACCCAAAATGATGGCGAGTCATTAGCAGTCACTCAAAATTTCATTTTTGCTAATGAATCTACCCCTCAGCCTATTGTTAGCCCTTCATCTAAACTTAATATCTGGCTTCCTTTGGACATTACGTCTTTTAATTGTATTCTCCAATCCATTAAATTAGGCTCTCCATTAGATACTCTTCCCCCCCCATTTGCTTCGTCAGCTGGACCTCTGCCTACTATCCATGATTATGGATCTTCTTAATGCTTTAACACACAATGGTCCTTCCTCTCCTTAAGAAAGCGAATCTGGACCCTACTAACTTTTCCAATTTTCATCCTATTTCTTTGCTGCCCATTTTCTCTAGAATTCTGGTGAAACATGTTAATAGCCAGCTGACCTCTTTTGTGGAATCCCAGAATTTCCTTCATCCATCCCAGTCCAGCTTTAGGGCAGGTTACTCAATGGAATCCACGCTTTTGGAGGTAACCAAGTTGTTAAGGCAGAGCTTGGATGAGGGAGAAACAGCGGCACTCATCCTACTAGATCTCAGCGCTGTCTTTGACCCTGTGTCTCACCAGATTCTCCTGGATAGGCTGATGGCACTTGGTCTTGATGGAGTGGCCCTGGAGTGGTCCCGCTCCTTTCTTAAGGCCCGATCCTTCCAGGTTTCTTCTTCTTCTGCTATGTCGAATTCTCATGACCTTTCTTCTGGAGTTCCGCAAGACTCTGTGCTGAGTCCATTGTTATTTAACATCTACATCCGCCCGCTAGCGGAGGTGGTGGAAACCTCTGGGCTGTCTCTTTTCTCCTACGATGATGACACTCAGATTATTTTCTCTCTGTCGTCTGCACAGTGGTAGGGGTCTTCCGATTTCAGTTTGGGTTTGAGTAAGATTTCTCTCTGGATGCATAACAACTTGCTCAAGCTCAATGGAGATAAAACAGAAGTCATGATTCTGGGCAAGAGGACCGATCTTTGAGGACCTCGTCATTGGCCCATGGAGTTAGATGCTCCTCCTATACCTTCAAGAAAGGTTAAGAACTTGGATTTCATTGTGGACGAATCACCATCTATGAAACAACAAGTGGCCATGGTGACGTCTACTTGCTTTGCGGTACTCAACTGGCTAAAAAAGATACTCTGGCTGATCCCCTTCTCAGCACAAAGGACTGTGATCCAAGCACTTATTATCTCCAGATTGGACTACGACCATGTGTTATATTTGGGAGCCAAAAAATCAACTATCCATCAGCTGCCGCTTCTGAAGAATGCAGCCGCCAGGCTTCTTTATCGGTTACCCAAGTTTGCCTCCACCTCTAACCTTCTCCGTGAGCTGCATTGGCTTACTGTGGCTAATCGCATCAAGTTTAAAGCTTTATGCTACATGTTTAAGGCAAAATCCGGAATTGCTCCCAAATATATTCTGGACCTGGTCCATCTATATCATCCATCCTGCCCTCTGAGATCTTCGCTACAAACTCGCTTCATTGTATAATGATCCCACCTGTCCCGCCAGAAAGGTGATTCTTTTGCCTATTTAGGCCCTCGACTTTGGAACTCCCTTCCAGTTTCTTTGAGAAACTCTGCATCCCTTTTTGTTTTTCGTAGAGGTTTAAAGACCTGGCTCTTTTAACTCGATTACTTAGCTTACTGTTCTGACATCCCCCCTACTCTGCCTTGCAGCGGGAAACCCTTTGGGGTAACTGTGTGCAATATAAGTAAAATAAATAAATAATAATAATAAATAACAATTGCAAGGGGTTCCAAATAGAGGGTGAATAGAGTGGGAGACAGGATTGACCCTTGAGGGACTCCTTGGGAGACTGGTATTGTTTTTGAGGTTGAGTTGTTGAGCTTGATTAGCTGGGAGCGTTGGCTTAGAAAGGAGGAGCACCACTGAAGGACAGTCCTGTTGATGCCTGCATGTTGTGAGAGTGTATTTAGGAGGATGCTGTGGTTGACAGTGTCGAAGGCAGCCGAGAGGTCTAGGAGGACTAGTAGGAAGGCCTGCCCATTGCCCAAAGATCTGTGTGGTTCATCCATGATGTTTAGTATAGCAGTCTCTGTACTGCATCCTTTCCTGAACCCAGATTGGAAGGTGTCAAGCAGGTTGTATTTTTCCATATGGTTTTTGAGTTGAACAAGCACACATTTTTCCATGGTTTTGGCGAGGAGGTTGGTTACAGGTCTGTAGTTATTAAGGTCTTTCTGGTCAGCGTCCAGTTTTTTGATGAGGGGGTGACTTGGCCGAGTTTGAGGGGAGCCAGCATAGAGCCGCTTGATAGAGAGGAGTTGATGATTTTGGTCCAAATCGGAGAGATGATGTGCCTGAGATTTTTCACTGTCGCAGCAGGGAGGGGTCAGAGATGTGAGCTGCCGGGTTAATGCTGGAGAGAAACTTCTGCACTTCTTCTTCCGAGGTATAGTTGAATTTAGACCAGGTTGAATTGGTTTTCATTTGCAGGGGCAGAAGGTTGGTGAGCTGATTTGGAGAGAGGGGGAGGCATCCATTCATTGATGGAAGGGCTAAGGGCGAGCCCTTTCCACCGGGGGAATCTTTAGTGCAGGGTGGGGAGGAAGATGGCTCGAGAGATAGTTCAATGTTCAATATTTTTTCCACAAAGAATGTTGCAAATTCTTCACAGTGGTCTGAGGAGATGTTACTTGAATGCTGGGGGAAGGAGGAGGTTTGTTGTTTGATGATGGTAAATAGGTCTTTTGGTCTTTTCCTAGACCTGTCAGGTTGATCTGGAAAAAGACAGATTTTTCTTTGTAGATGTTTTTTTTGTATTTTAGGCGTTCAGCCTGGAGAATTGAGAGGTTGGATTCTGAAGTTTGTTGTCTCCAGTTTCTTTCAGCTAATCGAAGATGTCACCTTTCATTCTTCAGGTCTTTGTTGAACCAGGCTCTGGAGGGAATCTTCTTGATTTCTTGAGTTTCAGGGGTGCAATTGTTTCCATGTCTTCTGTAATTTTTGAGTTGTAGTTGGCGGTGAGGTCCTCAGCGGATGATAGGTTGGGAGGAGGTAGCATTTGTGTACTGACTAATGCTTCTAGCTCCTCTTGGGGGATTTGTTGGATGTTTCTCACCCAGCGCTTAGGACAGCTGCATTGGTGTGAACGATGATGGATGGAATTTAGATCGAAGAGAATTTGATAGTGATCTGACCAGTCAGATGGTAGGATAGAGCACAGAGATAGTGTGCTGTCCCTGGAGATGATTGCGTCAAGGTTGGAGCCCTTGTTGTGCGTTTGCATATTGCAATGCTGGGTGAGATCGTTCACTTCCAAGAGAGTGTAAAGGACTTGTACTGTGGGGTCTTTAGTGTTGTTAAGGTGCAAGTTTAGGTCTCCTAATATAATGCCGGTGCTCTCCTTGCCAGGTAGGTCGCTCCCCCACCACACAGCTCCGCCTGTGTTGTCTGCCCGCTGCTTCTGCAGGTAAGATCGCCCTCCGCTTGTGGCCCCGGTGCCCGTATTTTCTGCTTGTCTCCCCATTTTCCTTTCTGTGCCCCTCGCTGCCCCATTGTCGTTGTGCCCGTGATTTTGTCTGCTTGTCTCCCCATTTTCCTTTCTGTGCCCCTCGCTGCCCCATTGTCGTTGTGCCCGTGATTTTGTCTGCCTTTCTCCCCTTTTTTCCTTCTGTGCCCCTCGCTGCCCCATTGTCGTTGTGCCCGTGATTTTGTCTGCCTTTCTCCCCTTTTTCCTTTCTGTGCCCCTCGCTGCCCCATTGTCGTTGTGCCCGTGATTTTGTCTGCTTGTCTCCCCATTTTCCTTTCTGTGCCCCTCGCTGCCCCATTGTCGTTGTGCCCGTGATTTTGTCTGCCTTTCTCCCCTTTTTCCTTCTGTGCCCCTCGCTGCCCCATTGTCGTTGTGCCCGTGATTTTGTCTGCCTTTCTCCCTTTTTTCCTTCTGTGCCCCTCGCTGCCCCATTGTCGTTGTGCCCGTGATTTTGTCTGCCTTTCTCCCCTTTTTCCTTCTGTGCCCCTCGCTGCCCCATTGTCGTTGTGCCCGTGATTTTGTCTGCCTTTCTCCCCTTTTTCATTTCTGTGCCCTCGCTGCCCCATTGTCGTTGTGCCCGTTATTTTGTCTGCCTTTCTCCCCTTTTTCCTTCTGTGCCCCTCGCTGCCCCATTGTCGTTGTGCCCGTGATTTTGTCTGGCTTTCTCCCCTTTTTCCTTCTGTGCCCCTCGCTGCCCCATTGTCGTTGTGCCCGTGATTTTGTCTGCCTTTCTCCCCTTTTTCCTTTCTGTGCCCCTCGCTGCCCCATTGTCGTTGTGCCCGTGATTTTGTCTGCCTTTCTCCCCTTTTTCCTTTCTGTGCCCCTCGCTGCCCCATTGTCGTTGTGCCCGTGATTTTGTCTGCTTGTCTCCCCATTTTCCTTTCTGTGCCCCTCGCTGCCCCATTGTCGTTGTGCCCGTGATTTTGTCTGCCTTTCTCCCCTTTTTCCTTTCTGTGCCCCTCGCTGCCCCATTGTCGTTGTGCCCGTGATTTTGTCTGCTTGTCTCCCCATTTTCCTTTCTGTGCCCCTCGCTGCCCCATTGTCGTTGTGCCCGTGATTTTGTGTGCTTGTCTCCCCATTTTCCTTTCTGTGCCCCTCGCTGCCCCATTGTCGTTGTGCCCGTGATTTTGTCTGCCTTTCTCCCCTTTTTCCTTCTGTGCCCCTCGCTGCCCCATTGTCGTTGTGCCCGTGATTTTGTCTGCCTTTCTCCCCTTTTTCCTTCTGTGCCCCTCGCTGCCCCATTGTCGTTGTGCCCGTGATTTTGTCTGCCTTTCTCCCTTTTTCCTTTCTGTGCCCCTCGCTGCCCCATTGTCGTTGTGCCCGTGATTTTGTCTGCCTTTCTCCCCTTTTTCCTTTCTGTGCCCCTCGCTGCCCCATTGTCGTTGTGCCCGTGATTTTGTCTGCTTGTCTCCCCATTTTCCTTTCTGTGCCCCTCGCTGCCCCATTGTCGTTGTGCCCGTGATTTTGTCTGCTTGTCTCCCCATTTTCCTTTCTGTGTCCCTCGCTGCCCCATTGTCGTTGTGCCCATGATTTTGTCTGCCTTTCCCCCCCATTTCCTTTCTGTGCCCCCGCTGCCTCTCGCCATTCCCGCCGCTGCGTCCCCTGCAGCCCCGCCCCCCCGACTGCCCATTCGCTGCCCCTGCCTCCTGCCTCCCAGCTGCTCCTCCCTCCCACCTCCCCATAAATGGCGGCCGCTGCGCGGCCGCGCCGCTGGCGCGCCAAAGGCGCGCCTAAGGCAAGCCCGTCTGCGCCCGTCCGCGACTGGACCGCGCCCAGCGCCAGAACGCCTGGATCCCACCGATGCAACACCACTCGACGGACCTACGACGCCGCCACACTCACCGCACTCAATGCCGGCCGGAACCCTGCCTGCTACCGAGCCTCACCGAGACGCACCCACGGACCCTTCACCTGCCAAACCTGCCGATTCACCTGCCCCCGGACGTGCACCACCTCCGCCAAGTCGAGCACCAGCAGCAACCACCTGAAATGCATCCTGCTGAACACCCGCTCCGTCCACAGGCACGCCGTGGAACTCTGGGACCTGCTCGACGCAACAGCACCGGACATCGCCTTCCTCACCGAAACCTGGATGAACGCCTCCTCAGCGCCCGACATCGCCATAGCCATCCCGGACGGATACAAGATCACCCGGAGGGACCGCGTCAACCAGACGGGAGGAGGCATCGCCATCGTACACAAGAACACCATCCGCATCTCGACTAACTCCGACGAGACCTTCACCGCCGCCGAACACCTACACTTCCAGATACACACTGACCCCAAGACCACCCTCCGAGGCACCCTCATCTACAGACCCCCGGGACCACGCACACTATTCAGCGAAGACATCGCAGACTTCATCAGCCCGCACGCCATGCCCTCCGCCGACTACATCCTCCTAGGGGTCCTCAACTTCCACCTGGAGAACAACAACGACAGAAACACCACCGCCCTGCTGGACAACCTCGCCAACCTCGGACTCAAGCAACTGGTGAACACGCCCACCCACTACGCCGGCCACACGCTTGACCCCGTCTTCTCGTCCAGCAAGCACATCTCCTTCAGCCACGCCACCGGACTCCACTGGACCGACCACAGCTGCGTCCACTTCAGCTTCAGAAAGACTGCGACCCACCACCACCCGCAACAGGCTCCCCGCCGGAGCTGGAGCAAGATCACCGCCGAGCAGCTCACCGCCTCCCTCAGCCAGAACACACCCACCAACACAACGGACCCAAACGAAGCAGCCAGCAACCTCGCCAAGTGGCTGACCGCCTGCGCCCGACGACCTCGCACCACTAAAAACCCTCCCAGCAGACCCGGAAGCAAGAAAACCCCTTGGTTCACCAACGAACTCAAGGAATCCAAGAAGAACTGCCGCACTCTCGAGAAAACCTGGCGACTCGACCAGACCACAGACAACAGGACCGCCCTCAAGCACGCCACCCGCAAACACCACCAGCTGATCCGTGCCACCAAGAAGTCGGCACTCAAAGAACGACTGGACAACAACGCCCATGACAGCAAGGAACTTTTCAGCATCGTCAAAGAGTTCTCCAACCCCAGCGCCGGAAACAACGACATCACCCCCTCGCAAGACCTCTGCAACTCACTCTCCGCGTTCTTCCACCGCAAGATCACCGACATACATAACAGCTTCGACGCACAAACCACGCACCCTACCGCCGAACCAACGCCCGCCACCACCACCCTCTGCAACTGGACCCCGATCAGCACCGAAGACACCACCCGCACGATGAACTCCATCCACTCCGGATCACCAACCGACCCCTGCCCACACCACGTCTTCAACAAAGCCGACGCCACCATCGCACCCCATCTCCGGGACATCATCAACTCCTCCTTCCACACCGCCACCTTCCCGGAGAGCTGGAAGCACGCCGAGCTTACCGCCCTCCTGAAGAAACCAACGGCGGACCCCACCGACCTCAAGAACTACCGTCCCATCTCGCTCCTTCCGTTTCCGGCCAAAGTCATCGAGAAGACCGTCAACAGACAGCTTGCCGCCTTCCTCGAGACGAATGGATCCCTCGACCCCTCGCAGTCCGGGTTTCGGGCCAACCACAGCACCGAGACCGCCCTTATCGCAGCCACCGACGACATCAGAACCCTAACCGACAACGGGGAAACAGCTGCCCTCATCCTCTTGGACCTCTCCGCGGCGTTCGACACCGTCTGCCACCGCACCCTAGTGAAGCGCCTCAGCAACATCGGAATCCGAGAGAAAGCACTGGAATGGATCATCTCGTTCCTCGCCGGAAGAACCCAGAGAGTCCGCCTCCCCCCGTTCAGATCCGAAGCCACCGAAGTCATCTGCGGCGTTCCACAAGGATCTTCACTCAGCCCAACCCTCTTCAACGTCTACATGAGCCCCCTCGCAGCCATCGCACGCCAACACAACCTCAACATCATCTCCTACGCCGACGACACCCAGCTGATCCTCTCCCTCACCAACGACCCCACCACCGCCAGAGCCAACCTACACGACGGGATGAGAGACGTCGCCGACTGGATGAGGAACAGCCGCCTTAAACTGAACTCAGACAAGACGGAAGTCCTCATCCTGGGCTCATCACCCTCCGCCTGGGACGACTCCTGGTGGCCCCCGGCCCTGGGCACCGCGCCCAAGCCAACGGACCACGCACGCAACCTGGGCTTCATCCTGGACTCCTCCCTGTCGATGACCAGACAAGTCAACGCCGTCTCATCTTCATGCTTCAACACTCCTGCGCATGCTCCGCAAGATCTTCAGATGGATCCCCACTGAAACCAGGAAGACCGTCACCCAGGCACTCGTCACCAGCCGACTGGACTATGGGAACACCCTCTACGCCGGAACCACAGCCAAACTTCAAAAAGACTCCAGCGCATCCAGAACGCCTCCGCACGACTCATCCTGGACATCCCCGACACAGCCACATCACCGGACACCTGAAAGACCTGCACTGGCTCCCCGTCAGCAAGAGAATCACGTTCAGACTCCTCACCCACGCACACAAGGCCCTCCACGACCTGGGCCCAAAGTACCTCAACGACCGCATGACCTTCTACACGCCCACACGCCAGCTACGATCAACCAGCCACGCCTCGCCACCGTACCACGCATCCGCAGAACCACCGCCGGAGGAAGATCCTTCTCCTACCTGGCAGCCAAGACCTGGAACTCCCTCCCCACTCACCTTCGGCGAACCCAGGACCATCTCTCCTTCAGGAAGCAGCTCAAGACCTGGCTGTTCGAGCAGTAACTTACCCCCTCCCCCAGCGCCTTGAGACCCTCCCGGGTGAGTAGCGCGCTCTATAAATGCCGTGATTGATTGATTGATTGAGGTTACCAATAATGGACCAGTTAAGTCTTCAAGGAATTGTGAGTTTTTGCCAGGAAGGTGGTAGATAATTTTGTGGGCTTGGTTCCATTTGTAGAAAGCTGAGCTACGAGATATTCAAAGATAGGGTGTTCGGGAGTGCGGAGGGGAGTTAAACAGAGATTTCTTTTGTGTATAATGGCTACTCTGCCACCTTTGCAGTCACTGCGAATGATTGAGAAGCCTAGGGGGAGATGAGGCTGATGTTCGGTGAAGAGTGGTCGTTTAGCCAAGTTTCCGTTAGAAAGCAGATGTCTGCGTGATGCTGTAGGATGGTATCCGCTATATCAGTGGCATGCTTGATTGCTGATCTGTAGTTTATAGGCATGCAGTGGGCATGGGTGAATGTATCTGTTCAGAATGGTTGGGTTGGATGGTGGTTAGTTGGGAGGGCGGCCTAGGAAGGTGTGAGGTGTTCATGCTCCTCTTCGAGCTAAGGACAACTGGGATCTTGAGGTCAGAGGATTGGCTGGGGTTATTACCATGGGTTTTGTTAATCTATTCAGCCTCCTGCTGCGACATCCTGGTCGTGGAGCGTTTGGGTTGGAGGTAGTGCCGAGTGTTAGTGGCAGGGTCAGAGTTTATCCATGTTGATTTTGAGTTCTAGACGGCTATAATGGGGAGAAGTTGTGAGACGCCTGGTACAGCGCAGGGGAAGGAGGAGTGCTGAGGCTACTCAGAGCCATAGGTGGAGGCTAAGGAAGGAGCCATCCTATTGGGTGTGGAGGATTGTGGGGCAGAAGGAGCAAGGTAAAATTCAGGCTGGGTTGTTAGCCCTAGGATGGGCGAAGATGATTCTGGAGGTAAAACTGTAGCTTCCAGGTGTTCAGCAGTGTAGGGTAATGGAGAGGCTGTGTGGGTGGAGACCGCGTGAGGGGAGTTGAGAGTCATGGGTTTAGGAGGTGGTGGTGTGGGTGCATGAATACGCTCACTGTGAGCGGGTGGAGGAGTTGGTTTAATGGTATAGGGGACAGGGATGGGGGTGGGACCAGAGGGCAGGGAGGTGCAGAGTGCAGTGAAGTGTTGGTCAAAAATGGTTAGGTTTTGCTCTGAGTTTTGGACTAGGATCCTCCCATTTCTGTAGATGGTCATGGTCAGTTCTCCCCTAAAGACCTGAGATGGGGATATAGTGAGCTTGATTCCATGAGGGATGGGTAGCTTTAGTTATGGGAAGGTGTTTAAGGAAGTTCTCTTGCCATTTGGCAGGTTTTTTAGTGTAGAAGATAAAGTCAACTTTGCGGCCACCTTGTGTTGGACTGGAGTAGATATCCGCAATTAGCGTTTCTGGATGCTCTCTGAGAGTTTTGTACTTGAGGTTTTTTGCAGCCCATTTGGAGAGGTTTTGAGGGAAATTAATGCAGTATGAGTTGATGCCGTACCTTTCCATGATAATGTTGAGATGTTGTGATGGGGCATTAGTGAGTGGTCCTGCAGCAGTATTATAAGTCTAGGCAGTCGGAGTAAATAAGGACTAATAGTCGTAAAGGCGGCAGGATCCCTATTGCTGGGACATAGAAGGATGGGCAGAGGTCACTGATGAATTGGTGGGTCCTCGACCAGGACACAGTGAATGCATGACATATTGTCTAGCCATTTTTTAAGAAAGGTACTTTAATACACACAAACAATCCACTAAACAGAAACAGGGAAGTGAGTGTCAGCACAGAAACCTAGACCCCTCTAGCATCTTCCTAGCCTGAGATAGTCTCCCCAAACACTATTATAGTGCTTAAACACTCGGCACTATGAAAAAGCTAACATGGTGCATGGGCCGACATTATTCAGGGGAAATTAATTTTTTAGCAGATCTGTGAACTGGGGACTCCAAAATACAAACAAAGATCCTTTCTAAAGTGTTGTGTAACCTCTCCCAGCCACTCAGACCTCACTAAAAGTCCAAGCAGCCAATTTCTGGTTCCCATATTTTAAATACGGATATGCATGTACTCGAGTGGCTTAAGGTTCTACTACTGCTGCAACCACACCATTCTGAACCCCAGTGTGTAGCCCAAGTCCTCCACCCAAAGTAAGAAGTGCCCACCCTATTATTATAGCATGGAAAATTGTGAAACTGATGATAAAATGGGGTGTCCTATAATCACAGAGGATGGGTTGGACATACTCAACTGTACTCACACCAGTCATAAGACCAACATGTCGGGCTAGTAGCTAATTCTGCTGCTAGTAGACTGCAAAGGTCATTAAAAGGGCCTTTGTATAAGAAGCCATAAGCCTTTGGGCCTGATTTAGATATCGGCAGACAGGTTACTCCGTCACAACAGTAACAGATATCCCGTCCGCTGAAATATAAATCCCTTAGCATATAATGGAATTTATATTTAAGCGGACGGGATATCCGTCACCGTTTTGGCTGTGTAACCCGTCGACCGAGATCCAAAACAGGCCCTTTGACTAAAAATCCACTGGTTATTGCTAAGGAATCCTGGTCGTAAGTGTGCCGGCAGGCAGAGTATCAGTCACCTGGAGACCAAGGGCAAAGACTTCAGGGGTAGTGACCAGGAGTTCAATCCAGCCTAACTCTGGAAACACTTGACTTAGAAAGGCACAGTCAACGGTTCTAGGCCCATGACAATATATTCTAGCTACTTCTTCAAATCCCAAGGTCAATGACTGAAGCAAAGGTAATCCTTAAAGTCTCTGGAGTCAACTTGAATGTGCACACACGCTTCTCTTCAGTACAGAGGGTGCAGAGGCAATGGAGGACACCCTTTTCAGATGCAGAAGAATAAGCTCTTTGTGAGTGCCTTGTGATGTAGTAGGTGATATTGAGGAGCTATCTGAGAACTTGTGTACTGGAGCCAGAATTGGTGCACACCCACACTGGCTCCCACAGGTCTTCTCAGTGCAGCTGAGCTCTGAATGTCACAGGCATCTGCACTCTTCCCACGCAACACTCCTGAGTCTATGACCGAAGACTATCCCAGTCTGGACAGAAGCTGGCCACAAGCTGAGTGCTAGCCCCTGTAATTCAGTCTTCCCTGCTATGCTGATGATCATCTAGGCTTGCTTCAATGCCAGGAAAAGTGTTAGAAGAATGGGTCAAGGGAGCAAATATTTATGCTCAAAGCTGGCCAGTCTGCCTGCCACAACCATTTAATTTTGGTGGACTATTCCACCTCACGGATGAAGTTCTCATTAATTTCACATGGTCATGGCTCAGGTCCATTCCTATTCTCCAAGATAGGCCCACCTACACCTGTGAGATTAGGGACATATCAGGGCATTTGTGATAGGCTGCAAATTCCAGAGTTTACCCTCACATAAATATGCTGTCATTTTTCAACCCAGCTCTTCATGCTTGCAGGGAAATCAGTGAAGGAAAAAGTATGCTGTGCGGCTGTTGGTTCCTTTTAGCACTTTCAATCCATAACTTTCACAACAGCAATGCAAACCATAATTCGCCCAAAAATTGCACTGCTTATAACCTCACTGTTGGAAGCTGGCTTGGTATATGATGGACACTTATTGTAAGTGGGCGCCCTGCACCAATCCAGACAACCCTTAGGTGTTTTACTGGTCTTAGACAACCTTAGAAAGCTTTCTAAGTGGTAGCTGTGGAGAGCAGCCTTCAGGCTTAGTCCAGAAGGAGTGTAAAGCAGCTTGTTTTACCAGAACATAATCCTATAGGTATAGATTAAGTGAAAAAGAACCACACAGTGTATTTATAAAAATATGTATTTATTATAAGACACTCACTAATACATACAGATATCTCCTAGCTGGAGATCTACACAATGCACACAATACTTTTCAATAGAAACAGGTAAGTAATATGAAATACACAGTGGTCACCAGGGGGGAGACCAAACCATATACTAAAATAGTGGTATGCGAACCACGACTCGAGTCAAGACTATATGCAGAAGATGTAGAAGTGCTGGGGACCCAAAGAACTACCCGAGGTAATTAACCAGGAGCCCCACGGAGGTAGTGTGCAGCATGGCAACATGACCGCGTGATCAATGCAAGTCAATGGGTAAGTCGCGGTTGCAATTTTAAAAAGAAGGACCCTTCCCAGTGGACCCTGAAGAAACCCAGTGGAAGATAGAAGGTTGGAGAGCCACCCCACCTTGAATACCCTAGGAATCAGGATACCTACACCAGGGAAGCCGGGTGCATAGGTGTGAAGTGGCATTGGAGACCGCCGTTGAACTCAATGGAGGACTTCAGGAAGATGCCGCTGCTGGAGAAGGTGAAAGTGGCCGGTGGAACCCAAAGATGGATTCAAGTTGAGAAGTACCTGCAAGCAGAGGGGACATAGTCTAGGCCACTTGGAAGTGACCAGGAGGCCTCTAAGATGAATGCCCACCGAAGACGAGTGTTGTAGGGAAGTTGACGGTGACCTTGAAGCTGCAGCTGTGAGGACCAGGCGATGCTGTGGGAGACCAGGAGCCATTCACGAGCTGTCCCACGTTGGATTTCAAGAGTTGAGGGTTCTGTGTCCGTTGAGAGCACCAACAAGCCTTGGCAACTGCAAACATCGTGGAAAGCAAAGGAGGTGCAGTGTCGGGACCAGCAAGGTCCAGGAGACTCACCACAAGCAGGGGAGTCAGGGCAGCCACTGAGCAATCAGGGGAACCCACAGAAAGCAACGAAGACCCTCAAGAGAATCCACAGGCCGGAGGCACTAGAGTCGGCAGAGGACCTCGAGCAGCTCACCAAAGATGCAGGCCCACATTGCAAGTGATGCGGTGAGGATGAAGATCTTGGTCACTGGAGATGCTTGAGGTGGGGGCTACTTGGAGCCAGAAGATCTTGATGGAAGAAAGCCAACAAGCCATTGCAACAGCAAGTCGACGCGGCGAAGAGGGGTTCCTTTCCTGCAGCTCCGACGAGGGGTACTGGCCTCAAACTTAGTGAGAGGGCAGGGCAGGCCTTGAGGGATGTGAAGAACTACCACTTGTATTGCTGAGCCTTTCGTAGTCCGTGGGAGCCCAGAATCAGCAGCCCGGTCAGCTTAGTTGCGATGCCTGCAGGGAAGTGACTACTTCACTTCAAGGGAGATTCCTTCAGGTGTCTTGGATGCCCACAGGTCTTGGAAGGTTCCTGTATGGAGCACAGGCACGGACATTGCAGCAGACGAGCAGGGCAACGAGATCAGGAGCAGCAGGAGTCTTCCCAGTTGCAGCCTTGATGCCCAGAGCGAAGTCCAGCGAAGTCCAGAGTGCCCAGACGGTCGAAGTGGAAGTGGTGTCTTGAAATGAATCTTCTCCCATGACGAATCTAGGGACCCACCCATCGGTAAGCCCTTAAGTACCCTAAAGAAAGGGTTGGGACGATTCAGGGTTCCTTCCCAGGGGAGGGGTCTGACAGTGGGGAGGATACTCCCATGTCCTTTGTCCAGTTTCGTGCCAGAGCGGGAGCCAATGGCTCCCTGAGCTGGTTTGAACTGGACTCTGCGAGGAGGGCACCAAATGTGTCCTTCAAGCAGACTAAGTGTCGCTGACAAGCACTCCTACCCTCCCCAATACACTAAGCCCTGTCTGGCAGGTGGTCACACCTCCCTGTGACAGGATACCTATTGTTATGCCTTCCCCTGCTCGAGCTTGGCTCAGCAGCAGGAGGGCAGAATCGTGTCTCTGGTCGGCAGCATCCATGTTGTGCTGTCTGGGTCTAGAAGACTGGTACCGGGAGCACTGAGGGCCTCCCGGAGGAGCTTTACAGTGCATGGAAAACATGTTTGATACTAAACATGATAGGGTTTGTTACAGCCAGTTTAGAGATGGTCATCACGTAATGATGTATGGCCACTCTATATATTGTAATGGCTGATGCACTTACAGCCCAGGAGAATGGACTCCGAAGGCTGTAGGGGTGTCCTGCTCATGCAGGAGCACCCTCATATTCAGAACCGTGCACCCTGCCTTCAGGATTGAAAGGCCTGCTTTAGGGGTGACTAATAGTTTTTAAGTGTAGTGACCAGCTCACACAGACTGCAATGGCAGGCCTGTAGTTACAGTTTGAGTGGTCCCTCACGGGTGGCATAAAACATGCTTCAGCCCATGGGGGACCCCTGGTGTACCTATGCCCTGGGTACCTCAGTACCATATACTAGGGACTGATAAGGGTACACCAGTGTCCAATCTGGGAGGTACCTAATACTTACCATACCAATTAAGGAGAGAAAGCACAGAGACTGGGGTCCTGATTAGCAGGATCCCAGTCAGACTAGTCAGAAACAGCATGGCACCAGGCAAAAAGTGGGGGTAACAATAAAAGCAGATCCTACTTTCCTACACTCACTATATTCATACCAATGAATAACAACACCTAAAAGCAAAATGCAATTAAATACAATACAAAGTGAAATCAGTAAATAATAGTTCATTCATAAACCTCTGTTTCAAAGTGGTAAGTGTAATGGATGTGCAATCTGATCTGTAAGATTATTACAATTGTAACTGTCTATCTGTCCACCCATGAATATATATGTATATAGCTATGTACATATATGTATTTGTATGTATGTATATATATATATATATATATATATATATATATATCTATCTATCTTTCTATCTATCTAGAGATTGATAGATAGATACATAGATCGATAGAAAGATAGATAGATAGATAGATAGATAGATAGATAGATAGATAGATAGATAGATAGATAGATAGATAGATCGATAGATAGCAGTGGCAGCTCGCAGAGGGAGGGCTGCGGGATGGTGGGGCCGGGTGGGGTCGGGCCAGGGAGGGGCGGGTAGTGGAGTTGGACATACGACGGCAAGGAGTAAAGTAAATAAATAAATAAATAAAACGATTTACCTTGCGCTCGCTGCATCGCCGAGTTGGCTAACTCTATTTCAGCAATAACAGTGACAACGTAGGGTTAATTGTGCTCCATCCCAGCCTTCGACTAAGTCAAGCACAAACAAATATGGCCAACTACTGATACTGCAACACACTCCCATAGAAAGCAAAGGAGGCGGGCTATAACACTTACACCCCATAGGAAACAATGTTAAATAAATTAAATTATATATATATATATATATATACACCAAAAATATCCTCGTTAACAGAGCCCCAGACCCTGACAGGGCGGCTTCGTCGAGCAGGAACGAGGAGTCCTGCTTTTTATCCACAAACATTTCTGCATCAAAAATAAGACGACTCCTAGTGCAAAAGGTAACTCAAAGCACTTTATTTCGACCTTGGAGACAGGCAGGCAGGCAGTCCACCATAAAGCACTTGCCCATAGTCCTAACGCGTTTCAGCTTTTCCTCAAGCCTTGGTCACAGGTAGGCATTTCATCAAACAGGGGTCACATGCTTGTTAAGCATAGGTCAGACTACCGGATTGGTTGTAGTCCACCAATTACTGTGTCCGTTTCTGATGAGCACATTTTGAAACTTTAAAAGTATTTCCTTTAACTGCATTCATTTTAAATCGTTTTCAATATTTCTTAACTGCAGTTCATAATGTTTTCAATCATGTGATAAAATGTGCATAAATAAATCAGTGCCATAAACTTGCCTCGTGCAATTTTACTCTCCACGTGTGTGCTTGAGTCCCTTTAACACCAGCAAGCAGAATGAAATATTCTGCAAGCATCCCTTGCCTATCTCCTTTTGAAATTTCTCCTGGGCACAATGCCGTGGTTTTTTTTTGTTGTTGGTTTTTTTGTAGAAGGGGGCAGGCGGGTCAGGCTCCTTTCCATAAATCCACCAAAAATATCCTCGTTAACAGAGCCCCAGACCCTGACAGGGTGGCTTCGTCGAGCAGGAACGAGGAGTCCTGCTTTTTATCCACAAACATTTCTGCACCAGAAATAAGACGACTCCTAGTGCAAAAGGTAACTCAAAGCACTTTATTTCGACCTTGGAGACAGGCAGGCAGGCAGTCCACCATAAAGCACTTGCCCATAGTCCTAACGCGTTTCAGCTTTCCCTCAAGCCTTGGTTACAGGTAGGCATTTCATCAAACAGGGGTCACATGCTTGTTAAGCATAGGTCAGACTACCGGATTGGTTGTAGTCCACCAATTACTGTGTCCGTTTCTGATGAGCACATTTTGAAACTTTAAAGGTATTTCCTTTAACGGCATTCATTTTAAATCGTTTTCAATATTTCTTAACTGCAGTTCATAATGTTTTCAATCATGTGATAAAATGAGCATAAATAAATCAGTGCCATAAACTTGCCTCGTGCAATTTCATTCTCCACGTGTGTGCTTGAGTCCCTTTAACATCAGCAAGCAGAATGAAATATTCTGCAAGCATCCCTTGCCCATCTACTTTTGAAATTTCTCCTGGGCACAATCCTGTGTTTTTTTATATATATATACACTGAAAAATTGGGGGCGCCAGTTATAGTTAGCTCAGCTAACTATAATGGCCGAATTTCTCTGATTTTGTACGAGTGAAATGTCCAACTAAATATCACGTCCCTGAAACGTGGTTTTTTCAGTGAATTTCTAATGTTTTCTAAATGCTAATTTCTAACTATATCGTCCCTGAAACCTATGGTTTTTTCAGTGAATTTCAAAGGTTTTTTAAATGCTAATTTCTAACTATAACGTCCCTGAAACCTATGGTTTTTTTCAGTGAATTTCAAAGGTTTTTTAAATACTAATTTCTAACTATAATGTCCCTGAAACCTGTGGTTTTTTCAGTGAACTTCAAAGGTTTTTTAAATGCTAATTTCTAACTTTGCATACATAGGTAGGACATGTGCAGAAAGAGGAAGAAAGAAGCAAGAGATGTGCAGAAAGAACCAACAGAGGTGCAGAAAGAGGCCTTGTTGCAAAGTCATCCTGTGACCTGGGCACCCTCCAAATTTTTGCTGACTGGTACTGGTGGTAACTGACTCTGACTGACCCTGGGCTTTGCCTAACCAGGCCCGGAGCCAGTGCTATGCTGAAAGGCACTTAGAATACAGTAAAACACCTACATACACTAGGGTACACTATGGGTTGGGGTACCCCTGTGATTGGCATGACCTCCCCTGTAAGGCCCTAGTACATTATAGGGCAGGGGGATTAAAACTACCTCTAAGTCCCTAGCACATAATAGGGCATGGCAGTTTAGAGGCCAGCAGCCCTTTTCTGCACTTGCATGTGTGCACTGCTGAGCCTGAGGTCAGTTTAAAAGTAGCCCTGTGTGTGTAGAAAGAGGCAAGAGAGGTGCAGAAAGAAGCAAGAGAGGTGTAGAAAGAAGCAAGTGAAGTGCAGAAAGAAGCAAGAGAGGTGCAGAAAGAAGCAAGAGAAGTGCAGAAAGAAGCAAAAGAGGTACAGAAAGAGGAAAGAGGGGTGCAGAAAGAGGCAAAAGCAGTGCAGAAAGAGGCAAAAGCAGTGCAGAAAGAACCAAGAGACGTGCAGGAAAAGGTAAGAAGGGTGCAGAAAGAGGCACGAGGGGTGCATAAAGAAGCAATAGAGGTGTAGAAAGAAGCAAGTGAAGTGCAGAAAGAAGCAAGAGGGGTGCAGACAGAGGCAAGAGAGGTGCAGAAACAGGAAAGAGGGGTGCAGAAAGAGGCAAGAGGGGTGCAGAAATTTGCAAGACAGGTGCAGAAAGAAACAAGAGCAGTACAGAAACAACCAACAGAGGTGCAGAAAGAGGCAAGAAAAGTGCAGAAAGAGGCAAGTGAGTTGCAGAAACAGGCAAAAAAGGTGCACAAAGAGGGAACAGTGGTGCACACAGAGGCAAGAGAAGTACAGAAAGAACCAACAGAGGTGCAGAAAGAGGCAAGAGGGGTACAGAAAGAGGCAAGAGAAGTGCAGAAAAAAGCAAAAGAGGTGAGGCAAGAGGGGTGCAGAAAGAGGCAAGAGAGGAGCAGAAAGAGGCAAGAGAGGTGCAAACAGAGGCACGAAGGATACAGAAATTTGCAAGAGAGGTGCAGAAAGAAGCAAGAGAAGTGCAGAAAGAAGCAACAGAGGTGCAGAAAGAGGCAAGAGGGGTGCATAAAGAAGCAAGAGAAGTGCAGAAAGAGGCAAGAGGGGTGCATACAGAGGCAAGAGAGGTGAAGAAAGAGGGAAGAAGGGTGAAGAAAAGAGGCAAGAGGGGTGCAGAAATTTACAAGACAGGTGCAGAAAGAAACAAGAACAGTACAGAAACAACCAAGAGAGGTACAGAAAGAGGCAGAGGGGTGCAGAAAGAGGCAAGAGAAGTGCAGAAAGAAGCAACAGAGGTGCAGAAAGAGACAAGAGAACTGTAGAAAGAAGCAGGAGAGTTGCAGAAACAGGCAAGAGATGTGCAGAAAGAGGGAACAGGGGTGCAGATAGAGGCAAGAGAGGTGCAGAAAGAGGGAAGAGAGGGGTAGAAAGAGGGAAGAAGGGTGCAGAAAGAGGCAAGAGGGGTGCAGAAAGAAGCAACAGAAGTGCAGAAAGAAGCAAGAGAAGTGCAGAAAGAAGCAAAAGAGGTGCAGAAAGAGGCAAAAGGGGTGCAGAAAGAGGAAGAGAAGTGCAAAAACGAAGCAACAGAGGTGCAGAAGGAGGCAAGAGAAGTGCAGAAAGAGGCAAGAGAGTTGCAGAAACAGGCAAAAGATCTGCAGAAAGATGCAAGAGCAGGACAGAAAGAACCAAAAGAGGAGCAGAAGGAGGCAAGTGAGGTGCAGAAGGAGGCAAGATAACTGCAGAAAGACGCAAGAGAGTTGCAAAAACAGGCAAAAGGGCTACAGAAAGAGTAAACAGATGGGCAGACTGAGGAAAGAGAGGTGCAAAAAGAGGGAAGAGGGGTACAGAAAAAGACAAGAGGGATACAGAAATTTGGAACAGAGGTGCAGAAGGAGGCAAGAGAACTGCAGAAAGAGGCAAGAGAGTTGCAGAAACAGGCAACATGGGTGCAGAAAGAGGGAACAGGTGGGCAGACTGAGGCAAGAGAGGTACAGAAAGAGCCAACAGAGGTGTATAAAGAGGCAAGAGGGGTACAGAAAGAGGCACGTAAAGTGCAGAACGAAGCAAAAGAGGTGCAGAAAGAACCAACAGCGGTGCAAAAAGAGTTAAGAGGGGTGCATAAAGGGGTAGGAGAGTTGCACAAAGAGAAAAGAGGGGTACAGAAAGAGGCAGGAGGGGGGCAGAAAGAAGTAAGAGAACTGCAGAAAAAAGCAACAGAGGTGCTGAAAGAGGCACGAAGGGCGCAGAAAGAGGCAAGAGAAGTATAGAAAGAAGCAAGAGTACTGCAGAAAGAGACAAGAGGTGCAAAAAGAGGCAAGAGAGGTACAGAAAAAAGGAAGAAGGGTGCTGAAAGAAGCAAGAGCAGTGCAGAAAGAAGCAAGAGAAGTGCAGAAAGAAGCAAGAGAGGTGGAGAAAGAGGGAAGAGGGGTGCAGAAAGAGGCAGGAGGGATGCAGAAATTTGCAAAAGAGGTGCAGAAAGAAGCAAGAGCAGTGCAAAAAGGGGTAGTAGAGGTGCACAAAGAGGCAAGAGGGGTACAGAAAGAGGCAGGAGGGGTGCAGAAAGAAGGAAGAGAAGTACAGAAAGAAGCAACAGAGGTGCTGAAAGAGGCAAGAGGGGTGCAGAAAGAGGCAAGAGAAGTGCAGAAAGAAGCAACAGAGGTGCTGAAAGAGGGATGAGGGGCAGAGAAAGAGGCAAGAGAAGTGCAGAAAGAATCAACAGAGATGCAAAATGGGGGAACAGGGGTGGAGAAAGTGGCAAGAGGGGTGCATAAAGAAGCAAGAGACATGCAGAAAGAAACAAAAGAAGTGCAGAAAGAAGGAACAGAGGTGCAGAAAGAGGCAAGAGGGTGCAGAAAGGGAGAAGAATGGTGCAGAAAGAAGCAAGAGAGGTGCCCAAAGAAGCAAGAGGGGTGCAGAAAGAAGCAAGAGGAGTGCAGAAAGAAGCAAAAGAGGTGCAGAAAGAGGCAAGAGGGGTACAGAGAGAGGCAAGAGGAGTGCATAAAAAAGCAAAAGAGGTGCAAGGGGCAAGAGGGGTGCAGAAAGAGGCAACAGAAGATCAGAAAGAGGCAAGAGAGGTGCAAACAGAGGCACGAGGGATGCAGAAATTTGCAAGAGAGGTGCAGAAAGAAGCAAGAGAAGTGCAGAAAGAAGCAACAGAGGTGCAGAAAGAGGCAAGAGGGGTGCAGACAGAGGCAAGAGAGGTGCAGAAACAGGAAAGAGGGGTGCAGAAAGAGGCAAGAGGGGTGCAGAAATTTGCAAGACAGGTGCAGAAAGAAACAAGAGCAGTACAGAAACAACCAAAAGAGGTGTAGAAAGAGGCAAGAGGGGTGCAGAAAAAAGCAAGAGAAGTGCAGAAAGAGCCAAAAGAGGTGCAGAAAGAGAGAAGGGAACTGTAGAAAGAAGCAAGAGAGTTGCAAAAACAGGCAAGAGATGTGCAGAAAGAGGGAACAGGGGTGCAGATAGAGGCAAGAGAGGTACAGAAAGATGGAAGAGAGGTGTAGAAAGAGGGAAGAAGGGTGCAGAAAGAGGCAAGTAGCGGGCAGAAAGAAGCAACAGGAGTGCAGAAAGAAGCAAGAGAAGTGCAGAAAGAAGCAACAGAGGTGCAGAAAGAGGCAAGAGGGGTGCAGAAAGAGGAAGAGAAGTGCAAAAAGAAGCATCAGAGGTGCAGAAGGAGGCAAGAGAAGTGCAGAAAGAGGCAAGAGAGTTGCAGAAACAGGCAAAAGAGCTGCAGAAAGAAGCAAGAGCAGGACAGAAAGAACCAACAGATGAGCAGAAGGAGGCAAGTGAGGTGCAGAAGGAGGCAAGAGAACTGCAGAAAGTGGCAAGAGAGTTGCAGAAACAGGCAACATGGGTGCAGAAAGAGGGAACAGGTGGGCAGACTGAGGCAAGAGATGTGCAGAAAGAACCAACAGAGGTGCAGAAAGAGGCAAGAGGGGTACAGAAAGAGGCATTTGAAGTGCAGAACAAAGCAAAAGAGGTGCAGAAAGAACCAACAGCAGTGCAAAAAGAGTTAAGAGGGGTGCAGAAAGGGGTAGGAGAGGTGCACAAAGAGACAAGAGGGGTACAGAAAGAGGCAGGAGGGGTGCAGAAAGAAGTAAGAGAACTGCAGAAAGAAGCAACAGGTGCTGAAAGAGGCACAAAGGGTGCAGAAAGAGGCAAGAGAAGTGAAAGAAGCAAGAGAAGTGCAGAAAGAGACAAGAGAGGTGCAGAAAGAGGCAAGAGAGGTGCAGAAAAAGGAAGAAGGGTGCAGAAAGAAGCAAGAGCAGTACAGAAAGAAGCAAGAGAAGTACAGAAAGAAGTAAGAGAGCTGGAGAAAAAGGGAAGAGGGGTACAGAAAGAGGCAGGAGGGTGCAGAAAGAAGGAAGAGAAGCGTAGAAAGAAGCAACAGATGTGCTGAAAGAGGCAAGAGGGGTGCAGAAAGAGGCAAGAGAAGTGCAGAAAGAAGCATCAGAGGTGCAGAAAGAGGGATGAGAGGCGGAGAAAGAGGCAAGAGAAGTGCAGAAAGAAGCAACAGAGATGCAAAATGGGGGAACTGGGGTGGAGAAAGTGGCAAGAGGGGTGCAGAAAGAAGCAAGAGAGATGCAGAAAGAAACAAAAGAAGTGCAGAAAGAAGGAACAGATGTGCAGAAAGAGGCAAGAGGGGTGCAGAAAGGGAGAAGAGTGGTGCAGAAAGAAGCAAGAGAGGTGGGTGGAGCTCGGAGAACATGGCGGCCAGCGAGTAGCGGGTCGCGGAGGCTCCCAAGGGTCAGGAACTAATGTAAGGAATCTTTTGTAAAAAAATATGCACCGCAAGGAACAGATGAGGCCATAAATCAACCCGGGCACCCCTGACAACGATTAGGATACAAGTTGGGAGAAATACACGCATGGAAGCTTACGCGAAGCGATAAGCTGTGTTTTACCGTGTCTCACCGCGTCTCACCTGCGGCTCATGTTCGAGGAGGCATCCGCGGTTTCGCTTGTGTGGGGCGGCAGAGGCTGTAAGAAGAGTCGGAGCACGATAGGAGCTGAGACCTTGGAGACTGTGGAGACGGGAGTGGAGGGTTCTTGGAGGGAGCAAGGAAGCTCACAGAGGGCTGGAGTCTGTTTGCCTGTCTGGTCCCGCGCGGCAGATCAGCTACGACGCGGGCGATTTGCCTTAATTAGGATTTTAGTTCGAACCCCTCGAGGAGGCAGAAACAGCCGAGGAAAGAGCCGAGACGAGAGCAAAGCCTGTGGAACCGAAGCGCTGGAATTAAAATCGGAACTGGAGGGATCACAGGGATCACAGTCTTGGGCTCTGATCCAGAAGTTGGAGTATATCCAGCAGCATCGTACACAGCAGGTAGGAGGCATATCTGAAAATCAAACAGGATATTCTGAGGCTCTACAACCCAGAGGGGGGGAGAAACAGAGAGGTGATACAGGGGTTTGGAGAATAGCCGATGGAAAGTGTGAACAACTAAGGCAATCTAGGTATCTGCTAAGAAGTTCTAAGTTAAGCTCACATATGCTGGATTCAGACGTGAACGAAGACATCAAATTCAAACCAGTGGCACATTTGAAAACTTTAATAAAAAAAATCTTCAGCTCCATTTAAACAAACTAAAAAAAATTTAGGAGCCGTTAGGCATAGGGCCTCAGAAAAGAAAAGAGATACCCTGGTAATTCAGTCAATCCAGTCAAGCCAGTTAATTCAGCAGGGCCAGCAAGCTCAACAGGCCCCTAAAAGAACCCCTTCTTTAAAAAATTATTTCAAAGCTGTACCCTCCACTGTAATACTAAAATTGTTACCGGAACCAGACACGGCTATACCAGAGTATAGTTGCCCGCGAAGTTCTCTAAATAATATTAATATTCCTACCTCGAATAGATATCTTCTGCTTACGGATATGGAAGAATTGCAAAATGGAGATTGTAGTGCTGCAGGAGGACCGGTAGAAGAAGATAGATTGGACAAAGAGATTAGTACAACACCAATATCAGCATCAGTATTACCATCAATACAGGAAAAGGGATTGCAGGATGCCTCAGGTCAGTCCAATCTCAGGCACTCACTTTCTTTAAAATCCGGGGCTGATAATTGCCAAAATGATATAAATTATTCTGAGATGAGCCTAGGACAAGGGCAGACGGTGGCCACAAAGGAAAACTCCCAACACTTATTATGCGATCTACTGCAAACATTGGCAGAAGAGGTGAGAGGCAGATTCCTAGTCTCGGAGAACAATCAAGTGGAGATTAAAAATTCCTGTGGAAAGTTAGAGGCGAAGCTCGATTCGCTGGCCATTAGAACTGCAGCACTTGAAACAACTGTATCCGAATTGGTAACAGAGACAGAAGTTAATGCAAAACAAATAGTCACACTAAAAGAGAAAGGGTTGGAGATGCAGGATAAGCTGGAATCGTTAGAAAACTCACAAAGAAGAAATAATATCCGCCTGCTTAAAGTGCCAGAGGGGGTGAAGGGAAGCAACCTAAAGGAATTTGTAGCTAAATTAATAAAACAAGCCTCAAACATTGAGTGCTCTGAAGAGGCACTCATGGCCAATATTCAAAGAGCACATAGAGATCCCTTTAGGTTGAACCCCAACAAGTTAAGGCCTAGGCAAATCTTGGTACATTTTCTAACTTATAGCTTAAAGGAAGAAATTCTAAACAAAGCCCTTAATCTAAACTCCCTTTGTGTGGAGGAGATAACATTCCAAATAAGATCTGACATCTCGGCAATTACAGCCTCAAGGCAATGGGAGTTGGGAAAACTACTGGATCCATTAAAAAGATGGGAGCTACAGCACAGTTAAAATTCCCAGCATCACTAAAAGTAATGCATAATAATAAAATGCAAGTTTTTAAACGAGTAGAAGATGCTGAGGATTTCTTGCAGTCTATTTCAGGGGCTCGGGATGATTGGAAACGATCTTATGTTGCTAGGGGGTGCACTGATTTTAAGTTCCTGGCCCGAAAGGGGGAGCCCCATAGGCCTTAGTGGAGGCCAAAGAAAGGAAGAGGGGGTTCTCCAGGGAAGGGTTCACTAAGGGAGGTGAGGGAGGGGGCACTGGGTGGGGAGCAGTGGGAAAAAATAAAAAAATGTAAGTCCGAATCGCCAGATTAAAAAATGTTTTTCTAGGAGAGGGAGAAAAAAGGGATGATTGATTTAAATGAAAACCAAAATTTTAGATTGAAAGTGCTCTCCTGGAACCTGAATGGGTTAAGAACAAGTTGTAGGAGGCAGAAAATCTTCCAATATTTAAGGGATCGCTCAGAACAGGTCTTAATTTTACAAGAAACGCATCTTGCACAGAATGAGCTAATAGCTATGTGCAAACCCATGGGGTGGATTCAGGATTTGATCTGTACAACACAATCTTCACCTACTAAAGGAGTGGCGATAATTATAAAAAAGAATGCAGCTATCTCCTTACTGGCTAGTACGGTAGACAAGATGGGGAGGTGGGCCATTGCTAAGATAAGAGGACATGGAGTTAACTTTACAGTAGCAGGTTATTATGGTCCGAATACAGAGGACATAACCCCTTTTGAGAACCTACTGTCAGAATTGTTGAATTACCCAGACCCACTGATATTAGCAGGTGATTTTAACCTAGTATTAGATCTTATACTAGATAAATCTAAAGGGAGTAGATCTGTCACAAATTGCAAGATGAGAGCAGCAGTTAAAACAGCTATGAAACAACTAGCCTGGTATGATGTATGGAGGACGAGTGTGGGCAATAAGAGAGGTTATACCTTCTATAACAAGAAGCAGGGACATAGATCCAGATTAGACTTCTATCTGCTAAGTACTGTCCTTAAAATCTGGTTTGAAGAGGTTAAACATCTGGGTGAACACCTTTCTGACCATTCAGCAGTGACATTGACACTTAAAGTTCCAACTAGGCCGATATGTCAGAGGTGGACATTAGAGCGAGCTATTCTCCTAGAAGAAACATTAGTTGAAAAGCTAGCAGAGGAATCAAAGGCTTTTTTTCAATCAAATTTAGGAACTGCCCCGATACAGATGGTATGGGACGCTTATAAAGCCTTCATAAGGGGTTTAATAATGGCTATACAAATAGATAGGCATAGAAAGTATAAAAAGAAATTGATGTGATAGAGAAAGAAATTCAAATAAAAGAACAAGAGATTATAACACATCAGAGTAACCCTCTAAGAGCAAACATACAGGCAAAATTAGACTCTCTTAAATTAGATTTGATCACCGTCTTAGATATAAGGCTTAAAAAGAAATGGCAAGCCAGTAAGTTGTCGCACTTTGAATATGGGGAGAGCTGCGGCAAATTATTGGCGTGGAAGACCAAACAGGATATGGCTAGGAACTCAATTAATGAGCTTAAGTCAGTGGAGGAGGTTAGCTTTGGGAGAGTACTTAATAACCCAACAGATATTGAAAAGGCTTTTCAGCGACATTTCGAGAAGGTATATCATGAAGATCTGATTGTACGGGACGAGGAGATAAAGAGATGGATAGCGCATACTCCTATCAAAAAAATCTCGGATGATAAGTCCCAGAATATGGATTTGCCAATTTCTAATGCTGAAATTAGGAAAGCCATTATGTCTGGAAGATCTGGGAAAACTGCAGGCCCTGATGGGTTACCTGCAGAATTATATAAAGCCTTAGAAAAAGTGTTAACCCCAATTATGTGTCTATTGTTCTCCCATATTTTCGAGGAAGGAGGAGAGATACCACCCTCATGGAATGAAGCAGCAGTAGCACTAATTCTTAAACCTGCTAAACCATCTTGTTCATGCGATTCATATCGCCCCATCTCGTTACTCAACGTTGACTATAAAGTCTTTTCAAAAATATTAGCAGAGAGGTTGAATGGCGTTGCAGAGCATCTGCTTCATAGAGACCAAAAGGGGTTTGTGAGAGGGAGGGGAATAAGAGATCTAACTTTTAACTTAATTGGGGCAATTGACATAAGATCCCTTTAGCTGTAATTACTATTGACGCAACAAAGGCGTTTGATAGAGTAAACTGGGCTTACCTACAATATATATTAAAAGCAAATAATCTAGGGAAGAATTTCTGCAGAGCAATCTCTCTAATTTATAAAACACCTATAGCCAGAATTTTAGTAAACGGCAATCTTTCTGCTCCAGTGATAATTCAGAGAGGCACGCGGCAGGGATGCCCCCTATCCCCATTGTTATTTAATGTATATATAGAACCGTTGGCTGAAAAGATAAGGACACACCCAAATATAGCTCCTTTTAAATTCAGAGAGTGGGAGAGAAAGGTTGCGTTATACGCAGATGATTTAATGATTTTTACATTGGATCCAAATACCACTATTCCATTATTGTATGAAGAAGCAAAACTTATTGGGCGAGTATCAGGCTATGAAATTAATGCATCCAAAACCGAATGTATGATATGGAATTTGGAAGCATGTAATTTCCCGACTAAAAAGCTATGAGGTATCTAGGGATAACAGTAGCCCAAAATATAGATAAAATCGCAGACATAAATCTCTAAAGGGTCAGAGGAGAAATCCTTAACTCTCTAACGGGATGGGCATACTTACCCCTGACTCTCATAGGCAGACTGAATTTAATAAAGATGATGCTGCTGCCCAAAATAATTTTTATATTGCAAAATATCCCGCTCCCATTTAATGAAAGTACCCTGAAGTCTCTCCAGTCAAAGTTAAATAGCTTCATCGGGGCTTCAAAAACTAGTCGAATATCATGGAAGAAGTTAAGAAGAAAGAAGAATAAGGGTGGTTTGTGCCTCCCGGATTTGACATTATATGCCAGGGTTTTTTCATTAAAGACCGGGAGAATGCTTATAGAGCTACCAGATGGCTCAGATATTGGTGTAATGTTTGGGGTAATGCTCTCAGATGTTGAAGGAGAAAGTCATGGTTTCTTATATAAATATGGAGACCCAAGATTTTTAAGAAAGTATGGTTGAAAATATTAAATGGCTTGGTCAGCACTTGGGCCAAGATTAGGAAAGCTTTAAAAATTAGCTATTTTAGTGCCCTTGCGCCAATCTGGAATGCCCCAGGCTCACCAGGATGGACTAGAGACTCTTTGTCTTTGCCTTTAATTGAAGCTGGGATCCGGCAATGGGGACAGTTGATATCGGAAGGATCTCTCCTGACCTGGGAAGAGATGAATTTACTTACGGCGAATAGATTATCTAAATTCAAATATTGGCAAATTAAAAACTGGCACCAGACGTTTGGAATGGAGGTGGGCAGGACAAATGAACTGCAAAACGCATTGGCACAAAGACCAATAAAGAGGAAAGATGTGGCAATGCTGTATTGGTTACTGCTCGAGTTGGAGGATGGAGAGTTTAAATTACCAACGGAGCTGTGGGGAGAGAGTTTGCCGGGAAGCAGCCCTGAAAATCTATGGCAAGTATCTCACGACATATTATATTCTACCGTTAAACCCGCAAATTTAAGAAGGAATTTTCTCTTTTCTGTTCACAGGGTATACTGGACTCCTTTAAAACTCTCGAAATTCGCAACTGGTCCCATTCCAAAATGTCCCAAGTGTCTCCAGATTAAGGCGGATGATGTGCATATGTTTCTAACTTGCCCTAAGTTGAGTCACTTCTGGACAGAGGTAAAAAGGGGTCTGGAAGGCATTTTTGGTGTAAATATTCAGGTAAGCATAACTGTAACATTAGTTATGTTTGGATTGTTATCTAATTACCAAAGCCTTAAAAAGGAGGAAAATCAGCTCTGTCTGTACCTAATGCTTTTGGCAAGAAGGGAAATATGTAAAAAATGGGTTAATGAAATTCCACCAACCTTTTTAGATTGGGTGAACTCCATTAAGTATATAATGAAGTTAGATAGGGCTGGATCAGATAAAGATACAAAAACCTTTTGGAGTTCATGTGAGAAATGGCTAACCAGTTTGGATCAGTAAGATAACATCTGTCCAATGATTACGCCTTTACACTAAACAACAATGTTTCTCCTTGGTTTCTGTGAGGTGCCCCGGTCGAAACAGAACTCTGTTATTGAGAGACCATGTGTAAAAGCATATCCATCGAAGATAGAGAGCTCCCCAATTGGTGCTGAAGGAGTACCATAGAGAGTAATTGAGTAAGCTCGGATTCTATCTGATGGCGAATGAGGACTTTAACATTTTATTTAAAAAAAAAAAAAAGAAGCAAGAGAGGTGCCGAAAGAAGCAAGAGAGGTGCAGAAAGAAGCATGAGTGGTGCCGATAGAAGCAAGAGAGGTGCAAAAAGAAGCAAGAGGAGTGCAAAAAGAGGGAAGAGGGATGCAGAAAGAGGCACAAGGGGTGCAGAAAGAAGCAAGAGATGTGCAGAAAGAAACAAAAGAAGTACAGAAAGAAGGAACAGAGGTGCAGAAAGAGGCAACAGTGGTGCAGAAAGAGGGAAGAGGGGTGGAGAAAGAGGCAAGGTGGTGCAGAAAGAAGCAAGAGAGCTGCAGAAAGAGACAAAAGAAGTGCAGAAAGAAGGAACAGAGGTGCAGAAAGAGGCAAGAAAGGTGCAGAAAAAGGGAAGAAGGGTGCAGAAAGAAGCAAGAGCAGTGCAGAAAGAAAGAAGCAAGAGAACTGCAGAAAGAAGCAAGAGAGGTGGAGAAAGAGGGAAGCGGGGTGCAGAAAGAGGCAAGAGGGATGCAGACATTTTCAACAGAGGTGCAGAAAGAAGCAAGAGCAGTGCAGAAAGAACAAACAGAGGTGTAAAAATAGGCAAGAGGGGTGCAGAAAGGGGTAGGAGAGGTGCACAAAGAGGCAAGAGGGTACAGAAAGAGGCAGGAGGGGTGCAGAAAGAAGGAAGAGAAGTGTAGAAAGAAGCAACAGAGGTGCTGAAAGAGGCAAGAGGGGTGCAGAAAGAGGCAAGAGAAGTGCAGAAAGAAGCAACAGAGGTGCAGAAAGAGGGATGAGGGGTGGAGAAAGAGGCAAGAGAAGTACATAAAGAAGCAACAGAGATGCAAAAAGGGGGAACAGTGGTGGAGAAAGTGGCAAGAGGGGTGCAGAAAGAAGCAAGAGACATGCAGAAAGAAACAAAAGAAGTGCAGAAAGAAGGAACAGAGGTGCAGAAAGAGGCAAGAGGGGTGCAGAAAGAAACACGAGTGGTGCAGAAAGAAGCAAGAGAGGTGCAGAAAGAAACAAGAGGATTGTAGAAAGAAGCAACAGAGGTGCATAAAGAGGCAAGAGGGGTGCAAAAAGAGGGAAGAGGGGTACAGAAATAGGCACAAGGTGTGCAATAAGAAGCAAGAGATGTGCAGAAAGAAACAAAAGAAGTGCAGAAAGAAGGAACAGAGGTGCAGAAAGAGGGAACAGGGGTTCAGAAAGAGGTAAGAGGGGTGGAGAAAGAGACAAGGGGGTGCAGAAAGAAGCAAGAGAGCTGCAGAAAGAAACAAAAGAAGTGCAGAAAGACGGAACAGAGATGCAGAAAGAGGCAAGAGAGGTGCAGAAATAGGAAAGAAGGGTGCAGAAAGAAGCAAGAGCAGTGCAGAAGGAAGCAAGAGAGATAGAAAAAGAGGCAAGAGGGGTGCAGAGAGAAACACAAGTGGTGCAGAAAGAAGCAAGAGAGGTGCAGAAAGAAGCAAGAGGAGTGCAGAAAGAAGCAACAGAGGTGCATAAAGAGGCAAGAGGGGTGCAGAAAGAGGCACAAGGGGTAAGAAAGAAGCAAGAGATGTGCAGAAAGAAACAAAAGAAGTGTAGAAAGAAGGAACAGAGGTACAGAAAGAGGCAACAGGGGTGCAGAAAGAGGGAAGAGGAGTGGAGAAAGAGGCAAGGGGGTGCAGAAAGAAGCAAGAGAGCTGCAGAAGAAACAAAAGAAGTGCAGAAAGAAGGAACAGAGGTGCAGAAAGAGGCAAGAGAGGTGCAGAAAAAGGGGAGAAGGGTGCAGAAAGAAGCAAGAGCAGTGCAGAAAGAAGCAAGTGAAGTGCAGAAAGAAGCAAGAGAGGTGGAGAAAGAGGGAAGAGGGGTGCAGAAAGCGGCAAGAGGGTTGCAGAAATTTTCAAAAGGGGTGCAGAAAGAAGCAAGAGCAGTGTAGAAAGAACCAACAGAGGTGCAAAAAGAGGCAAGAGGGATGCAGAAAGGGGTAGGAGAGGTGCACAAAGAGGCAAGAGGGTACAGAAAGAGACAGGAGGGGGCAGAAAGAAGGAAGAGAAGTGCAGAAAGAAGCAACAGAGGTACTGAAAGAGGCAAGAGGGGTGCAGAAAGAGGCAAGAGGAGTGCAGAAAGAAGCAACAGAGGTTCTGAAAGAGTCAAGAGGGGTGCAGAAAGAGGCAAGAGAAGTTCAGAAAGAAGCAACAGAGGTGCAGAAAGAGGGATGAGGGGCGGAGAAAGAGGCAAGAGAAGTGCAGAAAGAAGCAACAGTGATGCAAAAAGGGGGAACAGGAGTGAAGTAAGTGGCAAGAGGGGTGCAGAAAGAAGCAAAAGACATGCAGAAAGAAACAAAAGAAGTGCAGATAGAAGGAACAGAGGTACAGAAAGAGGCAAGAGGGGTGCAGAAAGGCAGAAGAGGGGTGCAGAAAGAAACACGAGTGGTGCAGAAAGAAGCAAGAGACGTGCAGAAAGAAGCAAGAGGAGTGCAGAAAGAAGCAACAGAGGTGCAGAAAGAGGCAAGAGGGGTGCAAAAAGAGGGAAGAGGGATGCAGAAAGAGGCACAAGTGGTGCAGAAAGAAGCAAGAGATGTGCAAAAAGAAATAAAAGAAGTGCAGAAAGAAGGAACAGAGGTGCAGAAAGAGGCAACAGGGGTGCAGAAAGAGGGAAGAGGGGTGGAGAAAGAGGCAAGGGGGTGCAGAAAGAAGCAAGAGAGCTGCAGAAAGAAACGAGAAGTGCAGAAAGAAGGAACAGAGGTGTAGAAAGAGGCAAGAGAGGTGCAGAAAAAGGGAAGAAGGGTGCAGAAATAAGCAAGAGCAGTGCAGAAAAAAGCAAGAGAGGTGGAGAAAGAGGGAAGAGGGGTGCGGAAAGAGGCAAGAGGGATGCAGAAATTTTCAACAGAGGTGCAAAAAGAGGCAAGAGGGGTGCATAACGGGGTAGGAGAGGTGCACAAAGAGGCAAGAGGGGTACAGAAAGAGGCAGGAGGGGTGCAGAAAGAAGGAAGAGTAGTGCAGAAAGAAGCAACAGAGGTGCAGAAAGAGGCAAGGGGGCTGCCGAAAGAGGCAAGAGAAGTGCAGAAAGAAGCAACAGAGGTGCAGAAAGAGGGATGAGGGGCGGAGAAAGAGGCAAGAGAAGTGCAGAAAGAAGCAACGGAGATGCAAAAAGGGAGAACAGGGGTGGAGAAAGTGGCAAGAGGGGTGCAGAAAGAAGCAAGAGACATGCAGAAAGAAACACAAGAAGTGCAGAAAGAAGGAACAGAGGTGCAGAAAGAGGCAAGAGGGGTGCAGAGAGAAACGAGAGGTGCAGAAAGAAGCAAGAGAGGTGCAGAAAGAAGCAAGAGAAGTACCTAAAGAAGCAACACAGGAGCAGAAAGAGGGATGAGGGGCGGAGAAAAAGGCAAGTGAAGAATGAAGCAACAGAGATGCAAAAAGGGGGAACAGGGGTGGATAAAATGGCAAGAGGGGTGCAGAAAGAAGCAAGAGATATGCAGAAAGAAACAAAAGAAGTGCAGAAAGAAGGAACAGAGGTGCAGAAAGAGGCAAGAGGGGTGCAGAAAGGGAAAAGAGGGGGTGCAGAAAGAAACACAAGTGGCGCAGAAAGAAGCAAGAGAGTTGCAGAAAGAAGCAAGAGGAGTGCAGAAATAAGCAACAGAGGTGCAAAAAGAGGCAAGAGGGGTACAAAAAGAGGGAAGGGGTGCAGAAAGAGGCACAAGGGGTGCAGAAAGAAGCAAGAGATGTGCAGAAAGAAACAAAAAAGTGCAGAAAGAAGGAACAGAGGTGCTGAAAGAGGCAACAGGGGTGCAGAAAGAGGGAAGAGGGGTGGAGAAAGAGGCAAGGGGGTGCAGAAAGAAGCAGGAGAGCTGCAGAAAGAAACAAAAGAAGTGCAGAAAGAAGGAACAGAGGTGCAGAAAGAGGCAAGAGAGGTGCAGAAAAAGGGAAGAAGGGTGCAGAAAGAAGCAAGAGCAGTGCAGAAAGAAGCAATAGAAGTGCAGAAAAAAGCAAGAGAGGTGGAGAAAGAGGGAAGAGGGGTGTGGAAAGAGGCAAGAGGGATGCAGAAATTGGCAAAAGTGGTGCAGAAAGAAGCAAGGACAGTGCAGAAAGAACCAACAGAGGTGCAAAAAGAGGCAAGAGGGGTGCAGAAAGGGGTAGGAGAGGTGCACAAAGAGGCAAGAGGGATACAGAAAGAGGCAGGAGGGGTGCCGAAAGAAGGAAGAGAACTGCAGAAAGAAGTAACAGAGGTGCTGAAAGAGGCAAGTGGGGTGCAGAAAGAGGCAAGAGAAGTGCAGAAAGAAGCAACAGCGGTGCAGAAAGAGGGATGAGGGGCGGAGAAAGAGGCAAGAGAAGTGCAGAAAGAAGCAACAGAGATGCAAAAAGGGGAAACGGGTGGAGAAAGTGGCAAGACGGTTGCAGAAAGAAGCAAGAGACATGCAGAAAGGAACAAAAGAAGTGCAGAAAGAAGGAACAGAGGTGCAGAAAGAGGCAAGAGGGGTGCAGAGAGAAACACGAGTGGTGCAGAAAGAAGCAAGAGAGGTGCAGAAAGAAGCAAGAGAAGTGCAGAAAGAAGCAACAGAGGTGCAGAAAGAGGGATGAGGGGCAAAGAAAGAGGCAAGTGAAGTGCAGAAAGAAGCAACAGAGATGCAAAAAGGGGGAACAGGGGTGGAGAAAGTGGCAAGAGGGGTGCAGAAAGAAGCAGGAGACATGCAGAAAGAAACAAAAGAAGTGCAGAAAGAATGAACAGAGGTGCAGAAAGAGGCAAGAGGGGTGCAGAAAGGGAGAAGAGGGGTTCAGAAAGAAACACAAGTGGTGCAGAAAGAAGCAAGAGAGGTGCAGAAAGAAGCAAGAGGAGTGCAGAAAGAAGCAACAGAGGTGCACAAAGAGGCAAGAGGGGTGCAAAAAAACTGGAAGGGGATGCAGAAAGAGGCACAAGGGGTGCAGAAAGAAGCAAGAGATGTGCAGAAAGAAAAAAAGAAGTGCAGAAAGAAGGAACAGAGGTGCAGAAGAGGCAAGAGAGGTGCAGAAAAAGGGAAGAGGGGTGCAGAAAGAAGCAAGAGCAGTGCAGAAAGAAGCAAGAGAAGTACAGAAAAAAGCAAGAGAGTTGGTGAAAGAGGGAAGAGGGGTGCAGAAAGAAGCAAGAGGGATGCAGACATTTTCAAAAGAGGTGCAGAAAGAAGGAAGAGCAGTGCAGAAAGAACCAACAGAGGTGCAAAAAGAGGCAAGAGGGGTGCAGAAAGGGGTAGGAGAGGTACACAAATAGGCAAGAGGGGTACAGAAAGAGGCAGGAGGGGTGCAGAAAGAAGGAAGAGAAGTGCAGAAAGAAGCAACAGGTGCTGAAAGAGGCAAGGGGGTGCAGGAAGAGGGGTGGAGAAAAAGGCAAGGGGGTGCAGAAAGAAGCAAGAGAGCTGCAGAAAGAAACAAGAGAAGTGCAGAAAGAAAGAACAGAGGTGCACAAAGAGGCTAGAGAGGTGCAGAAAAAGGGAAGAAGGGTGCAGAAAGAAGCAAGAACAGTGCAGAAAGAAGCAATAGAAGTGCAGAAAAAAGCAAGAGAGGTGGAGAAAGAGGGAAGAGGGGTGCGAAAAGAGGGAAGAGGGGTGGAGAAAGAGGCAAGGGGTGCAGAAAGAAGCAAGAGAGCTGCAGAAAGAAACTAGAGAAGTGCAGAAAGAAGGAACAGAGGTGCAGAAAGAGGCAAGAGAGGTGCAGAAAAAGGGAAGAAGGGTGCAGAAATAAGCAAGAGCAGTGCAGAAAGAAGCAATAGAAGTGCAGAAAAAAGCGAGAGGTGGAGAAAGAGGGAAGAGGGGTGCGGAAAGAGGTAAGAGGGATGCAGAAATTTTCAAAAGAGGTGCAGAAAACAAGAGGAGTGCAGAAAGAACCAACAGAGGTGCAAAAAGAGGCAATAGGGGTGCAGAAAGGGGTAGGAGAGGTACACAAATAGGCAAGAGGGGTACAGAAAGAGGCAGGAGGGGTGCAGAAAGAAGGAAGAGAAGTGCAGAAAGAAGCAACAGAGCAGCTGAAAGAGGCAAGGGGGTGCAGAAAGAGGTAAGAGAAGTGCAGAAAGAAGCAACAGAGTTGCAGAAAGAGGGATGAGGGGCGGAGAAAGAGGCAAGAGAAGTGCAGAAAGAAGCAACAGAGATGCAAAAAGGGTGAACAGGTGTGGAGAAACTGGCAATAGGGGTTCAGAAAGAAGCAAGAGACATGCAGAAAGAAACAAAAGAAGTGCAGAAAGAAGGAACAGAGGTGCAGAAAGAGGCAAGAGGGGTGAGGAGAGAAACACAAGTGGTGCAGAAAGAAGCAAGAGAGGTGCAGAAAGAAGCAAGAGGAGTGCAGAAAGATGCAACAGAGGTGCAGAAAGAGGGATGAGGGGCAGAGAAAGAGGCAGGAGAAGTGCAGAAAGAAGCAACAGAGATGCAAAAAGGGGGAAGAGGGGTGGAGAAAGAGGCAAGAGGGGTGCAGAAAGAAGCAAGAGAGGTGCAGAAAGAAAAAGAAGTGCAGAAAGAAGGAACAGAGGTGCAGAAATAGGCAGGAGGTGTGCAGAAAGAGGCAAGAGAGGTGCAGAAAGAGGGAAGAAGGGTGCAGAAAGAGGCAAGAGGGTTATAGAAAGGAGCAAGTGAAGTGCAGAAAGAGGCAAGAGAGGTGCAGAAAGAGGCAAGAGAGGTGCAGAAAGTAGAAGAGATGTGCAGAAAGAGGCAAGAGAAGTGCAGAAAAAGAAAGAAAGGTGCAGAAAAAAGCAACAGAAATGCAGAAAGAGGCAAGAGAGGTGCAGAAAGAAGCAGGAGTGGCTTGCACAGCATTAGTACCAATTTAACACTCACATTTAGCAATAAGTAACAGGTAACATTCTTGGTTTGCAAAGGGCCTTTCACCATGCTGTAACACTTGTCACTGCATTTTTGGTAACGTTTGAGCCATTTGACCTAGAAACAAGGCTTTTTTTGTTCAAATCTGCAGATTAGGCAGCAGATGATGGATTATGTGGCTAATGCGGAAAATGTATAATTGTGCGAAAGTTGGTGCAGCCAAACAGTCACATAATTCCAGTGGCCCTGCTCATACCTCTGACCAGGTCCACAAGTGCTCCTCAGTGATTCCTTCTTTTTTTGTCTCACTGAGTTCATAGTTTAGCTTCTATGGAAATGAGGAAGACTAAACCTGAGGTTACCACTCCACAAGACAGACTACCATACCACATAATTACTCTCTATAACACATAATCCCACTCTACATAATTCCTATACACTAAATACCACATACTTTCTATCCACATAATTTCACTGCACAACATACCACATAATTCGACTACACACAACGTACATCCACTCCACTCCAAAAAACATTAGTAAAAACTTTTACATTTACAATCCCAATACCTCTAACTTTCGCAAATGCGAAACCTATTACATTGCAAATGCTTCAGTAACTAGCAGTCGCATTTGCAGAGTGGTGGAGAAAGGGTGATGGGCTCAGAAATTCTGCTGCGTAGGACTTACAGGAGGTACCAGGAGGGCTTCTTGGCCCCCAAAGTCCCCCCGGAGTAAAGTGGACTTCATCCCCCATCCCGTAGTCTGCCAGGAGGCACGTTTGCAGAGTGGTGGAGAAAGGGGGGCGTGGCCTCCGAAGACCACCTAGCAATCCCACAGTGTGGGACTTGCTGGAGGTAACAAGAGGGGTAGTTGGCCCTCAAGGATATCCTTGGGGGCCAACTACCCCTCCTATTACCTCCAGTAAGTCCCACACAGCAGGAGTGCTAAGTTCTCATAGCAGGCCACGCCCCCTTTGCCCACCACTCTGCAAACATGCAGCTCCCCTTCTCCAAAAGCAATTCTGCTTTGCTTCATGGAAGCGAGAGCAGGTTTCCTGCTCTCGCTTCCATGAAGCAAAGCAGAGTTTGCTATGACAGGGCGGGCAGATCAAAATGTGGGGTGCTTTGTGGCCCCCCTCCTGGAGCCATATATGGCCCTGGGGACCGCCATCCCCCAGTGCCAACTTATGCTATGTCCCAGGGTGCCCACCCCCGAGACACAGCTGTTTGCCTTTTCTTGGCAAGAGCTTTGACAGCTGCCGCCAAGCAAAAGCAAACACTCCGGTTGCAACGGGCGGAAGCTGTCAAAGTGCTCCCGCCCGCTGAAAGCAGAGGCTTCATCTCTTTCCCTGCCAGCAGACATGCGGACAGGGTAAGAGATGAAACTATTGCTCCTGCACGGAGGGAGCTGTCTTTCCAGCAGCTCCCTTTATGCAGCAGAAATGATGGCTCTCACAGGAGGCGGGGAGCCTGCTAGGACTGTGGAGGGTGTGAGGTTCCCCCTGCGGTCCAGAAAGAGGCAAAACAAAGCTAAAAAATGAGCAGAGAGAGAGGCAAAATAAAGGTCAGAAACTAGCAGAAAAAGGCAGCATAAAGCTGGGGCAGCTCCTCCCTTGGAGCGGAGGAGCGTCGCCCCACTTGAATTACCCCCAAAGATGAAAAATAAAATGGTACTTCATTACCCTTTTTTTTCATCCTCCCTTCCTGAACAGAGCATCAGGACGGGGGTGGGGCCACTGCTGAATGACAGCAGCAGGGAGGAGGGTGGGCTGATTGTCCCTTTGACCAGCTGTCTTGCAACGGCCAGCCACACATGCACACTTTGAAACCTTTAACCCAACTGTCTTAAGACAGCTGAGTTAGAGTAAGTATCCTTGGGAGTGGCGAGTGAGGCCACTTCCTCCAATCAGGGTGCAGCTCTCATAGCATGAGAGCAGCACCAGGATTGGTGCCCGCACTGCATTCAGCTCCCGAGAAGAGTTCCGGTGCGTTGGACAAAGGACGTCGGTTCTGATACGTTTTTTATTATTACTATTTGTGTGTGTGCCCCTACCCCCGTAGATGCCAGCCGCTACTGGAATAAATATCTGAAACAAGCAGAAAGAGGCAAAGTAGAGATCAGAAGCGAGCAGAGAGAGGCACAATAGAGATCAGAAATGTGCAGAAAGAGCCAAAATAAAGGTCGGAAATAAGAAGAAAGAGGCTATTGTCAACAAAAGGTTGAAATTGGTTTAGTCCTTTCCTTCATTCACGTACTCACAATTAAATTAACAAGCATTATAGGCACAGTATTTTACCACTTCATCCATGTACCTATTTCCAACAGTTACATAATCATCGCCCTTACAGAGCACTTAACAACAGCAATCTGGGCTGGCATTTGCAATGCCTCGAGGAGTTTTGAAACTTGCTTCTCATTTCAGATGGGTGATGGGGAAGTGATCATGAAACCCTTCTAGTACCATAACTGTCCAAAATCGTGAACCACACCAAAGCCATATTGACTATCCATGTAGACAGTCACTGTGTGTTGATCAGAGACACAACATGCCCTAGTGAGAGCAATCAACACAGCCACTTGTCCTGAATATACATCTGGGAGCCACAAAGTTTCTATTTCTCTTGAAAATGTGCAAACCGCATAAGCAGCTCACAAATTTCCTTCATGATCTCGCAAACAGAAGCCATCCACAAACAACGCAAAATCAGATTCAGGTAGTGGCTCATCTTGAATATCAGGTCTCGGCTTGGTGCATAGTTCAGTGACATCAAGACAGTCATGCTCCATTTCATTTACATCAACATCAGCAGCAGGAATAGGCAACAGTGTGGCAGGATTTAGAAAAGAACATCGCTTCAACGTGCCGTTTTCAGCCACAAGTATGATCTGCTCATACTGGGTCAAGCGGCTGTTCATCAAATGCTGAGAGTGGGCACGTGTCAGCAGTATTTCCACGGAGTGAGGCGCATACACCGTTAAAGGATGAACCATGACAATGCCTTCACATCTCTCTATGTTGACACTTTCGGCCGCCACTGCTTTAAGACACCCAGGTAGAGCCGCTGCTGCTGGATCCAAGGTAGCTGAAAAATAGGCCACAGGACTATGAGCATTCCCATTTGTTTGTGTAAGCACTGAGAGAAGGCAGCCCTCCCTCACACTACAGAAAAGCGAAAACACTTTGTTATAATCAAGCATTTCTAGCACTGGGGTGCAACAAAGACTTTCTCTCAACTCCAGGAATGCAATAAAACAGTCATTGTCCCAAGGAACCGGATCTGACACATCCTTGTGTGTCAGCCTCTGTAAAGGCTTGGCCAATATGGAAAAGTTGGGTACCCACTAGCAACAGTAGCCCACCATTCCCAAAAACATTCTGACCTTTTTCTGAGTTGTTGGCGGCTTCATTTGCAGAATCACTCAGATTACCTCTTGTGACACCTTTCTGATTCCTTTTTCGATACAATGACCAAGGTACTAAACCTCTTTCAGACAGTATTGCAACTTGCCAGGGGATACTTTATGTCTATTCTCAGCCAAGTAGTTCAGCAATGCGATGGTATCAACCTTGCATGCTTCACGAGTATTTGATGCAATCAACAAATCATCAATATACTGGACCAGGACAAAATTGCAAAGCATGACCAGAGACTCCTTATTCTTATTAAGGATCTGGTTGAAGATAGATGGACTCTCCGTAAACCCTTGAGGGACTCGGCACCATGCTTAGCACGATTACCCCTCTGGAATGCAAAGAAGAACTGGCTGTCCTCATGCAAGAGTAAGGGGGAAAAATGCCTGGCACAAATCGATAACAGAAAACCACTCTGCCACACATGGAATCTGGGACAATATTACTGCAGGATTCGGTACCAAGGGACAACAAGGGACCACAATATTATTTTTTTTACAGAGGTCCTGCACTATGCAGTTCTTACCGCTAGGCTACTGCAGGCCCATAATAGGTGAGTTACATGGACTCCCCATAATCTTTTTCAATATTCCTTGCTGAATCATGGACTCAGTCATTGGTGTTATTCCAGCAATCATTTCTGGAGACAACTTATACTGTGGAGTTCTGGGAAATTCTGCATTTCACTTTATCTGTATGCGGACAGGTTCAACTCCTTTAATGAGTCCAATATCGTTTCCTGAGAAATCCCAAACCTCAGCTTCCACTGAGTCTCTAAGGTTTAAAGGCAAATCTTCACATGTCATTTGATACATGGCAACAACTGGAGTGTGATTGACAACTTTAAAAGCCGCATCCTCATTGTGTGTCTGAAACTCTACACATTTCAGAATATAGTAACTAGTGCAATTGAACTTGCACAACAAATCACGTCCTAACAGATTTACTGAACTTGAATCACAAACCACGAGCTGGTGATTGTCCTCAAAATTCCCTATTCTAACACGGACTTCCTCTGTAATGGGATTTCTCATCTGTTGATTAGCAACTCCAACCTCTTGTATTGTTCTTCCCGAGAGTGGTAGATTCGGCACTTCCACTGACCTTACAGTAGAATGGGTAGCACCAGTATCAACCAAGAATGATACATAGTGACCATTTACTGCACCATTTACATAAGGGTCACTCTGATCTACCTCTAGGACTGTGCCAGGTACACAATCCTCCTCTTCCCCTCAGGCACCGTCAAGCTGACTGATCAGCACCAAAGTTGTCAACTGTCTCGAACATAGGAAGGATATTGCTGATATGGATCAGTTCCCTGAAATGGGTTCTGCTTTACATTTGAAACCTGATTCAAACCAAATCTGGGACTAGCTGCATTTGTCTGTGGCATCGGATGTTGTGGAACCTGCATTGCTGGGGCTTGAGGTCCATTGAAATTTTGAACTCTTGGTCTAGGTGGGAAATATCCTTTACCCCGCATGCGTTACTCCGCAGTGCCATTGCCCACGCAGTTTGTACACCCCAAAATCTTTTTCAATGCAGGGCTTTACATCGCAAACTATTACAACTCATTCCCCATTACAACGCCACAGTGGAGTTAGAATAGTAAATTGCGTTGTAATGGGGAATGCGATGTAATAGTTTGCGGTGTAAAGCCCTGCGTTATGAAAGATTTTCAGGTGTAAAAACTGCGGGGTAATGGCACACGGAGTGAAAGTGTGAGGTGTGAAGTGTCCTATTCGGTCTAGGCACATTCTGCATCTGCATAGGACTGTTACCTTGTTGAGGTACAATCCCTGTATTTTGCCCTTGATTTACCAGATTAAAAACAACATTCTCGCTTCCAGTGCCCCAACCTTTACAGATGTGGCATTGAGTAGACATTTTCAAAGTAGTCACATTACTCCCAGTACAAGGGTCAATATAAATTCCTCTACCTCTGCCTTAAGATGGAAATCCACCTCCACCCTGGGTGGCAGGGACTCCCTGCTGATGCACTCCCTGCATAGGAAGTGCCTTCACAACTAATGGTGGACCTCGATTTCCTCTCTGTGCTGCTTTAATATGTGCCACCATGAGCTTTTCCTTCAACTTTTTCTGCTTCATTTCAATTTCGTCATTGAAGTATTTTGCAAATCACAAAATCTCATCAATGGACTTGATCTGCCAGTATATCAAAAGCTGCTGTATCACCATGCAAATCTCAGGTCACAAACCTGGACACAAAATTTCCCATATCCTTGGGTTCTAAGGTATCCATCCCACTATACTGCTTGAACGCCTGTAACAGTCTCTCATGGTAAGCATGAATTCTTTCCTTGGGCTCATGATCGTATGATCAATTTTAACCCAATCAACATCCTTGTTTAACACCTTAGATTTCAACCATATCATCACTTCATTATACTTCCTCATCACAATATCTGCCGGAGCATTTGTCACCGGATCTCTCTCTGACTCTCTCTCAGGCCAATCTGACCACAAATCACCCGGAACCACAATATCAAACAGAGGGGCAGATTTACAAGCCCCCTGCGCCACCAGTACGTCACTTTTTGTGACGTACTGGTGGCGCATTTAATTTCTCCATATTTACAAGGAGAGGAAAAGCCACCCTGCGTGACTTTTCCTCTCCTTGTAAATATGGCCTCTTCACATGCAGCACTTTGCGTGGAAGGGGCGTTCCATGGGTGTTGCTGTGGGTGTTCCCACGCAACACCCATGGAATGAGACACATTTCCAGATTTACGAGGAATCATAAATCTGGAAATGCATGTCAATCGTCTACGCCTCCCAGGGAGGCGTAGCGAGGCTCAACGAGGAGAAATTTTTCATTTCTCCTCGATTTTTCCTCTTTCAATGCGTGCTGCATTCTACAGCACGCATTGAAAGAGGAAAATGCCTGTAGTGATTGTTTTTGTGCAGGAAGGTGCCCCTTCCTGCAGAAAAACAATCTCCCCATGACGCAGGCATCCTTGCACCATGGTGCAAGGTTGCCTGCGCGGCGCACGGCTGCAGTTTGTGCGCCAGCGCAGGGAGAGAGCACAGGAATGCGACATATTATTGTAAATATGTCGCATTCCTGTGCTTCGAAGTGCCGCAGCGTGGCACAGCCAAAGGCTTGCGTTGCCACGCTGCGGCACTTCCTTGTAGGTCTGCCCCAGAGTATTCAAATCGGTCCACAAAACCTTTGAAATCTTTACAAACCGCTCAACTTGATTGTACCAATCTAAAGGTTTCTCTTTCAGCTTGGGAAAATTGTTCCTGAATGATTCAAGATCGCTTTGGCTCCATGGTACGTGAACATAGCCTTTACTAGGCACTTCTCGTAAAGGTAAAATCTTAACCTGCGTTCCTCCTGGAGGAGGTAGTTCGCCTAACAATCTTCTTGGTCTTTTCTTCTTTGGCCATCTGTGATCTATTGCCATTGTTTAAGCCAAACACAAGCGTGGAGCCCTATATTTATCTTGATATAATGACCTGCCGTATCCTCAGGCACCGCCTCATCTCCCTCTCTTACAGGAATAGACACATCTCCTCTAATCAAGTCCCATATCACTTTAAAACATATCATTTTTAGTACAATATATCAAAAATCACAATCAATATTATCCAATTTAAACAGAAAAGAACGATTTTCGCACAATTTGTTTTCAGATCCAGCAACCAACGTGGGGCACAATGTGGCGTAATCAACCAATAACAGCGCGGCTGCACACCAACCGGCCAATCCCAGCGCTGCACAGCGTGACACCAAACTCACTACTTGCAACAGTTTACAGTCCTGCACAATTTTTCACGAGCGCACTCTTTCAACCTCACACACACAACCAAATACAACACAATTGTCTGCTTCACTAAAGAGATCAACAGTATTTTGTTACACAAGAAAATCTTGGCAAGTACACATTCAAGCGAAACCTCGACACACAAAGTATTACCTTGATCAATGCAATATTCCTCTGTGCAAAAGGTCTACTGTACTAATCGTACTCCTCAATCATACAAAAGAAAAGTCCCTATCTTAATTGGGCTGCCGATGACGTCTCATGACAAATCCCACACAACTCTAGCAGACAATGCAATACAGTGTCTTCTTCACTTTATAGTACTAGCCCGGGATCTTAGGCCACGTCAGACCCATTAACAACTTTACCACATTAAACACCACATTCACACAACATACACAAGAAGTCCGCCTGACATCACACAACTATTACAACACCACAAGCTAAGTGTAAGCCATACGCACACAACCCTATTGTTTCTCGCTCCTTCCACTGCTATTACACCACAACCACCAGACACTGGAACTGCGCCAATCCACTAAATCAAATCATGTACTTCAGGGCTGGAACCGACCTAACCAGGAGCATTAACTATCTTCACCAAAACCACTTACTCTCTTTCTCAAGTCCCTAACCATCCTACTTCTGCTACCATCTGCCCAGCAGAGGGGATTTGAGCCATTTTTGTACCCTCCAACTGATCTTTTTAGGGAGCTTGAGGAATAAAGGAGTTAGGTTTCAATTCGAGTTCACAAATACAGTGCAATACATTTGACTACACAGTAAAAGTACAAGTCGGAAAGTCAGGTTAAACATAGGTTTATTACAAATTCAAAGCCAACGTAATATAAATCAGTCTCAGAAACATTGCATAGCAATACAGAATTATCAAAGGAATTGAAGCTTTACAAACAAAATGAATTCTCAATAGTAAATAACCAATGAAAACCTCAGTAGCGATGGTACAAAATAACAGAAACACTTCAGAATGAGAAGATTGGAAAGTCCGATCGTCCTGTCTACGATGCATGAAGATTTCTAATTCCCCAATTAAGCTACACTAAAAATGCTAACATAAGTTTAATTCGATCCATAAAATAAAGAGTAGGGTGCCAGCATGAAACTTCAGTAGAAGTTTCTAAATTAAAGTATTACATAGCATGAAGCTATATAATGAGGGCCCGATTCACAGAACTAACTTAAGACAAAATCCTAAACTTACTACCATTTTGGTATTCACAGAAGGCACTTACTTACTCATTTTGAGTAACTTACTATTTGTGTAACTTACTCATTTGGTATTCACAGAAGGCACTTACTCATCAATGAGTAAGTGCCTTCTGTGAATACCAAAATGAGTAAGTTACACAAAATGAGTAAGTAAGTGCCTTCTGTGAATACCAAAATGAGTAAGTGCCTTCTGTGAATACCAAAATGGTAGTAAGTTTAGGATTTTGTCTTGTTAGTTCTGTGAATCGGGCCCTGAGAAAATAAACAAAGAATGTAAGGCAAAGAGGTCTAAACCTCTCCTATCCTAAAGAAGTCTCAGCGCAGTGTGTGTTCAAAGCCACAGAACATGGCCTAGTTTACCCTCAAAGACACTCCTAAATTATTGTCCTGGACCCAATTAAAGACCACCTTCAAACAATAGTCTCTCTGGCAAAACGAACTCATAATTCCTTCTTCTTTGATGTATGTTTCGAAAACTTGTCCATAACTCTTTCTTCTTTGATCCACATATCCCGAAACAACCTTGAATTTATGCCTTCATTTCACACAGACAGTAAGTCTCCCCTCTGGCTGTAATTGACTCGCTTCTCACTTCCTTTACTGTTTCACACTAACAGCCCTTCTTCCATTCATTAGGTCATCGTACCAGGCACCTGGAGAGGGAAGAAAACACTCCATCCAAGAAAACATTTACATCGAAAGTTAGATATTGCGAAACCCAAATACTTAAGGACCTTGGTCAAGTTAGCAATTCAAGAATTCAATACACGTTATAACTAAATAAATGCTAAAACATGAACAGTCACGTTATAAAAGTAAATGCATTTCTCATGAATATATATTCTATTATATAATAAAAGAAAAACATCTTTGTATAAATGCATAAATCTGCAAACAAACAAAGCATTAGTGAACACATACATTTACAAATGTAGGGGCATATTATCAAGAACGGCGTTAAAATTATCGCGGCTTAGCGGCAGAAAACTACCGCTAAAGCGGCGATAATGGGCTTGATAATATGCCCTTGAGAGTTCCAATAGAAGCCCATGTTCTGGTGTAAACATGGGCTTCTATTGGAATTCTCAAGGGCATATTATCAAGCCCATTATCGCCGATTTAGCTGCAGTTTTCTGCCGCTAAAGTGGCGATAATTTTAACGCCGTTCTTGATAATATGCCCCCTAGTGATTACATAGCACGTGCACTCCGTATGTGGCTTTAAGTGCACTTTTCTCTTGCGGCTTACATTATATCTAGTGAATACATTCGGCTTCAATATACATATTTGGCCTGATCAAAGATAATGAGGGAGGAGCTGTTTTTATGCTGCTCCACTGATGACATCTCAAATGACATCACTGATGACATCACTGTTCTTGGGTAACAAGCAGTGGGCACCCCTGACCAATGGGGTACCCAGAGCTTCCTCCAATGTGTAGCATATTCTTGTCCCCGAAGGCACTGTACTTTAAACTCCAAAATGAAGAAACTCTCTCCTGGAGGTTACGGTCTGGCTAAGCCAACCCACTGGCGTGGGTAACTTTCCCTAACACTCCCCTTCTGGCCCCTCCGCTAATTCAATTACTGGGGCTCCTGTCTGGCTGGGGGTGCAGGAAGTGGGGTTCACCCTTTGTCCTGACCTGTCATTCACCCTTTGAGGACCAGTTTGGCTACCCCACCCCAATTTTGCTTTTGCCCTTCAGCTGCAGATCTCCTCCCACCATATGCCCCTTGTCTCTAGTCAGGCCACTTCACACCTCATCAGAGCAGTTTTGCTCAGCCTGTCAAAGGCTGGCCAATGAGGAGAGGCTGCTAGAAGGCTGGCTTTAGGCATATCAGAAAAACAAGCTCTATAACGTCTTATCTGTTATAGTTATAGTAAATCTAACCTTGACATTTTGTTGGATTTATTCTATCATTTTAATACTTTAAAGTATATTTTTAGCTCACTCCTGTCAATAGTTACACTTTATTAAAGTATTCCCATGTTAGTCTATAGAGCCAGTGTGCTACAATGGGAACAAATGAAATTGGCATTTTTTCCCTCACCAGGGAATATTAAACATCTTTTAAAATGTCCCTGCTTATTGTAGCATTGCACCCTACCCTTGAGGCACCTAGGGCAGACCTCAGGGGTGATTTATATGTAAAAATAAGGTAGTTTAAGACTTTGGAAGTACCTTTAATTCCAAAGTCGAATTTGCATATAATTTTAATTTACAAGCAGCCTGCAAAGCAGGGCTGACTTTTAAAATGACAGCAGGCAAAACAGCAGTGCACACCTAAGTGCATTAAGTCTACTGGGCCTCTAAACCTACATGCCCTACCATATACTAGGGGTTTACGGGTAGGTTGTCATACCAATTGTAATTACACCAGAGCACATGCCCTGGGTCTTTTTAGCAGAGCCCACGGCACAATCAGAGTCAGAAAACCAGCATCTAGTAGTCAAAATGGGGGCAAAAAGTGGTGGGACACTGTAAAAAGCCCTGGTTTCTCACATCAGGTAACTATAACTGCTGAATTTGAATGGTTTTGGGCGTGTAACATCTGATCCTAACTATAGTGTCCCTGTAACCTTTGGTTTTTTCAATGAATACAAATATATAATTTCCCAAAATTGTCCCCAGACAAAGACGCACTCCTCGTACAGGTTAACTTTTTAATTTAGGCTAAAACAAATCCGGTACTTGCATTGCATAGTTTCTTTTGTCTTATGCGTTTCGGACTTCCTAGTCCTTGTTTAAAGGCTGATGCTTGGCTTTACAAAAATGCTTCCACAGAAACATAATTTGTGCGCTAATTGGCAGTATTGCACTCCGGTGGGCCTCCCAGGTGACTTTTTCATTCAGTTGCACATTGGGATTTGTGTTTCTGTAGTGTAAGTTGTTTCCCTTCATTGGGTATGCATTCCCAAAAATTATACCTTCATAATGTCCATGGCCCCCAGTGGGCTTTTCATTTTTCATTACCAAACCTGATGTTTCATCTTTTGGCAGTAAACAGTTCAAAGCCAGGACAGACCCACATTCAGTAACTGTGGCGGTGTAGTCTTCATGACAGGACTGCTGTCATAAATAATTTCCCAAATTTGTCCCCAGAAAAAGACGCACTCCTCATACAGGTTAACTTTTTAATCTAGGAAAAACAAATCTGGTATTTGCATTGAATAATTTTATATATATATATATATATATATATATATATATATATATATATATATATATATATATTATCTACTAGCGGTCGCCAGTAGATAGTTATAGTTACAACCTATTATCCATAGGAAATCCGCGACATTCTATTTGAAATAACTCTCTTGCCGGTTGACGTATCTTCGCAAAATTTTCAAACTTTGTGGGCGCTCCGGTCCGCTCCTACCCTGAAAGTCTCGGGGATTCGTCAAGCGGGAGCCGAGAAAAAGGGGGTCCCAAAACGCGTTTTCCCATGCAATTTTCCATAGGAAACTTTAGACACGGCTACAGCCCGAACTGCTGAACGGAATTACACCAAATTTGGCAAAGAGGTAGTTCTTGGTTCAGAAAGAACCCTTTTTGTTAAATGGTGTAAATCCGTTCAGTAGTTGCTGAGAAAATCAAAAGTAAAAAGATAGTGATATCTATGGCCGAGTAGGGTCCGCGTACCCTCAGCGCACCCTGCGCGCACCGTCCCGATCACGAGCTGCATGTTAATTGGCTGTCAGCTGGCTGTCAACATTCCGATTCAGGAAATGTTGGCAGCCATTTTGTCCCTCGGTAGAACGCGGCTCCCGTCCTGTCATTGCAAACTGCTTTGGATATTGGAAGAGAGAGCAGGAAACCTGCTCTCTCTTCCAATATCCAAAGCTGATTGCTTTTCCACATGGGGAGCAGCATGTTAGCTGCTCCTCATGTGTAAAAGCAATGCCGGCTCCCGTAGGACACGGGGAGCCGGTGGGACTGTGGGGGTTTGGGGACCCCCACAGTCTCCAACGAAGGCCAGGCCTGGGGATGGGGTCCCGGGGCCATAGTGGCCACGGAGGGGGCCACGCAGCCCCCTCCCCAAAGGAAAAAAAAGGAGAAAAAAAAGTGTAGGCCGGCCCGAGAGATGGGGTCCCCGGGCCTTAAATGGCCTGAGGAGGGGGCCACGCAGCCCCCTCCAAATAAAAAAGAGGCCATGCCCGGGGATGGGGTCCCCGGGGCCAATACAGCCCAGGGAAGGGGGCCACGCGGCTCCTTCCCGTTTTTTTAAATTTTAATTAAGGGGTAAGGCCCTGGGGGATGGGGTCCCCAGGGCCTAAAAATAGGAAAAAGGAAGGGGGCCACACAGCCCTCCTTCAGGAAAAAAAAAAAAACGATCGGGCCCGCAGGCCCCACCCCCTTCCTTCACCACTCTGCAAACGCTCCCCCTGGCGCGTTTGCAGAGGAGAGCAATTCCCCTTGAATACTGGGGTCCCTGTGGGCCAACTAGCCCACCAGGAACCTCCAGTATGCGCTAGGGCTGCCTTGCGGAGAGGTGTACAGAGGCCACGCCCCTTTACACCTCTCTGCAACGCAGCTCTGTGGCGCTTTTGGAGGTATATGGTGGGCTAGTTGCACCCCAGGGACCCTCAGGATTCAGGGAGTTAATCCCCGACTTAAAACACGCCACGGGGCGCGTTTGCACAGTGGTGATTGGAGGGGGCGGGGCTTCAGGTGACATGTGTGCAAACAGGCCCCGTGGCGTGTTTTAAGATGGGGAATTAAATCCCCTTCAATCCTGAGGGTCCCTGGGGGCCAACTAGCCCAACAGGTACGTCCAGAAAGCGCCACAGAGCTGCGTTGCAGAGAGGTGTAAAGGGGTGTGGCCTCTGTACATGTCTCTGCAACGCAGCCCCTGGCGCATACTGGAGGTTGCTGGTGGGCTAGTTGGCCCGTAAGGACCCTCATGATTCAAGGGGACTTAATCCCCTACTTAAAACGCGCCACGGGCGCGTTTGCACAGATGTCACCTCAGGCCCGCCCCCTCCCTTCACCATTGTGCAAATATTCCTCTAAAATCAGCCGAAATACGAATTCTGATTTACTCACCTGTTATCAGGAGAGACCTCAGTGCTGCATCTTTCAGCCCAGTACTAATCCTGAAAAGTAATTTTAACTGTACTTACCAGTAACTTGAATTTCCTTCCATAGGCTAACATTGACTGGTTTCACTTGGAAATTCTTCTAAGTGTGGAGTTTTGGAACTTTAAAATATTCCTCTAAAATCAGCCGAAATACGAATTCCGATTTACTCACCTGTTATCAGGAGAGACCTCAGTGCTGTATCTTTCAGCCCAGTACTGGTCCTGAAAAGTAATTTTAACCATACTTACCAGTAACTTGAATTTCCTTCCATAGTATATAATTGCCTGCTTTTTGCTGAAAAAGTTTCTAAGTGTTGATTTTTGAAACATACAAATATTCCTCTAAAATCAGCCGAAATACGAATTCCGATTTACTCACCTGTTATAAGGAGAGACCTCAGTGCTGTATCTTTCAGCCCAGTACTGGTCCTGAAAAGTAATTTTAACCGTACTTACCAGTAACTTGAATTTCCTTCCATAGGCTAACATTGACTGGTTTCACTTGGAAATTCTTCTAAGTGTGGAGTTTTGGAACTTTAAAATATTCCTCTAAAATCAGCCGAAATACGAATTCCGATTTACTCACCTGTTATCAGGAGAGACCTCAGTGCTGCATCTTTCAGCCCAGTACTGATCCTCAAAAGTAATTTTAACCGTACTTACCAGTAACTTGAATTTCCTTCCATAGGATATCATTGCCTGCTTTTTGCTGAAAAAGTTTCTAAGTGTTGATTTTGAAACATACAAATATTCCTCTAAAATCAGCCGAAATACGAATTCCGATTTACTCACCTGTTATCAGGAGAGAACCCAGTGCTGCATCTTTTAGCCCAGCACTGACCCTGAAAAGTAATTTTAACCGTACTTACCAGTAACTTATCTTTTCTTCCATAGGAATCCATTGTCTGGTTTTCAGCAGAAAAGTTTCAAAGTGTCGATTTTCACAAACTACAAATATTCCTTAAAAATCGCCTGTATGACTTAAACGCATTTTTTCAACTGTTTACAGGAGATGCACCAGTGCTGGATCCAGGATCCAACACTGAGTAAGAAAAAGTAACGATAACAGTTTTTACCTGCTAAGTGAATTTCCTTCCATAGGATAACATTGGTGATTCTATGAGGAAAAGTTTCTAAGTGTCAACTTTTAAAATACAATAATATTCCTTAAAAATCACGACTGTAACCAAAACGCTTTTACTCAACTGTTTACAGGAGATGTCCCAGGACTGAATCTAGGATCCAGTCCTGTGGTTAGAAAAGTAATCCATAAAGTAACTAATTGCATTTAACTAGAAATTCACATTGAGCTGAATGTTGCATTGTGTTTGAAAATGTGTTGCCCATTGCAACAACTGTAACTACTGTACTTAAAAGTCTATTGCCTATGTGCTAAGTATTTAAACTAAAGTAATTCATTCTGAGAAAGTATTTTTGTAATGTAATGTATAATGTAATTACAATGTAATTTAAAAAATAAAATATGTAAAAGAAATTGTTTCTAAAAATGTAGTAAATCAGTATGAAAAAAATAATATAAAAATTAATACATTTAAAAAACCTTTGAAATTCACTGAAAAAACCGTAGGTTTCAGGCACGTTATAGTTACAAATTAGCATTTAAAAAACCTTTGAAATTCACTGAAAAACCATAGGTTTCAGACACGTTATAGTTACAAATTAGCATTTAAAAACCTTTGAAATTCACTGAAAAAACCATAGGTTTTAGGGACAGTTATAGTTACAAATTAGCATTTAAAAACCTTTGAAATTCACTGAAAAAACCATAGGTTTCAGATATGTTATAGTTACAAATTAGCATTTAAAAACCTTTGAAATTCACTGAAAAACCATAGGTTTTAGGGACAGTTATAGTTAGTTGGACATTTCACTCGTACAAAACCCGTGAAATTCCCCGTTATAGTTAGTTCAGCTAACTATAACTCGCGCCCGGAATGCACTGCTGATGACGTCACATATTACATCACTCATGACATGGTCAGTGACATCACTGATGACATCACTGATGACATCTCAAATGACATCACTGATGACATCATCCACGTGATAATCTGATGCAGCTCCTCACACCCTAATATAACCTTTGATACACCCAATCTAAATTACAGACTGCCATTCGCAAAACTATAGACACTCCAACACCAATAACTACATACCCACTCACTGATTCTTAGGTCTACACACACACATCCACTCACTCACCCGTACAGTCACTCATACTTATGGTCACTCAGTACAGGACTATCATATGCACTCTTACTCCTATATAGACACTCAAACACCGCCACTCATCCAAAGAGGTACTCACACACCTAGTCAGTCATGCAAATAATTAAACACACTGCCATTTACTCACCTATACAGTTATACACACACCAGCTCACTTAATCATACAAATACTAGCACATTGTTACGCTCTTATACAATCACTGATACAAGCACACACTCATCCATACAGCCACTATCACAATCACTCACTCTCGCTTATAGCTATTTATATACTCCAACACACATATATACTGGCTTTCACATATGTAGTTACTCACACATGTACCACTGGGACATACATTCACTCACTAACACACTCTTACACACACTTACCCACCCATACAGTCTATCACAGATGCACTCTTGAAACCATCCACCCAGTGAATCACCCACTCACACATCTATGCACAGAGTCGCACACACCCACCCACACAAACACTCAGGCACCCATACAGATACTCAGACAACCAATCAATAACTCATATAGACACTCATGTAGCTATTCACAAACCCATGCAGCCACTTACACAGCAACAGACAGACGGATACAGACATTCACCCAGTTTAGTCACTAACCCATGCATTCAGTAAGATACGTTAAATCACTCACTTATAGAGTCAGTCATGCACCTACTAAATCATCCATACAGACACTTACACACCCACTCATTCTTCAATACGTCTTTTCCTATATATATTAAAAATATTTAAACTTTACAGAAACACACAGTCACTGGATGATGTCATCAGTGATGTCATTTGAGATGTCATCAGTGATGTCATCAGTGATGTCACTGACCATGTCATGAGTGATGTAATATGTGCCGTCATCAGCAGTGCATTGCGGGCGCGAGTTATAGTTAGCTGAACTAACTATAACGGGGGAATTTCACGGGTTTTGTACGAGTGAAATGTCCAACTAACTATAACTGTCCCTAAAACCTATGGTTTTTTCAGTGAATTTCAAAGGTTTTTAAATGCTAATTTGTAACTATAACATATCTGAAACCTATGGTTTTTTCAGTGAATTTCAAAGGTTTTTTAAATGCTAATTTGTAACTATAACTGTCCCTAAAACCTATGTTTTTTTCAGTGAATATATATATATATATATTCACTGAAAAAACCATAGGTTTTAGGGACAGTTATACTTAGTTGGACATTGCACTCGTACAAAACCCGTGAAATTCCCCGTTATAGTTAGTTCAGCTAACTATAACTCGCGCCCCGCAATGCACTGCTGATGACGTCACATATTACATCACTCATGACATGGTCAGTGACATCACTGATGACATCACTGATTACATCTCAAATGACATCACTGATGACATCATCCAGTGACTGTGTGTTTCTGTAAAGTTTAAATATGTTTAATATATATAGGGAAAGGCGTATTGAAGAATGAGTGGGTGTATAAGTGTCTGAATGGATGATTTAGTACGTGCGTGACTGACTCTACAAGTGAGTGATTAAACGTATCTTACTGAATGCATGGGTTAGTGACTAAACTGTGTGAATGTCTGTATCCGTCTGTTGGTGTGTAAGTGGATGCATGGATTTGCGAATAGCTACATGAGTGTCTATATGGGTTATTGATTGGTTCTATGAGTATCTGTATGGGTGCCTGAGTGTTTGTGTGGATGGGGTGTGTGCGACTGTGCATAGATGTGTGAGTGGGTGATTCACTGGGTGGATGGTTTCAAGAGTGCATCTGTGATAGACTGTATGGGTGGGTAAGTGTGTGTAAGAGTGTGTTAGTGAGTGAATGTATGTCCCAGTGGTACATGTGTGAGTAACTACATATGTGAAAGGCAGTATATATGTGTATTGAGTATATAAATAGCTATAAGCGAGAGTGAGTGATTGTGATAGTGGCTGTATGGATGAGTGTGTGCTTGTATCAGTGATTGTATAAGAGCGTAACAATGTGCTAGTATTTGTATGATTAAGTGAGCTGGTGTGTGTATAACTGTATAGGTGAGTAAATGGCAGTGTGTTTAATTATTTGCATGACTGACTAGGTGTGTGAGTACCTCTTTGGATGAGTGGCGGTGTTTGAGTGTCTATATAGGAGTAAGAGTGCATATGATAGTCCTGTACTGAGTGACCATAAGTATGAGTGACTGTACGGGTGAGTGAGTGGATGTGTGTGTGTAGACCTAAGAATCAGTGAGTGGGTATGTAGTTATTGGTGTTGGAGTGTCTATGGTTTTGCGAATGGCACTCTGTAATTTAGATTGGGTGTATCAAAGGTTATATTAGGGTGTGAGGAGCTGCATCAGATTATCACGTGGATGATGTCATCAGTGATGTCATTTGAGATGTCATCAGTGATGTCATCAGTGATGTCACTGACCATGTCATGAGTGATGTAATATGTGACGTCATCAGCAGTGCATTGCGGGCGCGAGTTATAGTTAGCTGAACTAACTATAACGGGGAATTTCACGGGTTTTGTACGAGTGCAATGTCCAACTAAGTATAACTGTCCCTAAAACCTATGGTTTTTTCAGTGAATTTCAAAGGTTTTTAAATGCTAATTTCTAACTATAACGTGTCTGAAACCTATGGTTTTTTCAGTGAATTTCAAAGGTTTTTAAAATGCTAATTTGTAACTATAACGTGCCTGAAACCTACGGTTTTTCTGTGAATTTCAAAGGTTTTTAAATGACAATTTTAAAATGTATTAATTTTTATATTAATTTTTTTCATACTGATTTACTACATTTTTAGAAACAATTTCTTTTACATATTTTATTTTTAAATTACATTGTAATTACATTATACATTACATTACAAAAAATACTTTCTCAGAATGAATTACTTTAGTTTAAATACTTTGCACATAGGCAATAGACTTTTAAGTACAGTAGTTACAGTTGTTGCAATGGGCAACACATTTTCAAACACAATGCAACATTCAGCTCAATGTGAATTTCTAATTAAATGCAATTAGTTACTTTATGGATTACTTTTTCTAACCACAGGACTGTATCCTAGATTCAGTCCTGGTACATCTCCTATAAACAGTTGAGTAAAAGCGTTTTGGTTACAGTCGTGATTTTTAAGGAATATTATTGTATTTTAAAAGTTGACACTTAGAAACTTTTCCTCATAGAATCACCAATGTTATCCTATGGAAGGAAATTCACTTAGCAGGTAAAAACTGTTATCGTTACTTTTTCTTACTCAGTGTTGGATCCTGGATCCAGCACTGGTGCATCTCCTGTAAACAGTTGAAAGAATGCGTTTAAGTCATACAGGCGATTTTTAAGGAATATTTGTAGTTTGTGAAAATCGACACTTTGAAACTTTTCTGCTGAAAACCAGACAATGGATTCCTATGGAAGAAAATATAAGTTACTGGTAAGTACGGTTAAAATTACTTTTCAGGACCAGTACTGGGCTGAAAGATACAGCACTGAGGTCTCTCCTGATAACAGGTGAGTAAATCGGAATTCGTATTTCGGCTGATTTTAGAGGAATATTTGTATGTTTCAAAAATCAACACTTAGAAACTTTTTCAGCAAAAAGCAGGCAATGATATCCTATGGAAGGAAATTCAAGTTACTGGTAAGTACGGTTAAAATTACTTTTGAGGATCAGTACTGGGCTGAAAGATGCAGCACTGAGGTCTCTCCTGATAACAGGTGAGTAAATCGGAATTCGTATTTCGGCTGATTTTAGAGGAATATTTTAAAGTTCCAAAACTCCACACTTAGAAGAATTTCCAAGTGAAACCAGTCAATGTTAGCCTATGGAAGGAAATTCAAGTTACTGGTAAGTACGGTTAAAATTACTTTTCAGGACCAGTACTGGGCTGAAAGATGCAGCACTGAGGTCTCTCCTGATAACAGGTGAGTAAATCAGAATTCGGATTTCGGCTGATTTTAGAGGAATATTTGTATGTTTCAAAATCAACACTTAGAAACTTTTTCAGCAAAAAGCAGGCAATGATATCCTATGGAAGGAAATTCAAGTTACTGGTAAGTACGGTTAAAATTACTTTTGAGGATCAGTACTGGGCTGAAAGATGCAGCACTGAGGTCTCTCCTGATAACAGGTGAGTAAATCGGAATTCGTATTTCGGCTGATTTTAGAGGAATATTTTAAAGTTCCAAAACTCCACACTTAGAAGAATTTCCAAGTGAAACCAGTCAATGTTAGCCTATGGAAGGAAATTCAAGTTACTGGTAAGTATGGTTAAAATTACTTTTCAGGATTAGTACTGGGCTGAAAGATGCAGCACTGAGGTCTCTCCTGATAACAGGTGAGTAAATCAGAATTCGTATTTCGGCTGATTTTAGAGGAATATTTGCACAATGGTGAAGGGAGGGGCGGTGACTGAGGTGACATCTGTGCAAACGCGCCCGTGGCGCGTTTTAAGTTGGGGGATTAAGTCCCCTTGAATCATGAGGGTCCCTACGGGCCAACTAGCCCACCAGGAACCTCCAGTATGCGCCAGGGGCTGCGTTGCAGAGACAAGTACAGAGGCCACACCCCTTTACACCTCTCTGCAACGCAGCTCTGTGGCGCTTTCTGGACGTACCTGTTGGGCTAGTTGGCCCCAGGGACCCTCAGGATTGAAGAGGATTTAATTCCCCATCTTAAAACGCGCCACGGGCCTGTTTGCACACATGTCACCTGAAGCCCCGCCCCTCCCTTCACCACTGTGCAAACGCGCCCCGTGGCGCGTTTTAAGTCGGGGGATTAACTCCCCTTGAATCCTGAGGGTCCCTGGGGTGCAACTAGCCCACCATATACCTCCAAAAGCGCCATAGAGCTGCGTTGCAGAGAGGTGTAAAAGGGCGTGGCCTCTGTACACCTCTCTGCAAGGCAGCCCCTGGCGCATACTGGAGGTTCCTGGTGGGCTAGTTGGCCCTCAGGGACCCCCAGTATTCAAGGGGAATTGTTCCCTCTCTGCAAACGCGCCAGGGGCGCGTTTGCAGAGTGGTGAAGGAAGGGGCGGGGCCTACGGGCCCGATCGTTTTTTTTTGTTTTTTTTTCCCTGAAGGGGGCTGTGTAGCCCCCTTCCTTTTTCCTATTTTTAGGCCCTGGGGACCCCATCCCCCAGGGCCTTACCCTTTTTTTAAATTAAAATAAAAAAAACGGGAAGGGGGCCGCGTGGCCCCCTTCCCTGGGCCTGTATTGGCCCCGGGACCCCATCCCCCGGGCATGGCCTCTTTTTTTATTTGGAGGGGGCTGCGTGGCCCCCTCCTCAGGCCATTTAAGGCCCCAGGGACCCCATCCCTCGGCCGGCCTTGCACTTTTTTAAATTTTTTTACTTTGGGAGGGGGTTGCGTGGCCCCTCCGTGGCCACTTATGGCCCCGGGGACCCCATCCCCCGGGGCCGGGCTCTCGTTGGGGACTGTGGGGGTCCCAAGCCCCCACAGTCCCGCCCGGCTCCCCGTGTCCCACGGGAGCCGGCATTGCTTTTACACATGGGGAGCTGCTAAGATGCAGCTCCCTTGTGGAAAAGCAGTCGGCTTTGGATATTGGAAGAGAGAGCAGGTTTCCTGCCTCTCTTCCAATATCCAAGCAGTTTGCAATGACAGGGCGGGAGCCGCGAGGCTCCCGTCCTGTCATTGCAAACAGCAGTGTCCCGGGGTAGGCACCCGGGACACTGCAGGAGCCGGCCCTGGGGGTGGCGGTCCCCAGGGCCACCACAGGCTCCAGGAGGGGGCCGCGCGGCCCCCTCCTACATTTTGAAAGCCCCGGGAGGTGGTGGTCCTCGGGGCTTGGGGTCCAAAACGGACCCCCATTGTAATTTTTCTTAGTGCCCCGGGAGGTGGTGGTCCCGGGCGTGTGGGGGCTGGAGCCCCACACAGGTTTTTGTTAAATAAAAAGAAGCCCCGGGAGGTGGCGGTCCCGGGGCTGCGGGAGGGCTCAGAGCCCTCTCGCACCATTATACATAAAGCCCCGGGGGTGGTGGTCCCCGGGCTTGGGGGCCCTTAGAGGCCCCCACACATAAAATTACCTCCCCGGGGGCCAGCTAACATCGAGCGCGGGAGACCGCGCTTCGATTTTTTTCCGGCAGGATTCGCACACCCTAAGCTCATCCTGCCGATTTAAAAAAAAAAAAAAAAGTTTTGCCCAGGGGTCCTTGTGGGACCCCCTCAGCAAACCTAGGGGTCAGGGTGTTTCTACCCTGCCCCCTTTGTGCGCTTTGCGCACTTGTTTCTGTCCCTCGGTTCTACCGAGGGACAAAATGGCTGCCAACATTTCCTGAATCGGAATGTTGACAGCCAGCTGACAGCCAATTAACATGCAGCTCGTGATCGGCATCCTCCGTGCCCATAGATATCACTATCTTTTTACTTTTGATTTTCTCTGCAACTACTGAACGGATTTACACCATTTAACAAAAAGGGTTCTTTCTGAACCAAGAACTACCTCTTTGCCAAATTTGGTGTAATTCCGTTCAGCAGTTCGGGCTGTAGCCGTGTCTAAAGTTTCCTATGGAAAATTGCATGGGAAAACGCGTTTTGGGACCCCCTTTTTCTCGGCCCCCGCTTGACGAATCCCCCGAGACTTTCAGGGTAGGAGCGGACCGGAGCGGGCCACAAAGTTTGAAAATTTTGCGAAGATACGTCAACCGGCAAGAGAGTTATTTGAAATAGAATGTCGCGGATTTCCTATGGATAATAGGTTGTAACTATAACTATCTACTGGCGACCGCCAGTAGATAATATATATATATATATATATATATCCAGGAAAATCGTTGCGAGCAGCCGTTCTCCCTCCTAACGACGCCGGTGCCAGCAGCGGTCGCTACCCCGCTAATTACGTTTCCCAATAGGAAAGAATCCAGAAACTCCCAAATGATATCCAGCTGCACACCAAAGGACTTGCACAATAATAAGTTTTATTGTGTCACAAAAACAGAACAACGCGTCTCGGCGAAGCCTTTGTCAAGTCAATGACCTGTGCCCAACTTTCCCTAGAAATACGGGTCAGAGTTCATGAAAAGTGAAGAAACATTGCAACTGAAATTACAAATGAATGAGTTTTATACACTATATACATACGATAGCACCAATTTTTGCAGTATAATTACAATTCATACCATATTATGTTATACTGTGCTCAAGAAATACTCGTGAATTCAGAATGGATTACAACTGAAAAAACACGGCCGGCACGTGATCTTCGACTCACAATGCTCTTAGATTCGAGCATAACGTGCTTTACAATTCATCATCATGATTCTAAAAGAAAATACTAGTTATAGGTAATGTACCAAATATAGCGATACACTCTTGTACAAAATTATCGGCAAATGCCCAATATGAAACAATATTGCATTGCGTGATAATAATCAATCACCATTCATAACATTTTACATGAGCATTGTCTCACCCTGAATGCAATTGAGTCAAAACAACATATTCTTTGCAAACAATCATCGCGACCAAAGAATAGAATCAATGTATCAAATACCTTCACACAAATTCATTGGCAAGTGCCCAATATCGAATACAATTGTCTATGACATTTCTATTGTCAACCAATTAGTAGTGTAAATCTTAAAAAAATCATTAATACACCAATTGGCCATATCATATGCAGAGTATGTTTAGGCAGGGCATAAGCCCTGCAATAAAGATGAATTATACTGGATAAAAATGATTCTGCGAGTTTGTATGCTAATTCGTATACTGATATACGCACGATTTATCAAAATATTGCAACGTTCTTTCTTACTAAATCCCTTGGTGAGCATAGGTCTGTAGCTGTTTGTGATTAAATTGAATATAATGAATAAAAATTAATAAAGAAAGAAATAAAGACGGGGGGTTGAGGATAATGCTTGACCCCATATCTGGGAAGGTCTGATCCACTACGCTAAACCTAGCAGTGTGGAGGGAACAAAAACAGTTTGCAAATGCAACTTATATGAGCTTCAAATTGGTCCCACTGACAGAAACAATCCCCTATGGGAAAATTCAGCCTCCTCGCCCCACCGTCTAAAAAAGTGAATGATTAAAACAGCTGTGCTGATCCACAACAATTATGAAGACTATGGGAAGTGTCAATGCCCCAACCTATCATTTGTAGCCTATATGGGTGGCAAGCTCCTCACCATAATTCATCCCATTCGGGATTTTTGTATTAAGCTCAATGATGTACTGCGATTCAGTGACTCGTAGGAGTCTTTCACGATCTCCTCCCCTGGGATGTGGCAAAATTCTATCAATACCGAAGAATGTAATCAGGTTAGCTTTGCTCTGATGTTTTTCTTGGTAATGCCTGGCCACTAGATAGTTGTAATCTGCATTGGTAACTGCTCTCATATGTTGTAATACGCGAGTTTTTAACTGTAACTTGGTACTGCCCACGTAGTTTAACCCACATGGGCACTCCAGGACATAGATGGTATAATCACTGGTACAAGTTATAAATTTATTGATTTCCTTTTTCCTCTTTTTGTCCTGTCCTACATAATAACTGTCATGATTGTTGCTGTGTCTACATACTTTGCAGGAATTACATTTCCTGAATCCCTTGGCAGTTCCTAGCCAAGTGGTGGTAATTGGTGTATTTTGATAACTACGTACTAGGTGATCTTTCAGGGACTTGGATTTTCTATAGGTTATAGATGGTGTTTTCCCTATGTGTGATCCAATTATGGGGTCAGATTCCAATAATCCCCAATGTTGTCTCATGATGTGTTTAAGGTTATTTGACCTGCTGTTATAGGTTGTGATTAGTCTAGGCACTCCCATATCACTCTTGGTTTTACTTCTCAATGAGAAGATGGCTTCACTTCGTGGAATAATTCTAGCTTTCTCACTAGCAGTTGCAATTACCTTTTGTGTATAGCCTTGTTGTTTAAATCTTTTTTCCATGATTTGTTGCTCTTTAACAATACCACCCTCAGTACTACAATTCCTTCGCGCCCGAAGGAATTCTCCAAAGGGGATACTGTTGTGTAATGGGGCGGGATGATTGCTATTCGCGTGGAGTAGGGTGTTCCCGGCAGTCTCCTTCCGGAAAAGACTGGTCACTATTTGGCCATTTTCTATGCGAATGGCTATATCCAGAAACTCACAGTATGAGAGGCTAATGGAATGTGTGAAAGTCAGATTGAGATCATTATTCCCCAATTCTTTAATGAAATCCTGTGCCATATCCACAGGTCCATCCCATATCAGGAACAGGTCATCGATGTACCTGATCCAGATAGGGATGTGTTCTGTGAATCTCTCGTTAGCTTCTACCCACACAATCCGTTCCTCCCACCAGCCCAGAAAAAGATTGGCCAGGCTGGGGGCAAAAGATGTACCCATAGCTGTCCCAGATTTTTGGCGATACAATATTTTATCAAAGATAAAAATATTCTCATTGAGACAGTAAAGCATCATTTTTTTAAGCATTTGAGTGTGTTCCCAGAGTGAAATATGTCTCTCCCTAAGAAAATACATACAAGCCTCAACACCCTTCTGTTGGTCAATGCAAGTGTACAGAGAGCACACATCTAGTGCTATCATATGATAGCTGTCCTCCCAGGTGATATCATGTATGCGACGTAGGAAATCTGTACTGTCCCTGAAATATGATCTCAATTTCGTGACAAAGGGTGAGAGAAACAGGTCTAGGAAAATAGAGGTATTCTCTAGCAGCCCTCCATTGGAGGACACAATCGGTCTTCCTGGTGGTCTAGTGGGATGTTTATGAATTTTGGGCAGTAGATAGAAGCAGGGAACACGTCGGTTTTCTGTTTTCAAAAAAGAATATTCATCTCCATCCAACATGCCCTCCTCCCACCAGCCTCTTAGTAGTTCATGATATCGTGTGACAGAGGTCCTGTAAGCATCCCAATTGATTTCCTTATAGCATGAGGTGTCACTTAGTTGTCTTAATGCCTCTTGATTATACTGGGCAACATCCATAATAATCATGTTGCCCCCCTTGTCCGAAGGTTTTATAATTATACTTTCATCATTCGATAAGGAATTCAGGGCCAGTCTCTGTGTTCTGGTCAAATTATCATGACAGACTCTTGGATGCAGTTCTTTTAATTTGTTGATCTCATGTATCATAATCAAATTAAAGGCCTCAATGTTATCATGTGGGACATTCGGATTGAATGTAGACTTAGGTCTTAGACCCGTGCGGTATGTGGCGTCTGGTCTGTAACCCAATTCGATTAGCATTCTGCTTTTATCTTTTGTGGTGACATCTGTCATGTCTTCCTCCATTTGGTGCAAATCTAAAATGAGATTGGCATCCTCTATATTGAGGTCAAGAACATCCTCTGATAGGGAGCATCCAATTTTAGGTGTTTTGATTTTGTAGCCATTTTATATATCTTCATCAATTTGAGCTTGCGGATGTAGAGAAACAGATCGATACGGGTGCTTACAAAATCCATATCCTTAGTTGGACAAAATGATAGTCCCAGTTGTAATAGTGATTCCTCCTCGGCTGTTATAGGTCTCGAGGATAAATTGATAACTGATTTATTTGCGTTATGTGTCGGATCTGAGAATTTCAAAATGGGGATAGTTCTGCCACCACGTCTGTTCTTTATTCTGAATCTTTTTTTGTTCCTGCAACTCTCCCTCTTTTTGCGCCTCTTCCTTTTCCCCTCTTGGATTGTGGCTTCTCCTCTTGTTCCTTCTTTTGTTTCAAGATTTGAAATTCGTGTAGGAAGGTGAGGGGACGTACACCTAAAGGGACACTTCGAGCCTCTGTGTCTGAACTTAGATCGGAACTCGAGCCAGTCGATACTGTTTCTTGTTGTCTTTGTCTCTGGATTGTATGTAGATTCCTCTGTGCCCAATCAAAACTTTTTGCATATGTCAGAATGCGACCCTCCGCATAGTCTTTCTTGTACCGTAAGAATTTCCTTTGTTTTTTTACCTTAATTGTATCCTCGTAATTCTTTAATCTGGTTTCCAATTGTTTTTCAAAGTCGATTACTACGTTTTCAGTTTTCGATTATTCCAATTCCTGTCTCAACTCTGCCAATTCTTTTCTAGTAGTATCCAAGTCAATTTTCGCATATTTTACCAGCATCTCCAGCATGCCCTTGAAAGTTTTTGCCATGTATGATGACCAATCCTTTAATAATTCCGGATTCGGATTCTCATAGGTCGGAATTATCGAGATTCTAAGTCCTCTGGGCACTCTATTTACCTCGATGTAGTTAGTCAGGGAAGTAATCTCCCACCATTTGTTTATTTCTCTTTTTGTTAATTTTTCAAGAAGAAACAGTTTTTGTTTTAGAGAGGGCTCCGTTATATTGCCACCATTACTCGATGTAGATGCGGCGTTTTCGATTTCCAAACATTCATCAAAGAGCGATAGGGCTACAGCCTTCCTCGAAGTCTCCCATTCATTCATACTCTTATGTAAAAATGATAATGAATTCACAACGTGTCCATAGACACCCAACGCTGAATTGCTGCATAGGCGTTGCGTCTGCTCCGATGTCTGTTTCAATCCAGGTAGCATAAGCAACAGTGTGGGCAAAAACGGGAGCTGAATCAAAACCCCCACCCTCCGGTGCGAATTTAGGACAACCCCCGCCAACCCACACAGTGCCCGCTTACCCTCAGTAACGCTGTTGATATATCCGGAGCGGCGGGAACGGCTTCAATTTATATCCAGGAAAATCGTTGCGAGCAGCCGTTCTCCCTCCTAACGACGCCGGTGCCAGGAGCGGTCGCAACCCCGCTAATTACGTTTTCCAATAGGAAAAAATCCAGGAACTCCCAAATGATATCCAGCGGCACACCAAAGGACTGGCACAATAATACCTTTTATTGTGTCACAAAAACAGAACAACGCATTTCGGCGAAGCCTTTGTCAAGTCAATGACCTGTGCCCAACTTTCCCTAGAAATACGGGTCAGTGTTCATGAAAAGTGAAGAAACATTGCAACTGAAATTACAAATGAAAGAGTTTCATACACTATATACATACGATAGCACCATTTTTTGCAGTATAATTACAATTCATACCATATTATGTTATACTGTGCTCAAGAAATACTCGAGAATTCAGAATGGATTACAACTGAAAAAACACGGCCGGCACGTGATCTTCAACTCACAACGCTCTTAGATTCGAGCATAACGTGCTTTTCAATTCATCATCATGATTCTAAAAGAAAATACTAGTTATAGGTAATGTACCAAATATAGCGATACACGCTTGTACAAAATTATCGGCAAATGCCCAATATGAAATAATATTGCATTGCGTGATAATAATCAATCACCATTCATAACATTTTACACGAGTATTGTCTCACCCTGAACGCAATTGAGTCAAAACAACATATTCTTTGCAAACAATCATCCCGACCAAAGAATAGAATCAATGTATCAAATACCTTCACACAAATTCATTGTACGTAGTTATCAAAATACACCAATTACCACCACTTGGCTAGGAACTGCCAAGGGATTCAGGAAATGTAATTCCTGCAAAGCATGTAGACACAGCAACAATCGTGACAGTTATTATGTAGGACAGGACAAAAAGAGGAAAAAGGAAATCAATAAATTTATAACTTGTACCAGTGATTATACCATCTATGTCCTGGAGTGCCCATGTGGGTTAAACTACGTGGGCAGTACCAAGTTACAGTTAAAAACTCGCGTATTACAACATATGAGAGCAGTGACCAATGCAGATTACAACTATCCAGTGGCCAGGCATTACCAAGAAAAACATCAGAGCAATGCTAACCTGATTAAATTCTTCGGTATTGATAGAATTTTGCCACATCCCAGGGGAGGAGATCGTGAAAGACTCCTACGAGTCACTGAATCGAAGTACATCATTGAGCTTAATACAAAAATCCCGAATGGGATGAATTATGGTGAAGAGCTTGCCACCCATATAGGCTACAAATGATAGATTGGGGCATTGACACTTCCCATAGTCTTCATAATTGTTGTGGATCAGCACAGCTGTTTTAATCATTCACTTTTTTAGACGGTGGGACGAGGAGGCTGAATTTTCCCATAGGGGATTGTTTCGGTCAGTGGGACCAATTTGAAGCTCATATAAGTTGCATTTGCAAACTGTTTTTGTTCCCTCCACACTGCTAGGTTTAGCGTAGTGGATCAGACCTTCCCAGATATGTTGTCAAGCATTATCCTCAACCGCCCCCCCCCTCTTTATTTCTTTCTTTATTAATTTTTATTCACTATATTCACTTTAATCACAAACAGCTACAGACCTATGCTCACCAAGGGATTTAGTAAGAAAGAACGTTGCAATATTTTGATAAATCGTGCGTATATCAGTATACGAATTAGCATACGAACTCGCAGAATCATTTTTATCCAGTATAATTCATCATTATTGCAGGGCTTATGTCCTGCCTAAACATACTCTGCATATGATATGGCCAACTGGTGTATTAATGATTTTTTAAGATTTACACTACTAATTGGTTGACAATAGAAATGTCATAGACAATTATATTCGATATTGGGCACTTGCCAATGAATTTGTGTCAAGGTATTTGATACATTGATTCTATTCTTTGGTCGCGATGATTGTTTGCAAAGAATATGTTGTTTTGACTCAATTGCATTCAGGGTGAGACAATACTCGTGTAAAATGTTATGAATGATGATTGATTATTATCACGCAATGCAATATTGTTTCATATTGGGCATTTGCCGATACTTTTGTACAAGCGTGTATCGCTATATTTGGTACATTACCTATAACTAGTATTTTCTTTTAGAATCATGATGATGAATTGTAAAGCACGTTATGCTCGAATCTAAGAGCGCTGTGAGCCGAAGATCACGTGCTGGCCGTGTTTTTTCAGTTGTCATCCATTCTGAATTCACGAGTATTTCTTGAGCACAGTATAACATAATATGGTATGAATTGTAATTATACTGCAAAAATTGGTGCTATCGTATGTATATAGTGTATGAAACTCTTTCATTTGTAATTTCAGTTGCAATGTTTCTTCACTTTTAATGAACACTGACCCGTATTTCAAGGGAAAGTTGGGCACAGGTCATTGACTTGACAAAGGCTTCGCCGAAACGCGTTGTTCTGTTTTTGTGACACAATAAAACGTATTATTGTGCCAGTCCTGTGGTGTGCCGCTGGATATCATTTGGGAGTTCCTGGATTCTTTCCTATTGGAAAACATATATATATATATATATATACATATATATGGCTACGAGAACGTGAGGAAGCAGCAAATTCAGTATTTGACGATAATAGAGAAGCAGTTGGTAATCGCAACGAAGTGTCACAGGTGGTGATACAGGAGGTCAATGTGCAGATTCTGATGTGAAGATTGGAAAAACTGAAACGAGGGGAAGTCTCCAAATGGTGGGAGGTAAAGTCTCTTGAAAAATATTTGGAAGTGGGGAGAGTCCCACGGGGGCTAAGAATTCTAGTGGCCCCCACCTTTGAGGACCCAGACCCGGAGATGTTGAGGGAGTGGGCCGCAAACAATGCAGACTCCTCAGTGAACATGATGAAGATACTTATAAAGTATGCCCGAAAAGATAGAGAAAAATTATTGGAAGAAATAAAAGGTTTGGAAGCTGAACTAACACAGGTCATGAAAGCAGAGAATTTGGCTAAATTCGAAAAGGACCTATTAGTCAGACTTAAGAAACATGAACAGACCATAAGAGACAGAAAGGCTACCAAATTTATGAGAGATAAACTGGATTATAAGAGGGGGCAGATTTATACTTTTGCCCGCCGTTTTGACAGCATAAGAAGACAAAGACTGTCCCGAAAAGCAATGATAAGAGGAAAACAAGGAGGCCGAACGACAGGGACTGACAGCGCTTCCGAGAGAAGCTCATTAATGAGTTCCGATGTGGAGACTGGCTCAGAAGATGACGGTGCAAGCTCCTCCCTAAGTGTTGAAATAACTCCGACTGTAGTTGACGAATTCCTTTTTTTAGGCATAGATCGGACACAAAACAACAGAAAGAGGCCTCAACACCAAAAAGGAAAAAATCAGCAAGGAGACGCAAAGATAGGAGGGGAGGGAATGGAATTAAGATCGGGAACAAAGACAAAGGAGAAATACAAACAGAAATGAGATGTGACCCAGCCACTGTCATCAATTTAACAGACTTGGTACTCTCAGAGGAGGAAAACAACATACTAGCCTTAGGACTTTCATTTTGTAAAAGGACTAATTTTGATTATAGCCAGACCCGTGTGGACTTTTGTAAGTTTGTGAGAAAATTAAAACTTAAAAAGTTCTTCTTTCAAAGAAATCGCTCTGAAAATACACAGGACAATCATGACGGCACACTATGTTTATAAGTGGGAGATTTGAACACCCTACATGAACTCCATGAATTGGAATTAGAATGTGAAGGCGGGGTACAGCAAGGAACACCGAGTGAAACAGCAAATGTATTAGGATTGGGCATTTATAGAGGTGTTAAGACGAGTTTTAAACCATCATCCACATTTGTACCTAATATGTCAAAGGATTTGATCGATTCCTTTTCAGATGCTGTAATTAAAGACTTGAAAGATCTAGCCTTAATCTCTAACAAGAATTTTGAAAAGGAAAACAGTCTTCATGACAGAAAATATAATCAGGTCATGGAAAAAATAAATAACAACAAGGACATAGTGTTCCGAGAATCGGACAAAGGTGGGAATGTGGTTCTCTGGCCACTAAAAATGTACAATCAAGAAGCTAAACTACAACTTAGAGACACGAGCTGTTATGTAAAAATCCCCCATAGTAACCTCTTAGAGGTAAAAAAACTAATTTCATAAAGATTTGGCACGATGGAGGGGACAGGAAATGCTTTCCCAGGGTGAATACCTTTATTTAAGGGTGGATAATCCTGTAACACCGATTCTACACCTAATTCCCAAAATACATAAAAATAAGGAAACACCACCTGGGAGGCCTATCATTTCTGCCATTGGCAGTTTATTAGAAACGACCTCTAGATATCTAGACTACTTTCTGCAGGAGTTTGTTATCAAGCTTCCTGCATATATACAAGATACTGGAGATTTTTTAAACAAAATCGAGACACTGACTTGGAAGGACACTTGCCTGTTAATCACGCTCGATGTCACTTCACTATATACGAGCATCGAGCATGAGACAGGATTGAATGCGATGCGTCATTTCTTAAACACACGACACATTTCATACTATCAGCATTCAAGAAGGTTAGTTGAAATGGGCAAACTATGTCTAGAAAATAATTGTTTTATGTTTGGGAATGAGACCTATAAACAAGTACGCGGGATGGCCATGGGCACCTGCTTCGCCCCCAGCTATGCTAATCTACACATGGGCTGGTGGGAGGAGCAGGTGCTCAGGGTCGATTTCGCTAAAGAGTGGAAAGAGAATGTGATCGTGTGAAGAAGGTTCATTGACTACCTTTTTGTGGTCTGGGAAGGATCAATGGAGTCTGCTAAACAGTTTATTAGACAGTTAAATAATAATACAATGAATTTGAAATTCACAGACACCATTGATAGGTCCCTAGTTACATTTCTAGACCTAGAAATCTATGTGAAAAACAATAGATTGCACACACGCACACACAGAAAAGCAACGGCGGGAAACTCTATCTTGCATGCGGACAGTTTCCACCCCACCCAACTTAAAATGAGCATTCCCTATGCAGAACATCTTAGGATGAAACGGAACTGCAGTGAGGGACAGGCGTTAGAGAATGCTCAGAATGACCTCACTAGAAGATTCAGAGAGAGAGAGGGTATAAAGATCAGGTCCGTTCGTCAGCACTGAAGAAGGTCAGTAGTATAAAGAGAGAAGACCTTTTGAAACCAAAAGAAGGGAAAAATGAAAAAAAGAGACTGGACAAGGAGGAAATAAGGTTAATAACTGGGTACAGCGCCTACCACACAAAAGTGAGAGATTGTGTGAGTAGGCACTGGCACCTAATTAGAAGTGACCCATTGCTCAGTACAGTGGTGAAACGGAGACCACAGGTGACTTTCAAAAAAGCTAAGTCTATGAGACAAGAATTGGTAGACAATAGCCCAGAAATAATACAATCAGAGACATGGCTGAGGGCAAATCCAGGCTTTTATAACTGTCAAAAATGCAGGGCCTGTACAATTGCCCATAATGCCAAATCGGTAATGTCACCATTCATGGTTAAACCGTGGAGAATCAGATGCTTTCTGAATTGCAGAAGTGACTACGTAGTTTATATTCTACAGTGCTCCTGCCCTAAGCTATATGTTGGAAGCACAATCCACATGGTTCACGTTCGCATCCTCCAACACATGCGGGCAGTGAAGAACAATGATAAGACATATCCTGTGGCACGCCACATTAATGAGATCCACAAGGGCAAATTGGAAGATCTCACTTTTTATGCAGTTGATCAAGTGGCAAAAATGCGCAGAGGAGGAAACAGAGAGAAAAAATTGCGACAGCTAGAATCAAAATATATATTGCTTCTCAATTCTAGAATACCATCAGGATTAAATACAGATGAGGATTTGCATGTGCAACTAGGCCACTATTAATTCAATGAAGAGATGGCTCATTTTAATAGCAGGCTCCTATGACTCACGTCGTGATAAGTATATGGCTCAGGCGGGTGAAAAGAAATTGCACAAGAATTATCACATAAAAAAGAGAGTTTAGTCCTTAGTTTAGATTTGTCTCTTTTAAAGCGGGGTTGTTATAAAGTAATGAAAGGAGTTTATTGTAAAACTATATTTGAAAATATACTAGTATCTTATTTTTTAATCCAGGGACTGAATATGACAATATGGTTGTTAAATATTAGACCAGCCATTGGGTTTGCATTTGCACTTTACTTTATTGCTTGTACTGTATTAATTCTCAATTTGAATGCACTTTACAGAGAAGAAATTTGTAAGATGCACTTGCACTTTATACTATCTCTGATAGAAAGATAGTACTGATATGATTGAAAAAATATCGGTTTTGCACATGCACTTTATTATTGGTCGTACTGTATCAATTTAAATTTTGAATGAACTTTACAGGGAAGGAATTTGCATGAAGCACTTGCACTTTGGTCGACACCCCATCTCTGACAGAAATGACAGTATTGTCATTTTTGAACAACAATCCATTTGCACATAAACCATTATGAACTATTTTTAAGAAAGAGGATATCAGTTCATGGAGCACTGGCACTTGACTGAAACAACCCCGCTCGAAGAATTTTTAGTGAAGATTTTAATTGTGGAAATATATGCAATACATATGATTTTAATATGTATTTTAGTGTTTATATATTTGTTGACTTGTTTAGAATATGTATGTATATTGATACTACCTAAAGGAAGTGTAAATCTTACGATAGGGGACGGATCAGGCACTTGCCTAGAAGCCCTAAGTTTTGAAATAATTCTGGGAATATAACCTTTGCAGTGAATTACATTTTATGAAGAAGTACTCCTTAATTAATATAACGCAATGCATTAGCGTTACAATGAATTATAAGTGCAAAATATAAATGTAAGATATCTGAAAACATGAATTGATACGTTGACAAATGCATGTTTGTGGTTATCACGTATTGTGAGAAAGTCTGTCTTCCTGGTTATGGAAATAGCGGACCACGTGATTAGGGAGCCTGTAATTTTAAATGCGAACATGGCAGCGTTGCTGGTTGTGTGAAAAAGCCTGCTGAGACAGGCGAAATGCGTCACCGAATGAAAATAAATTCAAGAGTGATTTAAATTTCAACCTGAGTCCGAGTGTCGGTATCCAGAAAAACGGATGGTGAACTGGAGTTGGTGTTTTTATATATATATATATATATATATATATATATATATATATATATATATATATATATATATATATATATATATATATATATATATATATATATATCCAAAAGAAGCAGAAAGCGTTCCCCCGTTTCCGGAGCCCCAGGCCCTTCAGGGCGGCCTCACTGCATGGGCACGGAGCAGCCCACAAACACCACACTGGTAAGACAAACAATGTGAGGCCCAATACCATGGAATTCGCTTTATTTCAAAAGTTTTTTTGAAAGCGCCAGTTTCCTCTTGCCCAACGTTTCAGCTAGTTGCCTTGATCACGGACAGGAACACAAGCGCCCAGGTGCGCTCGGGCGTGATTTAAAAGGTATATCACGTGACTGCATTCATCAGTACTACCGTTCCCATAGTGCATTGTGCATATATGTTGATTTCATATTGGCAGTCCAAAATATTTTACCCCAATGGTGATTTTGGTTGCACAAGCACTAATGATATTATGGAATCGTTTTTAAAGCAGGCAGGTGAGTTTTGTCCATAACGCAAATGTTCTTAAAATATTTAACTCACGAAAGACAGCTTCTTCTAGGCACGATCGAAGCGGGAAATCATCCCCCTTCGAATCCCTTCCAAGCGCCATACCTTTTTGCTAAGTAGTCATCCTTCGTAGGTTGGAAGGCGCGAGTGAGCCAGGCTCCTCAATTGACATCCAAAAGAAGCAGAAAGCGTTCCCCCGTTTCCGGAGCCCCAGGCCCTTCAGGGCGGCCTCACTGCATGGGCACAGAAACGCGTTTGGCACAAGGCTTTAAGACACAACGCTGGGAATGCACGATCTGTTTAGCTGCTGCCTGCTGAATAAACAAGGTGAAATTAACGTCGTGAGTGGCGACTTCATTGTGAGAGCAGTTTTTTTATGGATTTGTAGTGGCCTGCTCTGGTCACGAAGAAGCCCCACTGCTGACTGAGCAGGTCCGGTCGCTCTGAGAGCAGAGCTCCACTAGGAACGACATGTCCCATTTGGTTAGGCACAAGTAGAGCAGCTAAACGGTTTTGCCCAGAACAAGCGACCGAAGGAATTTTATTGTGGGAGGTTTAAGTCACAGCTGCATCCACTATGGAGAAGATACTTACTGAAACTACATGAACCAAGATGCACGGGATGCATACACCCCCAGGGGCGGGACTATGAACTCAATCGCAAGCGCGAGATGATTAGCGCAGCTGTTTCTTTCCCCCCAAGGCCAGCCAGTGATCAAGGGAAACATTTCCAGAAACGCGTTTGGCACAAGGCTTTAAGACACAACGCTGGGAAGGCACGATCTGTTTAGCTGCTGCCTGCTGAATAAACAAGGTGAAATTAACGTTGTGTGTGGCGACTTCATTGTGAGAGCAGTTTTCGTATGGATATATATATATATATATATATATATATATATATATATATATATATATATATATATATATATCTCACTTGAAAAGTGAGTTTGGCTTTATTTTTAGGCACCAAACCACTAAAATTAATCAGTTATTTATAGGAACACATACAACACACAAGATAACTCATGGTCAACTGCCATGAACAAAATACACATTTGAAAATGGCACAGACACAAAAAATAAGTTACCTTGAGAACAGCGTGGTGGTTCACCGTGAGATATGCTGTGTTTTGTGTGAATTCCTATACATAACTGGTGAATTTTCTTGGTTTTGTGTGTTTGAGCCTCAAACATAACTCATTGTTTACCTTTAGCATTTATTTGTGAATTATATGGTTTTTTTCTATGCTTTACTTAATTTTCCAGCCCCACCGCAAATGACCTTCAGCCGTGCACAGCGGTGAATGGCCCTGTGCCCAAAACACCATCGCTGCGAAACCCCCACTGGGCATGGCCTTTGGCCATATACAGCAGATACAGCAAGAGGTGTGTGTGTTATAGTTGGTTAAGGCTGGATTCCAGTGATGCAAGAGATGATTGATAAGAAGATTCAGGTGTATTCGTGTCCATGGGAATACTAATGATGTTGCATCCATTTACCCCTGCACGTTCAACCAAACAAAGTCTGTTGGCTGAACTGCAATGTCTCGATTCAGTTTTGGGGCAGAAAGACAGCACCAACCTGTTTTTCGATTATCGCACCTATGAACTGCAAGCGATTAACTGGTTTGAGGTGAGATTTCAGAAAGTTCAGTTTGAACCCCTATTGTTGAAGTAAATTGATTCTCAGTGTCACTGCTTCTTGTGCCTTAGAGTGAGAAGAAGTGCAAATTTACCAATCATAAAGGTATGGAAAGAGTGAAATCCCCTTATGTTGCAAGACTGCTATTACTGGAGCCAATACCTTAATGAAGGTCCTTGATAGGCCGAACGACAGAGCTTGGACTGACAGTGTTTGTCCTCCACTGCAATTCACAAGTATTTTTGACTCTTTGCATGAACTGGAAAGTGAAAATAAGCGTTCTCCAAATCCAAAGTTGCTAAAAAGTCATATATCTGAATTAGCAGAATGATTCACTGCAGTGAGGTTATTTGAAAAGGTTCTAACATTACAAATTTGTTTAGAGATTTCAAATCCAGGATAGGACACAAAGAACTGTCTAGTGTGCGGACTAAAAAGAGAATTGAATAAAATCCTTCCTTCTCTTGACCCAAAGGGAGTGGTATAATTGCTTTATTAGGAACAATTTTCCCACACCTGTAAACATTTCTTCCTTTTTTTGTGTGTCTTTTGACAATGGTGTAGAGTGGAACACATTCACTGGTGGCTGGGGGACAAAGGGAGTCTGATAGCCCTGATCAATTATGGGCTGGACACATTGATCTGAAATTTGTAATGTCCACTGAGGGAGGAATAACTGCAGTCTTGCTCCTACCTCTGAATAGTCCTTTTTGACTTGCTTCTTGATTGACTTGTCTCTTTGGTCGAGCTTTGCTACCAAATGTGGCCCCGGCCTCTTAAGAGACACCTATTTTCCTTTTGTCCCTGAAAGTGCTATTTGTGAAAGAAAGATTTTCACTGAAACAATCTGAAAGGCTTTAAAATAATTTCCTCTTCAGCGGATCTTTGGACCATGTCATTTAACTCTTCCCTAAAGAGTTTGAGGTCCACAAAGTGATGTTTTTGTACCATGGGCTTTTGCTTCGCTTACAGAATCCAGGGCTTGGCCCAAAGTGATAGGTACCCAGCTACGGATGCCCCTGACGCTGATGCAAATGCCCATAACTTATCATACATCAGATCCAAGAGAAATCGTACCAAGATTTCCATTTGGGCCAGTAGGGATCTCCCTTCTCCTAGAGACAATCAAACGATTTTTCAAAGATCTTTAGCAGAACTTGTGATGCAAACGCGGCGTAGGTGCTAGCATGTAAGCCAAAATTAGAAGCTGTGTATTATCTTTTTAAAGCTGATTCAACTTTTCTGTCGACATGATCCGACAAAGTGGATTCTATGAAAGACAAGTTAGGAGAACACACCATAGATGTCAAAATGGAATCAACCTTTGGGATTTGTGGAAACTGCTCTTCAAAGTGCTCAATTGAATACCTTTTGTTTAGTAATCATGAGATATTTTGTTTATCAATGTCTCTCCATTCTTTGGCAATTATATCCTTAATGACATCATGCAATGGGAAATCATCAATCACAAAGGTACTGTATTGAGCATAAAACCCCTCTTTGACCATGGTTTTAGGGTCAAATCCAAGTACTTCCTGTATATTGGTTAGCATGTCTGCAAAGACTTTCCCCTGAACATATTTTCCTTTTGTGGGATTGTCCTGATCGTCATCAGGTCATCCTCCTGCTTCTTAGTTTGAGGTTTATTCATGCAGCCTCTACAGCCTGGTTAATCATGGTGCTGGAGGTCTGTCTTTGAAATCTGCAATAAATCATCCTCTTACAAATTCTGCACATTTTTTCCTTTTCTGTGCTCTTCTTCCCCCAGCAGTTGAGGAAGAAACCTCATTGTCTTCTGTAATCGCACTGCTAGAACAGAAGCAGGAAGTCAACAGTGCCAAAGGCACAACTTCCTTTATGGCCATTTCCTACCAACTAAATCTCAGAGGAAACAAGACTTGGCTGTTTACGAAAAAGGAGTGCCTCCTCCCATCAGTCAAGCGAACTACAAAGACGCTGCTGCTGGGCAAGAGTTCTGCTCATGCTCTCAGCAGCCGAACGGCTCACATGACGTGCCCCGCCACACTCCAGCACATGAACGGGGAGTACAGCCATGGGCTCTGAGCACAACCCCACTGAATTATGCCAACGGTGAGTACATCCAAAAAAGAAACAATTATATAAATGAAAGTGACAAGAGTGTCTCTTACCTGTCTCAGACAGAAAACAAACAGGGGTGGAGGAGGGAGGGAGGAGCATTTAAAATATACATAAAAATAGAGAAAAGACTAGCGTGTAGCTAGCCTGTCTGGGGTTTGGGCACCCTCAGTGTGTAATGACTGGGGTAAAGCAGTCCTAAGAGGCGGTAATTCTGGCTTTCCTCCTTCTAGAAGTTGGCTGCCTTCCTTCTTCCCACACAGTCCCTGCAGCTTTCCTACCATTAGAGATGACAACACTCTCTACGCCGGTACCTTTTAGTGACCATGTAGAGGGGCTACACCCTGCCCACACATGCTCCTTGTGCAGGTATGAAGGGTCTCTTTGCCAACCATGGGGTCTGTTGCCGGAGCCTCCCAGCATGGCCAGACTGAATTATTCCAGCACAACTCTGAGGACACCCAACAGCTTGACACCAGAGCTCAGGCACAGGTGGCAGCTAGACATGTCATTTCTCAGCGCACACACTGTGCAATCCACAACTGTAAGTTTAGCAGCTGACGCGGGGTCATATATGGAACAGGTTGCAGAAGACATCACCAGCAGGGCCCGCTCTATGGAGTCACATCACCCCATCTGCTCTGATATAAAAGTTGAGAGCTTTTTTATTGGTTTATTCGTAAATGTGTGTTTTTATCACAGGAACTGTCTGCTGGCTGTAATGCCATCCAGAATTGCGACAGAAAAGGCAAATGTGAATATAAAAATCTTTTAATGCATGGTACAGATCTGCCATTATATATGTCTTCACGCTCAACTAATTCAAAATCTACACTTTTACAGTCTTGCGGAAAAAAACAAGCAGTGGCAAAAGTATTTGCCTATTGTACTGCACAGAGAAAACTACCTGTAGCTTGAAGAAATCCATTTAATGGTTAGCCAAATTGTCTGGTTACTTCTGCCAATCCACAATCATTCAATCAAGCTGCATGATTTGTGTCAGAAAGTGGGTTATCAACTCAGGAAAGGGGGCTCTTTAAACAACTTAATAAACACACACTGTTTAGGACTCACCACGGGTTGCAGAGAAACTCTGCTCAACCCTTGGTTACTATGGCACAAGCAGCAGGCAATTCCCCAAGAGAAATACCTGTTAAGCTCAAGCAATACCATAAATGTTAACATCAAGAGACAAGACAATATAGGGGCATATTAGCAAGGAGTTGCGATATTTATCGCAAAACGCGCTTAGCGCGTTTTTGTTAACGCCGCCTATCGCTGGAAATTATCGCTGAGATAACACCCTATTAGTAAGGTTTATCTCCATAGTGATAATATTTCCAGCGATAGCGGCAAAATGCGAGAATATCGCTGGAAAACCAGCGATATTCTTGCATTAACGCTAAGGTGTATTCAGCATTAGAATCCACCTCCTATACCTTAAACAGGTAAGTCATAGTCAGTAGCAGGTGTTAAAATCTAGCGATAAACGCGCTTAGCGCGATTTATGTTATCGCTTCGCTTGCCTTGATAATAGGGGTTAGTGGTGTTAGCGACTGTTTACAGTCGCTTTAGTGGGAACGCCTACCTTGCATGTCATTAGCGATAAATATCGCTGACATGCAAGGCGATGTAATTCCGGCCTCTAACGCCTGAAAGCTGTCGCTAACGCCTGTTAGAGACAGCTTGCTAATAGGGCGTTAAAAATATCGCCGATTTAGCGGCAAAAAGTGCCGCTAAATCGGCAATAAAGCCCTTGATAATATGCCCCAATATAATGCGTAAACTAATTTAGAGATAAACAGAAAAATGTGATAACAAAAGACTAAGATCATTAACATTGGATTGGAGGAGTCACTGAAAGAAAGTAGAGCACCATTCAAAAATGCCAACTATGATAGAGCAGAGGTCAGATACTACAAGTGGCTGCCGGAGCTCAGAAACTCCAAGTGGCTGCAAACGTTTTTATCTTTATACTTAGGCCCTCATTATGAGTGACCTGGTTAATTGCAATATGTGCAGTAAATGCTATTACTGCACATATTGCAACTACGTACTTTGTCATACATATTGTCAGGTCAAAATTTGCAGATATTTATGAGGAGGAAAATTCTCAGGGCCTCATTTACGAGGCCACTAGCATCCCTTTTGCGTTGCTGGAGCATCATTTTTTGACGCTCTGGTGGCACAATGTGCCGCAGCATATTTACAAGGCCACGCAAAGCCACCTTGCATGGCTTTTCATGGCCTAGTATATATGTGCCACTTTCACATAGAACACTGCGTGAAAGGGGCGTTCCATGGGTGTTGCTGTGGGTGTTCCCACACAACACCCATGGAATCTGAAGCATTCCCAGTTTTATGAGGAATTGAAAACCTGGGAATATGTTAGAATCTAACGCCACCCCAGGGGTGCTGTTGGGCAGGCACCATGAGCAGAAATATCTGTAGTGCTCCTCATTTTTCCCCTTTCTATGTGTGCTGCATTCTGCCGCACACATAGAAAGGGGAAAACACCTCTTTTGATTGTTTTTGTGCAGGAAGGTGTCCTGCCTCACACTTATCCAAAGTTTTGCCTTCTGACAGTTAATTTTCTGCTTCTTAAAATGCTCCAGCAGAGTCTATCTAGAAGATTTAGCCAGGTTGCACCTCATGGTAAAGGTGCCTGGCCTTGTGGAGCTCATTTTAAGTGCAGGAAAAAACTCAGAGCAGAGATAGTCTAGTTTTGTTGCCCATGTTGGATCCAAACTCTCTGGGAAAGCCTCAACATTTATTCTCAGTTTTCCAGAGGAGGAAACAATGACTAAATCCTGCTTTCTTCAACTGATTGAAAAGTTATTTCTGGTATGTCCTGCAGTCAGAGGTCATCAGGGCAGGGCTCTATGCACTAGATCTCTCACCAGGCCGTACTCCTGCAGTGTCCAGCAGTTTGTAATCATCTGCGCCCAGTGGCGGCTCCCCCATTGGGGCGTGGGGGCGTCGCCCAACTGCTTTCTCGCAGTGCGAGAAGGCAGAAACATAAATGGTAAAAACTACCATTTTATGTTTCTGCTTCTGGCACTGCGAGAAAGCAGAAATGCCTGGTTGGGGGCAGGCGGGTGGGCGGTCCTGCTCGAGGGCAGGGGGGGAGTGGCTTACCCACTGTTGTGGGTACTGACTCTTTGGTCGGCCCCAGGGCCGAACAAAGAAGTCATGCGCACTCCCTCTTTTTTCTCTATGTAGGCTGCTGCATGCAGCCTACATAGAGAAAATGGCCCGGCAGGGGCGCTCTCCACTGCGCCTCACCAATCACAATGCTGCCATTGCAGCGTTGTGATTGGCTTAGGGCCGGGAAAGGAGGCTGGCTGCTTCCTGTTCCTGCAGGAAAGCAGCGGGAACACGGCGGGACCTGGCTGCACCATCACCAGGAGTGGAGGCGGCGCCGGCGATAAGGTAGGTTAAGGTTTTATTTTTTTATTGTTATTCAACACCCGCGTGGCCGCGCCCCCCCCTCCCTCCCTCCCGCGAGCATGCCGGCCGCGGCTGGTATACCGAAATCTAGAGTTTCTGGAGGTGTATTTAACATTGCCCAAGCATTGTGTCCAGTGCGTTTCTGTCCCCAGGCATTGATCCTGCCATTCCTTTAAGGTCCTCACCTTCTGCTCTGTTGTGTGCGCCAATGCTGAGTACAGGCAGGGAACTGCCTTCCGCGGTGCCCCATGCATCAGCACAACTTGTAGCAAGCAGCTGTGAGGCGAAGGATCCCCCCACCAGAGTTCCAGTTGTTGTACCAATGCTCCGTAAAGCGTAAGTTCACTGGGTGCCACCCCATAAACTTTACACATATTCTTAAAGGACTGCAGTGTTTTCTCCTCATACATGACATCCCTTGTCTGTATTTTTCGCTCTGGCCACGGACGCCCGTCATATCATAGTCAATGTGGCACAGTCTGGGAGAGACCACAATGGTAGGTGTGGAGTGTAATGCAGTCTGCTATACTTCCTATGAATATATGCTTTCCAAAACCACAATGCAATACGTAATACAGTATTATCGCTTGCTTGCCCGCCATCTTGTCCCCAAGAGTCTCTCTATGACCGGTGTAACTGACAGTCGGTATGTCATGTCCGATGTCCCTCGCCTCGTCTCAGGGTCCGGTGCATTAGCAATCCACCTAGCTGATTATTGTTATTGAGATGCTGCATAGTGCATTTCCTAATTAGGCGCCCCTAATTCACCCTCAGGGCATAGAACATATGCATTGCCATTCTATCTCTACCAGTTAGCCACATGATTGAAGCTAGCACGGACTGCAGGTCCTGAAAGAATGCTTTTTTAGGGGTCACAAGCAGGGCCGAGAAAAAGTATATCAACCTTGATAATATTAGCATTTTGGAAATTGCAACTCTGCCCATTGTAGAGAGCGGTAGTGCATTCCAGAAAAGCAGGACGTGTCTAATCGAGGTAATCACCCTACCCAAATTACCATCGATTACGTCCTGTTCATCATGATAAACATTCACCCCAGATACTTTATTGAATCTGAAACTGTAACCCTGTGAGATCAGTGAACAGTTCCCATCCACCTGTTTGACCAAAGGGAACAGACAAGACTAGCATATGCTGGTTGTACATTCTAATAAACAGTTTTACTAATTCTTCTAAAAGCTGAACGATTTTCTTGTTTTGACTTATTTACGACAACCAGAAAGTGGATGTTATACTCTATGAAACAAATATTGGCTAAACTTATGAATTACACAGCTTTGGCAGTTATCCTTGAAGTAAAATTGATCAATGGAAATCTGGCCCAATAATTGTTTATTAATGTATATCATGGGCGGAGGTTATATGATCTCACTTGTATTTTTTTTAATCAAAATGAATGCCCTTTTCTGTACATTATTGTGTGGTCTTACAAAATATTCTTGCTTGAAACTGCTGATACAAAATAGTTTATGGTTCCAGCTGCCACTAGTTCGAATTCAGTAAATATCATGCTGGTGGTAGTGGCCACAGGACCCTCAGGAGACGGAACGCTTAGTGCCCTGGAATGCTCCTCAGTGCACAAATGTCCAATTTCAGCTTTGGTTATGGTGCCCCTTGGTGCATTAGGTGAGGACATTGCGGTCAAAACTAACTGGTGACCAAAGTGCAATACAAAAGCTCCGTAGCATGATTTAACACTTTACGACATTTAGAAAATTGCACCATTTGTCCACTCTTTTTTCAAAATTTTCTCGGGGGGTGCACCCCCCCCGAACCCCGCATAGGTTGTTTGGGCTCGCACGCTACGCTCGCTCGCCAAAGTGCAGTATGACAATAATTTTACGCTCACCACTTTTAAATGTCACCAGCCGCCACTGTCTGCGCCCCATTGTCATGAGGAGCCCTTCCGCTTTTTGTGTCCCTAGAGCAGACAAACAAGAAGTCAGCCACCTGACCCTTCAAGAGTAGTTTCAGTCTTAGGGTTCCAGCAGGAGTCCATGAGTTCTCTTTTCCAAGACGTATCAGGAGCCTTCTTTTTATGAGCAGGGCCTTTTTCTTAAGGTGCAGTCTTCCCAGGTCTAGGAATGTTCTCAGGTAATGGCAGTCAGATGCCATTCTTATCCTGTGTACTAGCTAGGGATTGGACAATTTTCCCTACCCAATCTTGTCTAAGTTCTTTCCCTTTGACCACCTCCTTTTTCAACACTTCTTCTTTGCTTTACTGAAAGAGTTCTCAGAAGCCGTGAATTGAAAATGGTCAAAACCTTCTTCCTTCTAGAAGAGCTTCAGGCAGGTCCCAAGCCACTCCCAATTTAGATCAGCTCTCCTACCCTGCCAGGACACATCTTGTTCCCCTTTCTGCTGAAGCAGGAACAAGAGGGTTTTAGAGGGTTCTGAGAATGAAAAAGAGAAAGTCCTATCAACCCCATTTGGAGCAGCAAGTCAAAGGAAGAAATTTTAAAGTGGCCCATTGTCCTGCCAGCTGTCTTTTACCCCTCCTGGGTGGTCTTCTTTGCTAGGGGGCATCTACCTTACTTGTTCAGAGGCCAGGGTATTGTACTCTGGCAGGCAAGGTCATTAACTTCAGCAGTGCTTAATTTGTAAAATAATAAGTGCTGGGGCTCTCGTAATACGTCCACTGCAGCTTGCACCACACATTGCCCCTGCCATGCTGCTAATGATAGTAACAACACACCTACTAACCATCACACTCCTACAACTGTGTCGCAGGCTGGTTTATGTGTTTAATTTATTTATTATTCTTTCCGTGCATACACACCTGCTTCAATGCGCTGGCAGCTCAGAATGATGTGCTGTCCACCATACATAGTTTCTGAAAGCCGTACAACGTCCTTCACCATGAATCATCATGGTTATATGAGCAGCGACGCAAGACTAGTCCAAACGCGTTCTGGAAGGCTCTTTTGTCGAGAAACTATGAGGCAGTCAAGAAGTAGTTACTACTAAATGTATGTGACCTTTAGTCCCCGCTGCTAATTTGTTTGATGAATATTGTTCTCTCCGATAAGACTCGTTGAATCAAAAGTAATCTACAATTTTTGAGGCACCTTTTGAAGGTGAATTGCATCCTTTGTACAAGTGTACTGTACGGCGTTGGCCGGCGGTGGCTACTAGGCCAGGCAGGCCCTGCATCATCATCATCAAATCTTGTGGAGCCGGAGCTACCACCACGGTGATGACCGTCATGGCACCACACTCCCCCCAAAAAAGCAGCATTAGTTTGGCAATGGGCATGGCATATTGGCATGTCTACGCGCACCTACTACTACTTAGCACTTGCTTACCGTCCGTTACTGCCTGCCTTTATTTACTGATGATTAGGCCTGGGCCTGGTGCTGCTACTGCCTGCCCCCAACCACGTCGTCGGGCTGACTTGAATGACTCGTGGGGTGGGGGTGTGCTGGGGCCTGGCAATCTTTAAAAAATCTGCACACGCTGCCGCCCAGCCCCTACCCCCGCAGAACCAAAATCCAGCCCAATCAGTGTGCCAGCAACACTGAACTAAGGGCCGCCATCAACATAGCATATGCACAGTACTGCATATGAATCTCCTCTTGGCTCAGGCTCAGTCTCACAGCTGGATGAAAAAGACAATCGTACCAAGAGCCCCCTCCGCTTAACGCTAAGAATGATAAGATGTGGCTGTTAAGGGGCCGGAGGGACCGTGCCCTGCAGCTGCTCACCTGTCCCCGCCTCCCTACTTTCCTCTTGCAGGTAGATATGGTTGCAAAAGAGCGAAGCCAGACAGGATTTCATGCTTGCATGACTGTGATACAGTTTTTGAGAGACGTCAGCCTCAGGGCTGTAACGGGGGTGGGAGGGGCAATGAATATCTGTGAGTTACAGAACTTAGGGGCTAGAGCGGCCGACTTTGAAGCTAAGGAACCGGTTCGAGTCTCGGTGGCAGGCTCAAACATTCTGTGATTCTGGGCAATTTACTTAATTTCCCTGTGTCTAATAATAATGTTTCCGTCTGCAATGCAACTGGTGCAAATGTAAAGCGCTCCGATACCTTCGGGTCGAGTTCGCGCTACATAAAACTGCAACAACAAACAAATACTGCAGGGGGCCCGTTATTTTGCTTTACGCCACAGGTCAGCCTTCACCCGGCACAGCCTCTCTTAAACGGTTACTGGCGTTACTGTGCTTGGAAACACTGGAGCCAAATAGTGCATCCCTCGGAGTGAAAATCTGCAACATGTCTTTTAAGAGTTACTTTCAACTGGCAGGCAGTCCAATGAGTAAATTGTGGGCCACTCTCCACTCTAACACAAAGAAGATACTTAGTTTGAATACATATACTGTCTGGCTAGAAAAGCAAGTGGAATTCAGAGCAGTACCTCTGTACGCCTGTCTCCTGCCAACTGAAAAACCAAGGCGGAATGATGTTAGCTACTCGGCTTGCACCTGCAATAGCTGGCTTCAGGCCGCTTCACCAGTCAGCTGTGTGTTATCTACTCACAAAGCAGCTGCAACACTTCACTGGGACTCACTCGGGAGACGAGAAGAACACTCACTGACTCAGCGCCGACTCTGAGTCCAGTAGTGAGGTAAATATACCAATATCATCAAGGCAATATGTGATGTGCAGCAGATTAGTGTAGACCCGGCCCTGATAATTAAGTGCCGGTGCTAAGCACCGGAAAGCACCGGCACAAATTAAGCACTACTTCAGCCAGGAACATTTATTTGCCTCTGGAGGTGTGATAAGTGGTAGGACCAGTTTTAAGCCAGTTCTGGTTCAAGAAGCACAAAATACATTTTAGAAAGTTAATTTTCAATAAAGGTATCAAAAATCTGATTTCACGATTGAATTTAACTTTAACAACTAACTAGAAAATAACTTTGAATTATTTTGCTATCATTTTCAAAGCAGAGACATAAAATGAATAATTTAATCTTATCTAGGCCTGTCTTGTGGAAAATATAGCTGATCCTACAGAGTGGAAATAACTTTTAGGCCTTCCGTTATTGTGCGGGCACCTATTTCAAATCTACAATGTGCTAGATTTGTAAATATATTAGGCATCCTGTCCTGTTGGCTTATACATTGCATTTTAGGCAAACAAAATTAAACGTGAATATATCGAAAAGATGAAATTGCTCCCCATTGCTACAATGCATAAATACCCCTATGTTACTTCAGTTTCAAATATATCATTGTTCCTCTTACTCAGGGATAGTACAAAAGATATCAGCACTACAGGACCTGCCCAAGCAAAAAGGCTATAATTGCAGCATCAACCTTCAATATGGTGTCCTCTGCTGCCCTCTCCTAACCTTGCTTTAGAAACACATTTGCTGTGCCCTCTTGGCCTTCCTGTTTGCTTAAACTGTGCACTAGGCAATATCACATCTTAATCTTTGCAGCCTGTGTTAAACCACTGTCTCTGCAACTGATTCTGTTCCTTCATCCTTGGTGAATTCTATTGTCTTCACCTCATTTCCTATCTCGTTCTTTCATTCAAAGCTTCACTTGTATCTGGTACTTTGCTTTCTTCTAATACATCTGCTTTTGTTCTTCCTATTTTTACCAACATCTCACCGAACACTTGGAACAAAACCACCTACTCGACGCCTCTCAGTCAGGATTCCGTGCCAACCACAGCACCAAGACCGCGCTGATCTCCGCCACAGATGCATCAGAACCCTCCTCGATCACAGGGAAATTATGGCCCTGATCCTCCTCCTCGATCACTCTTCTGCGTTCAACACCATCTTCCACCACACCTTCATCGACAGACTCCACAACATTCGTATACAGCAACATGGCCTCAAGTGGATTACTTCCTTCCTTTCAGGATGCACACAGAGCATCCGCCTGCCTCCCTTCACCTCCGCACCCAAGAACATCACATGCAGCATACCCCAAGGATCATCCCTCAGCTCCACCCTGTTCAACATCTACGTGACACCCCCTCACAGACATCATCAGATCCCACAGACTCAACATAATCTCCCACACTGATGACACTCAACTTATCCTCTCGCTCACCGAGGACCCCTCCAACGCAAAAACCAACTTCCGCAACACCATGACCGACATTGCCAAATGGATGAGAGATAGCTGCCTCTAACTCCAACAAAACACAAGTACTGATCTTTGGGAAAGACACTTTCACATGGGACCACAGCTGGTGGCCAGCAGAACTCAGACCAACACTCACACCAAACGACCATGCATGCAACCTCGGCATCATCCTCGACAGCCAACTCACCATGAAACAACAATACACCTCCTTCTGCTTCCACACCCTGCGCATGATCCGCAGAATCTTTAGATAGATCCTAATCAGCACCACACAGACCGTCACGCAGGCCCTCATCACCAGCCACTTCGATTATGGAAACGCCTTCCACACCAGAATTTCCATCAAGCTCCTCAAAAGACTCCAGACAATACAGAACACTGCAGCCAGACTCATCCTGGACCTCCCCAAATGGACCACATTACCCCCCACCTCAGAAACCTCCACTGGCTACCATCCAGAAGAGATGCCAGTTTAAGATCCTCACGCACGAATACAATACACTACACAACCAAGGACCATCTTATATCAACCATTGGCTGAACTACTACCTGCCCACAAGGCAACTGCGCTCTACCTCGCTCACCCTTGCAAACACCCCCGCATCCACCACAGCTGCGGCAGGGGTGCTCCTTCTCCTACACTGCTGCCAAGACCTAGAACAACCTACCTCTCCACCTCTGAACCACACCACCCCTGGTGGACTTCAGAAGGCGACTCAAGACCTGGTTCTTTGGCACAGCACCCCCAGTGCTCAGATACCCCCAGGGGTGACAATGCTGCGCTATACTAATGCTGATTGATTGACTGATGTTTATAAACCGTACCTTGACCAGACTTGCTTATAACATGTTTGCATCTTTCTGTTCTCTCCTACTTATTCGAAATTATTGATCAGATTGTCTTTGCTAAACTTTCTTTTTTCTGTTATGTCTATTCACCTGTTTTCTTCTGTGCCAGCAGGTTTTTGTCCAGGCTTTTCCACTGAAGCTGCTATTCGCTCCCATTCTAAATACCTTCGGGTAGGCTAGAATAAACACTTCTAGCCCCTTGTACAAGTCTCTGCAGCTTATGATATGGGGGATCATTCTATAATTTTGATCTCTCTGTCTTTACCTTGTATTTCAGGCATTGCACGTGATTGCTTTTATTCTTATAAATCTTTTTAAGTGTCTTGGAAGGGATCTTTATCTGCACCTCATCCTGTTCTATTCAGTGTTGCATTAGTTCTGTGCATGTTTAATAAACTGATCAAAGACCACTTCCCAGCCAACCTTTCAACATTGTAAGAGATATAGAGCCGAAGGTTTCCAGCTTTCATTTCCATACATAACAACTCTCTTCTCGCTAGTCTGTCATACAGTCCACAGTGACAAAAGATCTAAGAGTTGTTAGTGCCTCCTGGATACCGTGCAACCAGGTCAGTTATAAGCCTTGTTCCTTATAGTATAATCTCAGTGAACCCTGGTTTTGCGACCCTTTGTACATCACAAATGGGCAGTTTTGGTGCTGCACATCATTTTTCAAATGATTTGTAACTAGAAAAAGCTTCATTCATCACTCCCAAGATCTCCTTTTGCCTGGAATGAAGAAGCCATAGTGTTTGTGAAAACCATGGGGCTTATTTACAAGGCCCTTGCGTCACTTTTGCGTCATTTTTAACATAGGAAAAGTGACTCAAAAGTGGCGCAAGGGGCTTGTAAATAAGCCCCCATGTATTTATTCAATATCAAAATCAACTCGTCCGGTTTCCTGCTAACAATTTGAACTCCATGAAAGATAAAGGGCCAGATGTACAACCCTTTTGTGGCCGCAAACGGGAGATCGGCCCGTTTGCGACCGCAAAAGGTTCCAGGCATGTTCAAATGCTATTTTGCGAGTCACTGACTCGCAAAATAGTATTACGACTCTCGGTATTAGGAAGGGGCGTCCCTTCCTAATAGCGAGTCACCATGCCATATACTGTTGTTTTGCAACCGCATTTGCGGCCGCAAAACACTCTCAGTTTACCACCTACTTCAAGTAGGTGTAAAACCATTCGCAAACGGGAAGGGGTCCCCAGGGGACCCCCTCCCCTTTATGAATGGATGCGTAAATATTTTTTGAGAGCAGGCAGTGGTCTTAAAAAATGAAACAGAAAAGTTTCATTTTTTTTTTTTAAATGCATCCCATTTTTCTTTAAGGAAAACGGGCTGCATTTCAAAAAAAAACCTGCTTTATTTGAAAGCAGTCCCAGACATGGTGGTCTGCTGGCCCCAGTAGGCCACCATCCCTGGGAGTGCTAGCCATTCCCAATGGGGTCACAAATTGCAACAGCCTCATTAATATTCATGAGACATGCAATTTGCGACCCCATTGGGAATCTCAAACAGTGTCTGAGACACTGTTGTACATTAAGTTTAGCGAGTCGCAATTTTGCACTATTTGCAACTCGCTAAACTTAATGGTCGTACATCTGGCCCAAAATCCTTTAGATCAAACATCTGTGGCAGCTATACAGCTATAAAACATTCCAACTGAATAACATCAACATATCATTCCAAACATTTTGGAATGGTAGAATATAATGTGGATTCCACCGAGCTCCAGTTTATTGAGTCCCCTTTCAGGCTCCACCCACTGAGCAGACCTTGTGAGCCAGTTATACAAGAATGTTAAAGCCAGTAGTTGAATGGACAAAAGTGTTTGTCGACCTGGCTCAATAATTACTTGAGTAAGGGCAATACTGGTAGAGAAATAGGCGAATGAGCTTACATTGCCTTAAAGGTGGTTTCCAACCTGATGACATCATGAAACCTCCCCTGAATCTGCCCTGAGCAGTGTCACTGGACTGCATCACCAGAAGTTGAGAGATGGCATCAAAGGTTTCAACAAATGAGGGCAGGTCATCAGCATCTGCAGGTGATTGGACATCACCAAGTCCACAAATGTAAAACCACAGGAGTCAGTGATGGGGCCGCTCACATATAACTGTTGTGATTGCATGATTCCTCTTACCTTGGCGGGTCTACCTGACTTATAATATTTGTGCTTCAAGTTGGGCAATCCTTTATAGGGCTAGAAGCCTCAAATTGAAATTGAATTCTATTTCTGTCTTTTTAGGTCGAACTTTTGAGACTATTTTTGCTGTCTCACCAGACACTTGTTTTTCACAAAACAACATACACAATATGCACATATAAATGGGCTTTTTGTATGCAGCCTTCATCCATTGGTCTGTTGAATTGTCATTCACATTTTGCCTCTGCCCACCACAGCATATAGCATGGGTGACTGGCTCAGGCCACTTTACCTATTAGCTCCATTCACTTTGCGTGACTGCACAAAGCCTGTATGCATTGCTCACGTCTTCTGAAAATAGTTTTCTTTTTCTTCAGTTGCAAAAGCTGGTTTAAGCTTATTTATTATATTACATTTAAGTGGGAGTTATTTATCTTTTTCCACTTCATTTTAAACTATAAATTATAAAGTCTTAAGTGACATTGTAAATTTTAGCTCCCTATGATTTGTGGGCTTGATACACAGGGATTTATTCTTGTCTCCTTCACAAATAATAATGATGAAATGCCTGAAGAAAGTTTGCTGTTTAACAAACACCAGAAGTAAAATAGCCTCGTCAGCAGATGCTTTTCCAATTTACAATTTTTATTACAAAAATGTCAGTCTTGTTTAGATGATAGCATATTTTCTTTTTTCTATCTCTATTTTCGTGCCATATGCTTGTAATACCTGCTGTAGCACCTGCTAGCTAAGTCTACACCTACTGATAATGCCCATGGTTGTTTTTTAATGTGCATAATTTTTCATCAAATTTTAATTTGTTGTTATATTTACACGTATTGTGACCATACGTGTTCTTTTAACCACGACACCCACTTCATCTAGTAAGTTGCCTAGAGTATTCTTCCCTATTCTTCACTAATTTAAAGTTATTCTCATTGGAGTGATTGGTGACTGTCACCATTGCAGGGTTAGAGATCGGGGACCAAATGTACGACCCTTCCATTTTGCCAGTCGCAAATTGTGTCGTTTTGCGACTCGCAATTTGCGATTCACAAAATGGAATATACAACAGTGTCTCAGGCACCATTTGCAATTCCCAATGGGGTTGCAAACGACGTACCTCATTAATATTAATGAGGCAGGTCGAAATTTGTGACTACATTGGGAATTGCAAGCACTCACAGGGATGGTGGCCTGCTGGGGTCAGCAGACCACCATGTCTGTGACTGATTTTTAAATAAAGCAGTTTAAAAAGAAAATGCAGTCCGTTTTCCTTAAAGGAAAATGGGATGCATTTAAAAAAGAAAAATTAAACGTTTCTGTTTCATTTTTAAAGAGGAGGCAGTGGTCCATGGGACCACTGCCTGCTCTTAAAAAATATTTTTGCTGCCAGTAACAAAGGCGAAGGGGTCCCCTGTGGACCCCTTCCTGTTTTCGAGTGGCTTACCACCTTTTTGAAATAGGTGGTAAACTGCGAGTGTTTAGCGTACATAGAAGTGTGACTCACTAATCCTTCCTAATAGCGAGTCAGAAACCCTATTTTGCGAGTCGGTAATAGGTTACTGAGTTGCAAAATAGGGTTTGTACATTGCGCAGACCTATTTTGCGGTCGCAAACGGGCCAATGTCCCGTTTGCGACCGCAAAATACGGTTGTACATCTGGCCCCAGCTTTTTTGTGTCACCGAGCCAGTTGATGAGTTAGTTACATTTGCTTTGAGGCTACAAGGGCAGAAGGAAAATTTGGTTACTTGCACCATGTTGAAACTCATCTAGAGCACACTAGCACATTTATCACCCAAGTTGAGTAATTGAGCCCTCATCTCGTCTTCACTAGTGGATGGACAAAAACGTTGAAGTTTCTCTCTGTCGCAGACAGAGGTAGGCTCTATGCGAGGCGCCGATGTGCTCCTCACTCATCTGCCAGCCTGGGGAGGGGAGCTTGCAGTACGCTGGTGGTCCGGTCATTTGGGAACTGGGGGCATATTTATGAGCCCCCTACTGACCCGTAGTGTCACTTTTTGTGATGCTCCAGTGGCGCAAACTACAAATTTATATCTATGACGCCACGCAAATCCGCTTTGAATGGCCCCATAGATATGGAGTAAGGCAAGGCAGCGCATATCGCTGCATTGCCTTATTCTGCACTATGGAGGCATTCCTGGGTGTTGCAGTGGTTGTTCCCACGCAACACCCATGGATTTTGATGCTTCCCCAGATTTACAAAACTATGTAAACCTGGGGATGCACCAGAACCTTATGCCTCTCCAGGAGAGGCACAATGAGGAGAAATAACTTTCTTTATCCTCGTTTTTTCCTCTTTCCATATGTGCTGCATTCCACATCACACATGGAAAGAGGAAAAAGCCACCCTGATTGTTTTTGTGCAGGAAGGGGCTCCTTCCTGCACAAAAAACAATCCTGCCAATAACACAGGCACCCTTTTGCCATGGTGTGAGGGTGTCTGTGTTGGCGCTAAGCTGCAGAAATGGCACCAGACAGGGGAAAAGGACAGGAATGCACCGTATTGGATAAATACGGTACATTCCTGCCCTTTCAATTTGATGTAGGACAGTGCAGCAAGGTAGCTTGCTGCGCTGTCTTACGCCATAACCCCATAAATGAGGCCCCGGTTTCCAGTTTCCCAGCCCCAACTTTGCGTGCTGATACATACATACATACAATGGCATCGGGTAGGCAATGGTGTTGTATTATAGCCTTATAGCCCGCCGTAGCGGGCTATATCGGCTATTAAAGGCCCGCTGCAGCGTTAAAGGCCCGAGCCGAAGGCGAGGGACTTTAACAAGGCAGCGGGACTTTAATAGCCGGTATAGCCATGCTATGAAGGGCTACAAGGCTATTAGAACATTCTGCCACTAGAGGGCAGAATGTTCTAACAAATTAAACAAAGGCTTCAGGGAGTGCGAGGGGATTGAAATCCCCTCAGGCTCCCTGAAGCCTTTGATCACAGCCACAGAGAAGCATTGGAATGTTGGAGCTCCGGGCTTATACCAGGCATTATAAGCCCGGAGCACTCCATTGTTTTCAATGGAGCTCCCAACATTCCAATGTTCTAATTATTCTAGAAACTCTTGTGAGAATGAGATTTCAGGGTTTTGGTCACCGTATAAATATAAGACACTGCCATAGCTCGTCTGTATTTACCTACAAGCTTGGAACCTGGGCAGGAGCAGGTGGAGGAGGTGGAGGAGGTCCTTCAGATCTCCAGATCTAACCTACAATCCCTAATTAATGACGCAGTAACTACTGCCCTGGCAGAGCCCCAAGCAAAGAGGCAGAAAGATGATCAAGATGATGAGTGGGATGCTCATCGAAAGGGCAAATAGATACAGATCCATCAACTGTGAGAACTTTTAAAGCATATTAGAGATGCTTTAGGTTTTGAGGAAAAGCCCCAAGAGTAAGAAGGTTTTTATTCGCAGTATAGTAAGGTTCAAGTAAATGACTTACCTTTGCATGACATCACCAGACAAATGATGCTTAAAAAGTGGAAGGACAGTGATAAGATGTCTATCCCATGCTTCCTCAACAAGTGATAAGAAATGTGGAGATGGAACATATTACACAGTTCCTCTCTGACATATCTTTTGATAGCTTGTGGCAGCTACGTCGGTGGCAGTGGGAGCTATAGCAGGACGTAGACCTCTTTGAATGAAGTCCTGGAAGCTAGATGCGGCACATAGATCTTTTATCCAAAAACTGCCAATAGGTTGTTTGGCTTAAGCTTGATGAGCTGGTCCAGAAGGCTGCAATAGAGAAGAGGATTCTCAGACAATTCAAGTAGTTCACTGGGAAGAAATCCTTCTTGGCTAACCAGCAGCCATTGAAGTCTCAGGGTAAATGTCCCTTTCATAGCCGGGCCCAAAGCTGGGGGGCTGTGTTTGCCCAAAAATCCCAACCTTTTACTCCCCAAGATCAAGGACAGTCAAGCAAATGACTATTGTGAAGTTGGGGTAAAGTTGAGACTGTTCTACCATCAATGGCAGGATACTTTCAGATGGTTTCAGGTACTTGGGTGCTCCACATGTCAAAGAAGGGTATTGTATCCCATTTGTACAGAACACCCTCATGTCCTGTTTCTGCCTACCTCATCACCAGAATACGAGTACAAGCAACGATCCATGCGGCTGGGATTTCAGACTTTATTGGAGAAATGAACAGTCATTCCGCTTACCGAAAGTCATCCTGGAACAGGATTTTTTTTAACTCTGTTTCTGATGGCAAAGGTGGACGGGACTTACCATCCTGACCTAAAAGCTTTCAACAGCTATGATATTGCATGATATCTCTTCAATCAATCATTCCGCTGGTAGTGGAAGGTGATTTCTTAGTGACTTTGGACTTGAAAGATGCATATTTTCACGTCCCAGTTCACAAGGAGAGACATAAATTTCTATGCTTTGCACTAGGGACACAGCATTTTCAGTTTCAAGCACTACCATTTGGATTGGCTACGTCCCCCAAAACCTTCACCAAGGGTATTTTTGCCAGTTGTATCTTTTCTTCAAATTAGAAGTTGTATGATATTCCCTTATTTGGATGACTGGTAGTTGTCTGCTTCTTCTCTCCCTAAGGCAGAGGAGAATGTGTGGACGGTGACAGACGCCTTGCTGAAAGTGGGATTCATTATCAACTTCGAGAAATCTCACCTTCAACCGACACAGAATAAGAAGGTGTCGGAGCCCAGTTTCCCACTAGACTGAGGCATAAGTTCCTGCCTCAAACCAAGATTTGCAGCAATTCAAACCCATCTGTCGCAGCTTGTGACCAAGCCCAATATGACGGCCAGGAGGTGGTTAAAGGTGCAGGGTTTAATGGCTGCAAATATAGCAGTAGGTGGTTTACATGAAACCATTAGTGAACCACCTTCTACACCTTGGTCTCCAAGTTCTCAGAGTTGCGAGGATCTAATTCAGGAAACTCAGCAGCTGAAGGTAGCACTCCACTGGTGATTACAATATGACAACCTTGTAATACAGGTTCCTTTACATCTTCGGGCTCCATTAAAACTAATGACAGATGCCAGCCTGTGGGGATGGAGGGCATCCCAGGGAGGTCAGGAGACAAAGCATCTCTGGTCAGAGGAGACGAGTTTACACTCTTCCAACTGGATTGAACTAATAGCAGTGTGAAAGGCACTGCAGCTTTTCCCCCACAGTTGAAATGAGCCAATCTAGTTGTCAGGATGGTGAGGTGCTATCTGAATTGCCAAGGCAGTACCGGGAGTGAAGGCTTGAACTGGATAGCAGCTCAGATGTTTGCTTGGGCAGAGCAGAACCTTCTGACCTTAAGGGCAGTCTACAGCCAGGGCCAGTTGAATTTCCAGGCGGGCTGCTTCAATCGCAACCTCCTGTTGTCAATGATGTATCACTTGTCTGCCTGGAAATTTTGACTGGATTTGCCTTCTCTTTAGTTTACCTAGATGGACCTTTTTGTGTTGCATCACAATGCATCGCTACCAGTCTTTCGCTCAGAGAGACGGTGACCGCAGGCCCTGGGGCATTTTACATGCATTTCCATCAATTCCTCTCCTCCTGAGGGTGCTTCAGAAGATTTTGGCAGGAGAGGGAATCGATGATTCTGGTAGCCCCCTTTTGGCCCAGGTGCCCATAGTTTTTATTTCTGATGTCTTTATCAAGGAGAGACTATCTACATCTATCCCTTTCAGTTTTCCCTCTTGCTGTCAATTCAGCTACAACACTTCAAATGTATGGTCTAGAACTGGAGAGTGCAGGTTTACAAACCACAGTATGTTCTGTAGAGGTTGCCAGGGATATTCAGGCCTCAGAAAGACCTTCCACCTTATTTTCTTACAAAAAGCATTGAGGTTCATTCCTAAGGCAATGCTCTGCAAATGCATTTGACCCCATTACATTAAAGGACTTTCAAATCCATGAGTTTCTTAGTGATGGGTTTTTGCAGTGTTTAGCACCCACAGTCAACCATTCAGCACATAAAAGGGGAAAAAGGCTGTTCACGTATCTCACCACTTGTACAATGGCTTTTGAGGAGCTTCAGGTTGCAGGGACTTACAGAGAACTCTCAATAGATTTGCAAGGGTTGCAACAATTCCCCTTTGAGCATCTGGGGGATCTAAGTTTGGTATCTGAAACCATAGCACTTTTGGTTGCTGTTGGACTTGGCCCTTTTTGCAGGGTCATCCCTGAACTTTTTGCCTTCCTCCTAGCCTTTTTTCTGACATGGTGTTGGTGGTTTTAGGACTCTGGGCACTTTAGCACTGCTGTCCAGTGTAAAGTGCGTGTGCTCTCTGTGGTAAATATGGTAAGATTGGTCTACACCTGTTTGGCCTATTTAATTTACCTGTCAGTCCCTTGTAAAGTGGTATCTCATATACCCAGGGCTGGTAAATTAAATGCTACTGGTGGGCTTGCAGCGCTGATTGCACCACCCACCAAAGTAGCCTTTGAAACCTATCCCAGGCCTCTGCCATTGCAGGGCCTGTGCGCGCAGTGTTACTGCCGCTGTGACGTGGCACCTAAAGTGTGTGCCATGTCTGTGACCCCCCTTTTTACTGCATGTCAGTCACCCCTAAGGTAGGCCCTAGCTAGCCCTATGGGCAGGGTGCATTGTAGGTAAAAGGTAGGACATGTACCTTAAGTGTGTGACATGTCCTGGGAGTGACAAACAGCCATTTTGGTTTCTCACTACTGTGAGGCTGCCCTCCCACAGGAATGCATTGGGGATTCCCTGATCAGTGTTTCAGTGGTAATTCCTGATATGAGAGGAGCAGCGTGGTCAAGTTTGGTATGTTTGGAATAGTAATAATAAATGCTACGCAATGGTGTGCGCAGATTTATTATCACTATTCTAGAAATACCACTTTTAGAAGTGGGCATTTCTGTGTGCTATTTGTCTGCCTGCCTGATGTGGATTGCATGTCTGGCTTTGGAGTGACAGGGGCTGGTGAGGTGTGTGTGGCTCCAGGAGGGGCAGGGTGAGTCAGCGCTAGGCTGAATAGGGCATCTGCATTTGGAATAGTGGGTGGAGTAGTCCCCTGACCCTGAATAGGTCTGTGCCTGCCTACGTGAATGCTGGCTCCGCCCCCCTGTGGTGTGTCTGATAACGAGCCCCCACCTGACAAAGGGGAAGAGGAGCCTTGTCAACAAAGTGCTCCAAAACCCCCCAGAACCAGTTTAGGCTGGTTCCCCCAAGCCCTGCGCCAGGGCAGACAAAGCAAATATGGGTATAAATATTGGGGCTGTGACCCCATGAAAATGTTGTGCTGTTCCTGTGACTCGGGGGGACTTGCTGCTGCTGGGCCCCAGGAGGAACCGCCACAAGGGACTGCCTCCCTGCTGGAGGGCCCTGTGCGCTGGCCTGCCTGGGCCCAGCCCTTGCCCCCTGAAACTGTGGGTTTAGCGCCTCGTGAGCGCTATCTTCTTATCTGCCAGCCCAAGAGGAGCGCTGGTACCTTGCAGCGGGTTGTTGCAAAGATTGCTTGGGGAATCCCGGCGTGCTGCTGGTGGCGGAGCGGGAGCCAACCCCACATGATTGTGCGCTTTTAATACGGGAGCCTACCCCGAGTTGTGCCGGTAAAGCGGGAGCCCACCCCACACTTTGTGCATCACCGAGGGAATTGCGTTGGATCACCACTGCGACCCGGAAGTCAGGCTGCTTGCCTGGTTGGGGGCGTGGCCGGCCGGCGTGAAGGAAGTCGCCGGTAGCGTGCTGAAGGAAGGCGGGGCCCCGTATGCCGGTGGGAGCCCCGTGGGTGGGGAAAGGATCAGGAGGCTGAAGTCCGGTGGGAGCCCACCCCGCCTTCGTGGTCCTGCCCGCAGGAGAAAGTGGGGCCCCTGGAAGGCGGGACCGGCCGAGGAAGCAGAGAGCGTCCAAAGCAGGCTGGTGAGTGGGGCTGCAATACGTGCATCGTTGGTGCCGATTGAGGGCACTAGAAGGAGGCCCCGGTGAGTGGGGCTTCCCTTTTGCATATTGTCGGTGCCTTCCCCCTGCCAGAGGAGGCACCAGAAGAGCCCCGCAGAGCGGGGCTCCCCGAGGCACATTGTCGGTGCCTGTAGCCGTCTTGGTGCTCGCGGGGTACTAGTAGTGCCAGAGTCTGTTCTTTCTCCTCAGCTGCGCCGCCATAGCGGGCAGTTGCAACGTGGGGCAAGGTTTATTTTGCAGAGTCCCAGAGTGGGGCTCATGAGGCACAGTGAGTGCCAGTGCTTGTTTGTTTACTCAGCTGCACCGCGAGAGCGCGGGCAGCTGCAACCCGGGGGCATTTTGTTTTCTTCATGAGGAGGGGGTGAGTTGCACCCACGCCCCCAGCGCATTGCGCACCGTGGTTTCTGCTGCATGGGCAGCCAAGGGGCCAGTGGAAGACCCATAGCTTAGGCCCTGACTTTCTGGACAGAGGGCATTTGAGCCCCAGTGAAAGGCCAGTTGGCCTGGGGTCATTGGTGTGATGGATAGGGCGCAAGGCCCTACGGTGATGTATGCACCTAATTAGTGTTACTATGGTGCACTGCCAAATGTGTGCATAATGTGTTTATGCTGATGGTTGCCAAATGTGATTTATGCACCATGATTATTGCATAATGTGTTTATGCTGGTGAGGCCTATTGTGTAATGTGTTTATGCTAATGAGGTTTGGGCCTAATGTGTTTTATGCCTAATGTGATAATGCTGAGGTCATTATTGTACCAGTAGTTACTGGTTGTGTTTTATGTTTACTACCTGCATTTTGATAGTTCGGACCGGGGCCCGATTGGCCTGGTCCTGTATATAATCCCCTTAAATATTGCCTGGTGCCAGTTGGCACAGTGTATATGTGTGATTATGATCTAATGTGTTTTGGATAATACAAAGGCTATTTTCGATATATAACCTTGTGTGGAGTTTCTTTCGTGGTGTGCCTAGTGTGTTGCTGCTGTGTGTGTGTGTTGCGCAAACGCTTTACACATTGCCTCTGGGATAAGCCTGACTGCTCGTGCCAAGCTACCAAGGGGGTGAGCAGGGGTTATCTTCGGCGTGTAACTCCCTTGCCCTGACTAGAGTGGTGGTTTCTGCCTGGCTTAGGCGCTAGCCCTAGCCAACCAGAAATCCCATTTCTAACAGTTGCCATTACCTTGGCAAGAGGTTAGGGAAGAGGGGAGCTCTGGTCTCTTCATATCCCATTTTAAAATTGTTTCTGGACAGGATAATTCTTGTGGCGTGTTCAGCTGCAGTGAATATATTATAGCCAGAGCGCATGCTCATTAGATACACAGAACATATAAACGCTGACACCTTATTTGCAGATTCCCAGCAATTACAGGGACCCCAGCCATGTACATTATGCTTTGAGCGGTCTAATCAGAGACACAATCCTCCATTGTTTTTCACTTGGCAGTGCCTGGCTCAGAATCCTTGGGGTCACATACCTGATGGTAAACCAGACCCTTTCTTACAAGAGGGGTTTCTATGTCACATGACAATGTCACAGTGTCTGCAAGCGAGTGGGTCTCGCCACCGTTTCAAAGAACTGGCAAAGTTGAAGTTGCAAAACATTGAAGATGAAGGAATGCCTTTAGTAGTGAAGGGAGCATCAGTCCTCCTGCTCACAACAGCTCTGCACCTGCCTCAGCATCCATTTTGCCCCCACTCCCGGGGGAGGCTTGTTCTATTAATTTCTGGTTTAATATGAAAGGCAATTATGTGGCCTTCATTTTCTGTGCCACTTCTGCCAGAGTGAAATTTAAATGCAGCTGTTCTAAGGTGACACTTTAATCACATGAACAAGGCAGGGCCATACAGCAAGAGCTATGCTTTGTTCAGTCAACGTCATTCAAACCTTCTCTCCATCTCAGTATAATAGCTGCTTGTAGGTTGTAGTCAGAATTTCAATTATAATGTGCGCACCAACCCCTCAGACTGCTAGGCGAAAAAAACGAGGAGAAATTAAAACATTTCTCCTCGTTGCGCCTGCTACGCCACCCTTAGGGTGGCGTAGCATACTGACGCATTTCCAGGTTTACGAATCCTCGTTAATCTGGAAATGTGTCTCGTTCCATGGGTGTTGCGTGGGAACACCCACAGGAACACCCATGGAACGCCCCTTTTACGCAAAGTACTGCATGTAAAGGGGCAGTATTTACAAGGACAGGAAAAACCACGCAGGGTGGCTTTTCCTGTCCTTGTAAATATGGGGCAGGGAAATGCGTCACAAAAAGTGACGTGCTGGCAGCGCAAGGGGCTTGTAAATCTGCCCCCCTATGCGCAACTCCCTTTCTATCTGGAACTGCCCATCAGTGGCGGCTAGTGACATTTGAAAGTGGTGAGCACAAACGTTCAGGGTGAGGGACTGCTGGCGAGCAAACGTAGCTAGCGAGCGAGCCCAACCATCATATGAAGGTTCGGGAGGGTTCTCCCCCGAGAAAAGTTTGAAAAAAGAGTGGGCAAATGGTGCATTTACAAGTATATTTGAGAAAGCACGAAGGTTAATAAAACAATTGTGAAAGGGTCTTTTCAGACTCCCAAGCTTGCAAATAAATGGACTGGCACTGCCCCAGCTCAGCTGTCCTTTCAGACTCCCAGTCTGCCCTTTCACACGCCTAGGCCTGCCCGTAAGTCTACCGTCACTGCCCCACCTCCACTGTCCTTTCAAACTTCCAGGCCTGCCTGTAAGTCTACCGACACTGCCCCAGCTCCCCTGTCCTTTCAGACTTCTAAGCCCCCCAGTAAATCTACTGAAATTTCCCCAGCTCCACTGTCCTATCAGACTCCCAGGACCGTCAGTAAATCTACTGACACTTTCCAGCATCTGGAGAGACAGTGGATACCATTCACCGGAGAGAAGGGGGCAGGTGAGTATGACACAGAGTGAATACTACGATGGAGAGTGTGAAACAGTGAACACAGCCGAATACAGGCAGCTATGGTGAGTGTGACAGAGTGAATACAGACAGCTATGGCGTTCGTGACACAGAGTGAATACAGTGATGGTGAGTGTGACACAGAGTGAATACAGTGATGGTGAGTGTGACACAGACTGAATACAACGATGGTGAGTATGACACAGAGTGAATATAGCGATGGCGAGTGTGACTGAGTGAATACAGGCAGCTATGGTCAGTGTGACACAGAGTGAATACAGGCAGCTATGGCGAGTGTGGCACAGAGTGAATACAGGCAGCTATGGCGAGTGTGACACAGAGTCAATACAGCAATGGTGAGTGTGACACAGAGTGAATACAGGCAGGTATGGCGAGTGTGACACAGAGTGAATATAGCGATGGTGAGTATGACACAGAGTGAATATAGCGATGGCGAGTGTGACACAGAGTGAATACAGGCAGCTATGGCGAGTGTGACACAGAGTGAATACAGCAATGGTGAGTATGACACAGAGTGAATATAGCGATGGCGAGTGTGACACAGAGTGAATATAGCGATGGCGAGTGTGACAGAGTGAATACAGGCAGCTATGGTCAGTGTGACACAGAGTGAATACAGGCAGCTATGGCGAGTGTGACACAGAGTCAATACAGCAATGGTGAGTATGACACAGAGTGAATATAGCGATGGTGAGTGTGACACAGAGTTAATACAGTGATGGTGAGTGTTACAGTGTCTCTGGAGCACAATACAGTGTTTCAAGAGCCTCGCTTCGAGAAGAAGAGAGACCAGGGTGAGAGGACAGCTCAGAGTTGAATACAAGGAGACAGGGCAAAGTTAGCACAACTACAGCGTCCTTTAGCAACAGGCGAGCCCAGACAAGAAACTGAAGTGAGACACAGACACCATGGCTGGCCTGTGAGATCCGACAGTCAATGGCCCTAAGGTTTTTGCTGCCCTTAACAAAAGTGCCCTAGTGAACCCCACCTGACGGTCACCTCTCTAGTAACAAAGTAACAAGTTATTTATTTTACATATATGTGGAGACCTGATGCATTGCAAGGTGAGCCTACTTCAGACATGTAAACCTATCTCAGAAGACAGAACCACCACCCTGTGCCCTTGATCACCCACCGCACAGCTTCAGGAATGGAGCTGTTCCTTTAAGACACTAGACTTTTTTTGTTGCCGTTTAAAATTCAAACTCGTCAAAGCAATGGCGGGGATACATTAAAGACAACCATGGCATTTCGGGGGCTTGTGGTGAAAAATAATTTCTCAGTGCCCTGAAGCAACCTCCTACAAACCTGAGTGCTATGTAAAGGAGTTGAACACTGCTCTGTAGACAAATATGCAAAGTGCATGTATACGCCACGTTCACCCATTGTAAATGACACACAAGATGATATACGAGTTTAGAAATGACTGAAAGTAAAGAATGCCTGAAGAAACCGGAAGTTGTCTTGTTAGCACTCATGAAGCCGCACTTTCACTGTCTCAGTGAAAGTGCACCTTTCTAACACAGTACCCGACACTGAGGGTCGATTCCGATTCGGGCCGGAAATTTCTCCGACCGAGCCGGACCCGGAGAGATTTCCGACCGAATCGGACCCGTGCAGTCCGACCGAACGAGTCCGATGCGTCCGTATGTTATCGGACACGAGTCGGTCGGACTCCCATTGAACTCAATGGGAGCCGGTCGTACAACGCGTACGCGGGCTCCCATTGCCTCAATGGGTGCGAAGCGGACAAGGCGCCCCCTACAGCGAGTACGCCGCGAGCGCTCGCGGCGTACACGCACAGGTAGGGGACCCATGGGTCCCCCTGTGTGCGCCTCGCACGGTGTGCAGCGTACAGGGGGTCCGACACGGACCCCCAAAGTACGGCTCCGACAGCGAGTTCGAGTCGGACGGCGCGAGTCGGTCGGAGCGGTCGAGGTGCGCATCGTACTTACCCGGCCGGAAAACGTCTCCATTGCGCGGTCGCGAATCGGGTCCGAGCGAGTCGGTCGGAGCGGTACGATCCGGGTGCGAGTCGGTCGGAGCGGTCGGGTCGCCCGGACGAGTCGGTCGGCGGTCGCATCGTACTCGCTCGGCCGGACCCGCGTACGGTTCGGTCGGGAAACAGGCTTTCGCATGGCTTTTTTCCCGACCGAATGGTATTGGGTGCGCCTCCGACCGAGATCGGAATCGGCCCCTGAGTAGAGAACACGTACGGCTTGTAATGTCTTTATCAAAGAGGATAACAACTTAGTACACAATTTAATTGCAGATGTATGGTAAATGGTGACAAAATTAAAGTACAAATGCTTCCTGTGGGTGTGTGACAACGAATACGTGTGAGAAGAAGTGTAAACTTTGAGAACACAGAGCCATGAGCACCCAGGCCACCCCTCTTCCCTAAAAGTAGAGCTGTACACGACACCCTCAAGGTGGTTTGGCTGTTATAATTTAATCCAGTCTGTAAAAATATAATCGTGCACGGTCCACCCCTTATTATGAAGCGCTCACAAGGCGGTTCTCTTGTGCTGAACGGGTGAAGGGGCGGAGGAGAGAGAGGGAGGAGTGGGCGCTTCTGTGGAAGGGAGGAAGAGGGGTAAATAGAAAAGGGGGACGAGAGGCAGGGGCGTAACAAAGGCCCCCGCAGCACCCGCAGTGCAGGGGGCCCCAGGTTTACCCCTACTGGAGGGGGTCCCTCAGCCCCTACTGATGTGAGTGTGAGGGGACCCTTCAGCATATCTTGCAGGGGGCCCCTCTCATGTATTTTTATGCCACTGACGAGAGGGACAGCAAGTATGATACAGACAAATTAGGAAAGAGCTGTGAGAGAAAGAGAGGTAAAAGGAAAGGAAATGAGAGATTATGTGGTGTAAGGGAAGCGTGAAATAAAAGGTATGCTAGGAGCGTGAAAGGATGAGAAAGAGAGAGTAGACAGAGCCTCAGGGGCGGCTGGTAACATAATAAACATTGGTGGAGCGGGGCGCGATGCTGATAAACTCATCAAGATGTTGAAGGTACTCCGTCCGGTGGTTCTCCTCTCCCAGGATAGATGAGCAGGAAAGGGAAGGAAGGTGGTTGACTTCCTGCACGTGAATCCAACCAATCCTGGAGCTGCTCCAGCATGAGACCAGCTCCAGGATTGGTTGGAGCTGGCTAACCCAGTACTCATTTTGAGGCTAGGGGCCTGTGCCTGCATTCCCGCAGCTATTTTAAAGGCTGGGATTGATGTGTGTGAGGTGAGCATATTGCATAGGCTAGTTGCAGAGAGCCGGCCAATCCGAGATGCGTACTAAGCACTGATAGTGTCTGTGTCAATCAATCATCCTGCAATCTGAAGGATTCTGCCCCGCCCTCACACTCGCACTTCAACAGCGCGGGCCAGCGGCACACATATATATAATAAAATGGCAACAACCATTTTATTAATCTGTGTTTACCACTGCGCTTGCAGCAGGTGGGCCACCCTCCTCCGCCCTTTAGAAGGAACCACCTCTGCTCCCCATACTGTTAAAGTCAATACCATTAATACTACAGATGGTCCTTACTGCCCTCAAATTACAAAAGGATAGACTATTTTATGTTTGCCTTATGTTATGTTGCAATACGCATGTTACATCATACTATTTTACATTATAATACGAAATGTTTACTTATTATTGAGAGAAATTAGGTTGTTAGTTGAGGAGGTGCCGGGAACCCTACTCAAGCAACAGCCACCATCACTGTCAGTGTAAACCACAAAAAGCGATTAAAATATCTTGTGCTTAACCCTCTGCTTGACACAAAAGCAGTCAGGCTTAACTTAGAGGGAATGTGCAAAATATTTATGCAGCACTCATACATTAATATAAAGTGAAATCACAACACAAAAAAATCCCACACCAATTTAGAAAAAGTAGAATTGAATTTAATAAATTATTTGACACCACCGGATCAATGCAATTTGAAAGAGTTAAGGTAAATATCGCACCTAAAAGCACAAATTGCTACTCATGGTTATCTGGTCAGGCGAGACTGGGTGAAAGTCACAAGTTCAGGCTAACAGTGATGGAGAACGGGCTGGACACAGGGGCCAGGTTTGTCCTACCTACCTTCTAAAGTCCAGCACAAAGAGTCAAGTGTGTGGTGGAGCAGGCCGCGAGCATCAGTAAGACTGTCGTTGATGGTCATCACTGTAGCGTGAAGAGCAGGCCAGGCGTCGTGGACAGTTGTCGCTGTAGCGCGAAGATCTAGTCGGGCGTCGTGGAAGGTCATTGCTGGAGGCTTGCTTGGGAGGTCGCCACTGGCTGTCGATGCAGTAGTGCGAAGTGGAGACCCTGCATTGCCGGTCGTCATTGGCAGTTGCTGTAACGTGAAGACTCAGGTTCACGGAACCTTCATGTTGGTGGTCAGTGCCATTTGCAAGATCTTGATATGAGCTGGCCTGTTCATTTGTGGGAACAGCCCAAAACTTCAGGATTTCTCCTTTTCTTTTAGGAGGAGCTCACCTGATACCACTCTAAGGGTCCAGGACCTCAGAGGCATCTGTTGGCAATTAGGAACTCACTCCAGCAGAGGCCAGCAGGGCTCAGGCAAGACCAGGTGCAGGTTCAGGCAGGTCCAGTGCAGCAGGGCAGCTGGGCAGTTGCATAGAAATTTCTGGAGCTTGTTGTGTCCGTGTAGCTTGGAACAACAGTTCAGTCAGCTGACCCTTGGAGTCACCTCTGCCTCGGCTGACACACCCAGGAGTATCCGCACATTACACGCAGGACATCTCCGAACCACCCTTTTAATAGCACCAGCCTCTATGACCTATTAAATTCCTTAAGTCCATGAGGCCAGGTTCTTTTTAACTCACTTTTCGCATTCACCCCCGACCCTTCCTCTCACTACCCCTACACCACACATAGCACTACAAATATCAGTGCTCCCACGTAGTCGCTGGTCGCAGCACGCCCCGTCCCGCAGCTGGGGCGGGAAGACCCCTATGATGAAGCATGACACCAAGGGTCCTTTTGGTGTGTGAGGGGTATCAAAGCAAACATTGTGTGTTTCCTACCAAGTTTGGAAACACATTTCCGTATTACAACCTCTTTTGAGGTGGATCTCTCTTTTGTTTCATATGTTTACCTGAGGAGGACGTATCCACCTCTAGCACCCACGAGGTGCACCTCTTCACTCCCTATCTTTGTTATTTATAGCAGGTGCAGGTTCAGACAGGTCCAGTGCAGCAGGGCAGCTGGGCAGTTGCATAGAAATTTCTGGAGCTTGTTGTGTCCGTGTAGCTTGGAACAACAGTTCAGTCAGCTGACCCTTGGAGTCACCTCTGCCTCGGCTGAAGTGTGCAGGTCCAGTCTTCCTTCTTAGACAGCAGGGCAGGCCTCATGCAGCAGGGCAGTAATTCTTCTGTAGCATCCACAGGTCCAGCAGTATACTGAAGAGTGGTTCAGAGGGTCCCTTTTTTATACCTGGTGCCTCCTTTGAAGTGAAAGAAACTTCTGTAGTCTTCTCCCTACAGACGTTTCTGGAATTTCCTGCCTCCCTGCCCTGGTCCTAGTCTGTCTGCAGGCACAATCGGCGAGTGTGAAGTTGTTTGTGCGTGAGCTGAGGCAGTGTTTTTGAAGTGCAAGTGTGACAGGTGACAGCTCCTCCCCTCGCATCAAGTCAGAATAGCCCATCCTGCCAACAACCAGGCCCTCTATTGTGTGGCTGTCTGGGAACTGCCATCTTAACCTAGTCATGTGACCCAGGAAACAGGCTACAGGCACCAAATGGTGAAGATGAGCACATGGCAACTTTCTAAAAGTGACATTGTTAGAATTGTGACTTAAAATCTGACTTTACCATTAATAAAGGGTTTTAAATTAAATTCCTTCGACACCAAACATGATAGTCTTACTTGCTTCCAAACAAAGTTATCACTTATTAAATATAATATGATAACCCAATGTTATCCTATGGGAGAGGTAGGCCTCACGGTAGTGAATTACACATTTTGGAGTTTTTCACTATCAGGACATGTATATCTTAAAAGTACATGACCAACTTTTTAAATACAACATACCCTTCCCTTTTGGGGTCTTTAGAGCCTACTCTAGGGGTGACTTATTTATATTAAAAAGTAAGGTTTAAGCCTTGCAAAAGGTGTATTTTGTCAGATGGAAATGGCAGATAAAACTGCACACAGGCTTCAATGGCAGACCTGAGATATGTTTAAATAGCTACTTAAGTGGGTGGCACAATAAGTGCTGCAGGCCCACTAGTCATATTTAATTTACAGGCCCTAAGTACATGTAGTACCACTTTACTAGGGACCTATTAGTAAATTAAATGTGCTGAATGGGGTAGGCCAATTTTACCATGTTTAAACGATGGGCTCAAGCACTTTAGCGCTGGATAGCAGTGGTAAAGTGCACAGAGTCCTAAAGCCAACAAAACAGAAGGGGTGAAGAAAAAGGTTTGGGGGTAACCTTGTGGGGAGGGATAGGTCCAACAATTATCTATAATATGTAATTTTATTTTATGTTATGTTACAATTTGTTATTAAATATTACTTATTGTTGTGTACTATTATGATGTGCTAGTATTTTACAATTTATAATGTTTGCCACTTTTCTGTTTAACGTGTGTTGCCATAAATGTTATATTGTGTCATCTTTTGTTATGGTGTATTATGATCATATAATAAACCACCACCAACCTCTGTGTTTGCAGACGACCAAATAGAGATGGTCAGTAAAAAAGTCACTGTTTTAACTCTTTGCATGCGTTGGATGGCCGGGAGCCGACAGACGGTACGGTGCTCGTGTGCGTCGGACGGCTCCCGGCCGTACGCGCACATGGCACTGGAAAGCCCTCTGGTGCGGGCACCAGAGGGATTTTCTTTAGTCCAAAACAGCCTCAGGAGCTGGGGAATAGCTTCCCCAGCTCCGAGGCTGTTCTGGGTTTTCAGCGAAATGACGATGAGCATGCAGAGTGCGCTGACCTCATTTCACTAAAGACGAAAGTGAAATAAGCTGCATTGGTGCTCAGGGGGCTATCTCAGTCCCATGAGCATCGAGGCAGACGGGAGCGGTATCATTGGAAAGGGGAAAAATATAAGGAAAATTTGATTTTTTGAGCTAAATTTGATGTTCGCAGGGGATTCTGGGCAGGAAAACTTTGGGGGGTCCACGTAAGCTACACCTTCCTGGACTCTCCTGGGTGTCTAGTTTTCAGAACTGTCTGGGTTTGATAGGTTTCCCTAGATGGCCGCCAAGCCCGGGACCAAAAACACAGGTGACCCCCTGCAAAACCAGGTCATTTTGTGATAAGATAATTTTGATGTCTCCACAATAGGTTTTGGGCCCTTCCCTGTCGCGGGTAATTGGCTCACCCACACAAGTAAGGTACCATTTTTTGGAAAGGGGGCTGGCGTTCTGGTGGGTGGTAGGATATTTGTATTGAGCCTGTTGATACCACAACTTTCCTACACAGAAATGTGGATGGAAGTCTGTGGCTCCCCACAGATTCCAGAACGTTTAATCACAGAAATGTGAGGAACATTTTAGCCACAGTTTGAGGTTTGCAAGGGATTCTGGGTAACAGAACCTGATGACAGCCACACAGATCACCCCATCTTGGATTCCTCTGGATGTCTGTTCTTAAAAAATTTACAGGTTTGCAATGTTTCCCTAGGTGCCGGCTGAACTAGGGTCCAAAACACACAGCTCGGCACATTTCAAAAAAAGGGTCAGATTTCACTAGAAAAATTTGATGTGTCCACATTGCGTTTTGGGGCATTTCCTGTCGCAGGCACTAGGCCTACCCACAAAAGTGAGGTACCATTTTTATCGGGAGACTTTGGTGAATGCCAGGTGTGAGGTAGTTCGCCGCTCCCGACAGATTCTAGAACTTTCCATGAAAATGTGTTTTGTTTTTGACACATTTTGAGATTTGCAAGGGATTCTGGGTAACAGAACCTGATGACATCTGCACAAGTCACCCCATCCTGCATTCCCCTGGGTGCTTAGTTTTAAAAAATGTACAGGTTTGCTAGGTTTCTCTAGGTGCTGGCTGAGCTAGGGTCCAAAATCAACAGCTAGGAACATTGCAAAAAAAGGGTCAGATTTCATTGGAAAAATTTGATGTGTCCACATTGCTTTTTGGGGCTTTTCCTGCCATGGGCACTAGGCCTACCCAAACAAGTAGGGTACCATTTTTATTGGGAGACTTGTGGAAATGCTAATTGGGTGGATGTTTGTTGCTCCCCACATATTCCAGAACTTTCCATCACAGAGATTTGAGGAAAATGTGTTTTTTGGACAAAGTTTGAGGTTTGCAAGGGATTCAGGGTAACAGAACCTAGTGAGAGACACACAGGTCACCCAATCATGGATTCCTACGGGTATCTACTTTTCAGGAATGTACAAGTTTGCTAGGTTTTCCTAGGTGCCAACTGAGCTAGGGTCCAATATGCACAGCTAGGCACATCTAGGCACATTGCGAAAAAAGAGTCAGTTTTCACTGGAAAAATGTGATGTGTCATCATTGTGTTTTGGGCCATTTCCTGTGGCAGGCACTAGGCCTACCCACACAAGTGAGGTACCATTTTTATCGGGAGACTTAGAAGAACACTGAATAGTAGAACAAGTGTTATTTCTAATTGACTTTCATGCAATTCTTCCTTTCAAATATAAGACAGTGTGTAAAAAAGAAGTCATTTTAAAAAATGCTCTCTAATGCACATGCAAGTATGGGTACCCAAAATTTTGGAGATGTGAAAATAACCACTGCTTCTAAACTCCATACGTTGTTCCCATTTTGGAAATACATAGGTTTCCTTCATACCTATTTTTCACTCTTTATATTTTACCAAATGAAAAGCTGTATACCTGGTACACAATGAAAAACCAATGCAAGGTGCAGCTCAGTTATTGGCTCTGGGTACCTCAGGTTCTTGGTGAACCTACAAGTCCTATACATACCCGCAAGCAAAAGGGCCCAGCGGACATAATGGTATATTGCCTTTTAAAAATTTGCCATACTTAGAAGAAGTTAGAGGTGAAAACGTGTGACCAAATGGCTGTTTTTTTCAACTCAATTTCAATATTATTTATTTCAACTGTTACGTTCTATAGGTAAACCTTGAAGGATCTACACAAATGACCTCTTGCTGAATTCAGACTTTTGTCTACTTTTCAGAAATGTATAGCTTTCCAAGATCCATTATTTGGTTTCACACTCATTTCTATCACTAACTGGAAGGAGGTTGAAAGCACAAATAATAAGAAAAATAGTTTATATCCCACTAAAATGCCAAACTGTGTGGAAAATGTAGGTTTTCTGACAAAAGTCTGCCTGTTACTAAAAGCTGTCAATATGGTGATTGTAGCACCTCAAACCTTTTGTTGATACCATTTGAAGGGGTAAAGCAGACGCTTCCTTCTGCAGCACTTTTCTCCTAAAAAAAAATATTTAGCCGTAGTATGGCTAATTTCTCGGTCCCCTCCAGGGGAATACATAAACTCTGTGTACCTTTAGAATTCCCAGTATGTTGGAAGAAAAGGACACAAATTTGGCATGGATACCTTATGTGGACAAAAAGTTACGGGTGCATGAGTGCAAACTATCCCAAATAGCCCAAAAAAGGCTTAGCACTGGGGAAAAGGCCTGGCACTGAAGAGGTTAAAGGAGAACTTACACCACACACATTTCTGGTCATTGAATGCCCCATGCAAGAACATTTCAAAATCAAACGATCACTTTATATCTTTTTCCAACGCATAATTTGTGTCACATTTTTACATATGTAGAGAGGAAAGATAAAACTAACCCACCATCTTTATAACTCATTCATATTCTTACAGATTTCATGTGGAAGTGAGGCTAATGCCACTTTTTTACTTTACATAGATGCAGTGGTAGCAAAGTAACACCTGTTGCTCCTCCTTTTGAAAAGTGTGAGAGAAAAGCTGTTGGAAAAAAAGTGACGCGGAGGAGATGTGCAACATTAGATTTTACAAAGTTTGAGTATGGACCAGTCAGAGTAACTCTCCCTAGCCACATATTTTCGTTAACACAAAAAAGGGTTATGATCCCAAGAATGGGGTCTTTAAAAGATGATTGTTAGAGTCCTTTGCTCCATTCACAAACTCTCATGTCCTAAATTTTCTCTTTAATACCATCAGCCCTGTCAACTTGAACCCTAACCTTCTTTCTTCCAGTTCCCTTTAACCTTCCTTATATCCATATCTCTCCTCATGTTACCAACTTGTTTTTTGTTTTGTTCTACATCTTTCTCCAGCTTTTGCTGGCTCCCATCGCCAATTGCTTCATCCTGCAATTGAAATCCTACATTGCTCCATTTCATATCCCATGTGCCTCAGCCATTCCTTCATGTCCTGGGCACTCAAAAGGTGCAATGGGAACCTTTGTAGTATCTTCACTGTCCAATATCTTTGGCTCTTCTCTCTCCCATTGCTGATCCTTGTCATCCTCTGTAGGGATGGGACTGCCCCCTGCATGGTGTATAGGTTTGTTCCCTATCTGAGGGCTTGATGGTATCTTGCGTTTTGATCTGGGCAGTAGCCTCACACTAATCTAGTGAGTTCAAAGAGGCCAAGGTCTGCCCCTTGTCATGAGGGAGGTCCTAGCCCTGTGACCTTGAGGGGGTCACCAAGCGTGACCTCATTGTACTGACTGTGGACTATTGACCCTATCAGGGGTTTAGTGCATCTAGCGGTGGATCATCGTTAGTGAATCTATAGTTGTGGCCAGCCCTTTTTATCTGCATCCTAGAGTGGAGGCCTGCAAACCCTCTCATGTGAAGTTCATCTTCTATTCACTAGTGCTACTATTCCAAGCATATGTTCTTCGTGTTTACATATGTGGCCTCTGTGGCACATATAGTTTGGATACTCCAAGCCTAGCCTTGAGCACAAGATGGAGGTGAGTTTTTTTTCCCAGACAGTGAAAATGTATTGCTGACATTTATGAAGCTGGAGGGAAAAGACGTGCGGCCTGATTTAGAGTTTGGGAGACCGGGTTGCTCCATCACAAATGTGATGAATATCCCGTCCACCTTATTACAAATTCATTGTATCCTATGGCACTTGTAATAGAGCGGATGGGATAGCTGCCACTTTTGTGATGGAGTAACCCATATGCCAGACTCTAAATAAGGCCCTTAAACACTTAAGTGGGGAAATAAGAGCCCGGGCTCCTTTAAACATTTGATTAGGGCATTTGCTAAGAGAAGCTACTGATTAGTCTTCAAAAAGCATTGCCTTTGGTAGATGGTGGGGTTGAAGGATGGGACTACAGTCTCTGTTCGAGGTGAAGGGGACCCCTTCGGTGTGTCCAGCTCTTCTCCTTTCTCTGACTGCTGTGCAGTGTTGATGATGACATTTCTTTATGCCTGAGTTGCGGGTACTCAGGCTGGAGTCTACCCTGCTACAAAGAGCATCACTCTCCACGTAGACTGTATCTGGAGAGCAGACTGGAGAACACTTCAGTTGTGAAACTGCAGATTGTGGATCCACATCTTATATGTGCTTTGATTGTATAAAGGTGGTACCTGCTGACCCACCGCTGTTCCAGTTGCAAGTTCTTCAAATCAAGGAAGGGATTACTCCACAGAGTACTCACAGAACTCCTGCGTAACCAGCGCTGGTGTCTGTCTGACAGGCAGCATCCCAGAGGTGCGAGGACAGCATCTGAGTCTACTCCTTTCTACAGATCTGATTAGCTGTCATGAAGCAAGCTTGCGTAATGGGAGACAGAAGGAGCCTGCCAACCCTGCAGGGCTTCCTTTCCTGGAGGAGTCAAAAGGGTAGTTCAGCAAGCATCAGGGAAGTCCAGCACCCATCAAGAAGCACTGATCATTCACTGAATGAATAAACACTTGTTCGGTGAGAACCTGTGAACTGAGTTAACACAAGAATACGGGGTGATTTGCACCTGAGCCTAACCACTCTGGAACCAGATTTGTAGAAGGCACAACCTGGACCATAAGGGTAGAGTATTGGTAAATGGGGGGAAGTCGGGCTAACCTACTCTAGCGCCAGGCCACTAAATACACTGTGTATATTTTCCTATCTGTAATATTTGATTCTACTGTGTTTTCCTGTTAAAAGTCAAGCACTGGATTGATCAAGTACTTACTATAGTAACGTGTGTATGCTGCTTGCTGAGTTTGAGCACCCCCTATCCCTTCCTCCTGAGAAGAATGTGACCAATTGTCATCACAACCTCTGAGAGTCAAGTGCTAAAGAGGTTGTACTTGGCCCAGCTTGCAGAGCTATAGTAGGATGGACTCCTGGACATAAGAGGCAAACAGCCTCAGACCCAGTAGCCCCTGCTTGCCCATGAGCCTCCAAATAGGGTCTGCCACTCGCCCTTCCTTCATTTTAACACTCTCTTTCACCACCTCCAGCATCTCTGTCACCTTTCTATTTCTCTCCGACAAGCTGTCCTGAAGCTTCCTATTTTCTTGCCTCATGCTATCATCACAATTACAGTCCTTGCCAACCATGCCTACATCGCCACAGCTGTAGGCGCCCTGACTACGCAATTTCAAACATCCTAAACTGGTATTTATTTGATATTTGATATTTATTAATTTATAAAGCACTCAAATCACCCCCGAAGGGGTATCTCTGCCCTGAGGAAAAGCTGTAGCAGGCCGAACCGATACAAATGGTGGCATACTTACTGAGCATAAGATCTCTCGACTGCAAACACCCATCAGTATCTCTTTTGTACTTATCCAAACTTTGCTGACCTGCCACTCCCCACAGCAACGTCTGTGATCCAGGCACTCTCTGTACCGATGGTGACCTTGTGGCTCAACCCCACCATTCCATTTAATGTACTGAATCTCAAGGCACCTACCATTCTTTGAGGATAGCTGTAGTTTCCCCCCCAAGGATGTTCCTTATGCTTTTCAGGTTGCCATCTGCTGGACTGGACCTGGCAGTTCATGGTTTTCTCTCAGACCTTTACGCGTCACAATGAACAGTATGCTTGAAGGTAGAGACCTTATCGCGGTCTAATGGCACTGAATGGTCATTAGCACGCATGATGTTGATTCCAGCCGAATCACTGCCAAAATATCGACCTCAAAAATATCGAGGTACAAAAATATCGTGACAAAAATATCGAAGTCAAGAATATCGACATCCTATCTACATCATGGTAAGTACAAAAATATCAACAAAAAAATATCGATGTCAGAAATATCGTTGTAAAAAATATAGTTTTTTTTTAAATGTTAAAAAAATAATGTAAATAATACATATAATTAAAAGAAACATAGTTAAAATTATTTAAAAGTGTTTAAAAATAAAAACGGATACATATAATATTAAAATAAATTAAACATATACATATAAAATATAATATATATACTTACTTAATAATATTAATAAATAATTATTTTAATAACATATAAATTGTTAAAAATATTTTATAAATTCTAAATACAGACATACACATACAAAAATAATATTATTAAAAATTTTAAAAATATATTTAAGAAATTAAAACAATTATAATATTTTTAATTTTTGTAAAATAAATTATACACAACATTAAGTAAAACAATACAGAAAAATATTGGATAGCGGAGGGAAAAAAATTACTATTCCCACTCCAAAAAGTGCAACAGTAGGGAAAGTGTTGGATAGCGTAGGGGTAAAAATTACTATTCCCACTCCAAAGAGTGCAACAGTAGGGTAAGTATTGTATAGCGTAGGGGTAAAAATTACTATTCCAACTCCAGAGAGGGCAACAGTAGGGAAAGTGTTGGATAGTGTAGGGGTAAAAATTGCTATTCCCACTCCATAGAGTGCAACAGTAGGGAAAGTGTTGGATAGCGTAGGGGTTATATTTGCTATTCTAACTCCAGAAAGTGCAACAGTAGAGAAAGTATTGGATAGAGTAGAGGTAAAAATTACTATTCCAACTACAGAGAGTGCAACAATAGGGAAAGTGTTGGATAGCGTAGGGGTAAAAATTACTATTCCCAATCCAGAGAGTGCAACAGTAGGGAAAGTGTTGGATAGCGTAGGGGTAAAAATTACTATTCCAACTCAAGAGAGTGCAACAGTAGGGAAAGTGTTGGATAGCGTAGTGGTAAAAATTACTATTCCCACTCCAGAGAGTGCAACAGTAGGGAAAGTGTTGGATAGCGTAGGGGTAAACATTACTCTTCCAACTCCAGAGAGTGCAACAGTAGGGAAAGTGTTGGATAGCGTAGGGGTAAAAATTACTATTCCCACTCCAGAGAGTGCAACTGTAGGGAAAGTGTTGGATAGCGTAGGGGTTTAAAATAACATACTTATCAATTAAAAAATTGTTTTAATAAAATAATGATTTATTAATAAATTAACAATAAATTAATTATAAATACCAATAAATGAAAATTAATAATTACTTTAATAACATTAAATTACTTCCCACCCTATTCCCCAATAAACACAAAGCCCACTCCACATAAAATTTAACACAATTAATATAATTATCAATTAAGCAATTAATAAAAATTAACAATTAATAATTAATTAACAATAAAATAATTATCAATACCAATAAATAATAATTAATAGACATTAATTACCAATTAAAAATTAATTAACAATAAATTAATTATCAAAACCAATAAATATTAATAAATAATTACTTAATTATAATACATTATTTCCCACCCTATTCCCCTATAAACACACAACCCGCTCCTAAACTAAATTAACACAATTAATATATTTATCAATTCTTTAATGAAAAAAAAATAATTACCAATTAATAAACAGTAAATTAATTATCAATACCAAAAAATAAAAATTATTAATTACTTTATTATAATTAATTTACTTCCCACCCTATTCCCCTATAAACCCACAAAATTAAATATCAATAACAATAAATACAAATTAATAATTTCTTAATTACAATTAAATTACTTCCCACCCTATTCCCCTATAAACCCACAACCCGCTACAGAACTAAAATGCAAAAATTAATTTAAAATAATTATTAATTTCTAAAAATTATGAATTAATTTACTATAATTAAATTACTTCCCACCCTATTCCCCTATAAACCCACAACCCGCTACGATACTAAAACGCAAAATTTACTTTCAAAAAAATTACTAACGTCTAAACAATTAATACATATATTTAAAAAAATAATACAAAACATGTGGAACACATACATATAAAATACATACTAAAATACATAACAGTAACATAAACATCGATATTATTAACATCGATATTTTTACTATTGATATTAATAACTTCGTTATAAACAAAAACGATATTTCTTACCTTCAGGTCGATATTCTGGTCACCGATATTCTTGACATCGATATTCTGTCCCTACGATATTTAAAACTCGATATTAATGTTGGTCGATATTTAAAAATTAATATTTTGACTGTGCACCGAACCAGACCTCGCAGGGCAGGGCAGCCCAGTGATCTAGAAGCAAAGCCTTAATAACTCTAGTTATTTCCAGTGCCAGTCCATATGCCAATTGACCTCTTAGTTATCTAAGTGGTCCAGAGGCATTGTACTCCCACTATAATGCATGAGTAATATTGCATGACAGCATTGTCGTACCTACTACTTTGACCTGCCTGTTACATTGGAGGTTAAGCATAGGTAAGTAGATGAGGAGTTGAGAATAAGAAATAAACACTTACACTGCGATACAGCTGATAGGTCAATGTGATGGATGCAATATTATTACAGGCCAATAGTAAAGAACTTGATTTATTGACATAAAATCCTTAGATGACAATAATTCCTCTTGACTAGCCTTGTGTCTAATAGCGTTACCCAACTCTCTGTTGACTCTGAAGTGGCTACAATAGGAGTTTGTCAAGGGTGTGTACTGGCCCCTTTGCTTTTTCTCCCACATATAAATGGGTTAAGAGAACACCTGTGTCAAGCTGGTGAAGATATGCCACAACTGGGAAACCATTCCATACTAGTCCTGTTATGTGCAGACTATGGGGCCGATTCCGATTCGGGCCGGAAAACGTACCGACCGACTCGGAGCCGGAATAAATACCGACCGACACGTACCGGTGCAGCCCGACCCGCTAAGTACGATGAGAAGCGTGCAAAAGCCGACCGACTCGTACGGAACACAAGCCGAACGACCGAGCCGCGCGGAAAACACCATCCGGCCGGAAAAGCATGCGAATAGAACCGACCGACACGCACCAGGAAGAATCCCGAACGAAACGTACCCGCGAACTCCGACACGCCAAGTACGATGCAACACGTGGAAAACACGACCGAGTCGCACGGAGCCCAAGCCGGACGACCGACACGCATTCAAAACTGCGAGCCGAAGCAACCCAAAACCCCGCGACCGACGCGTACGCAGCACAGAAAACAGCACAAACACAGCCTGAACGAATCTGAGAGGCTCGCACGGGACAACGGGAGGGTCCGACTCGGTCACAAGAACGTCTCCTACATGCACAAACAGAACCAAGGAAAAAAAAACACAAAAAAAGGCCAAACAAGCAATCACAAATCAAATAAATACTGGGGGGGGGGGAACAGGGAACAAAGACACACCCACAACTCTACCCATATAAAGGACACAAATCCCTACCATGATCCTTTGCAAATTCAAATTACCTGCCAGAACTCAACAGACAGCAACCACACACCCACAGCTCATCCATCACACAAGCCACACACCATCAGCACCTCAACAAATAGCACCCTCACATACACCCAGCAAAACACACACTCACACACCTTCACCTGCACACCAACACACACATCACTCACCATCACCACCCATCACCATGCCCTTAAAGAAGAATCACAAGTTCCTAGATAGTGAATTGGAAGTCCTGGTAGATGAGATCCTCAGGGTAGAGCCACAGCTGTTTGGTACATTGGTCCAACAGACACCCATGGCGCAGAAAACCAAGATGTGGGAGAGGATTGTTGACAGGGTGAACGCACAATCACCATGTTTGCGCACAAAGGTAGACATCCAGAACAGGTGGTATGACGTGCGCAGGAGGGTCAAGGAGCTGTTGAAGAAGGACTACATCTTGAGCCAACACACCGGCAGTGGCCCTCCTGCCAAACCAGTATACCTCAGGCCCTGGGAGGAGAAGGTGCAGGCCATCCTACCACCAGTGAGCGTCTATGGACTAGAAAACATCCCAGAGCCTGGTGAGTACACAACAAATGTACACAATATTGTGCCACAATGCACACACATCACTGTCAAGGGGAGAGTCAAACCATGCACCCTTAGCAAATACACACCAACCAAAAACAGATCATCCCAAAATGTGTATGTCAGCCAGATAAACACAATACATGCCAGCTCATAGTGAAATGTAACTGTGTCATCATGACATGTACAAACCTAACAACAAATAGAGCTAGGCAGTGGCACAAATATAACCAACAAACACAGTCAGCCACCACCACAGCCACCACCTCACAGGGAAGCTCACTGAAAGGAAGGAATACTGTGTATGCTGGGCAAGTCAGTGTAGCCAATAGCATCATGGGAGTCGTAGTCACAGAAATTGCCCACCCTCACAATGCGCACATCAACACCACCATGAACCATGCCCACATCACAGGGAGTGCAAAACAACTGACAAGATGGCTGACACTGGCTACTGCTGTGGGGAGCACAAGGCCCTGCTGGCAACTGTGCACCAACCAACAGCAGGACACCACTGACTGACATCCTGAAAGACAACTTGCACTCCCTGCAATGGAAGCATGTTCCATGGTGGGATATCTGGCTGGGTGGGAAGGAGGACTCTCAGCACTGACCATAGTCACCAGCAGCTCCACCCACACACCCCCCTAACACAAACTACACACAACTCACCTGGGAGAAAGCATTGCCACACACACCAATCAAATATCCCACAAAGAACCACAACCCTGGGTCATGCAGTGTGAAGCACAGGGACACACATGGGACTTGTAGCAAAACAAACCCCAGGATAACACTGTCAGCCATCTTGTCAGCACAGGCACACAACCCCACAGGGAAGCAGAGTCAAAAGGAAGGAAGCATGGGCATGCTGGAAAGGGGGGTGGAGGCAAAAGCATGATGGGAGTTGTAGTCACAGCCCAAACATCCCCCACCCACATGGCCCAGCAAGAACACACCCAAGCATGCACACCTCACAGGGAGTCAAAAGCCACTTCAAAGATGTCTGACACTGGTGCTCTGTTGTGGGGAGCACAAGGCCATGCTGGGAACTGGCCAACAACCAACAGCAGGACACCACTGTCAGCCATCTTGCCATTGCTGTCGCACCCACACACAGTGAAGTACACTCAAAAGGAAGGAAGTATGGGCATGCTGGGAAGGGGGGTGGAGGCAATAGCATGATGGGAGTGGAAGTCACAGCTCAACATTCCCCCTCCCCCACATGGCCCAGCAAGAACACACCCAAGCATGCACACCTCACAGGGAGTCAAAAGCCACTTCAAAGATGTCTGACACTGGTGCTCTGTTGTGGGGAGCACAAGGCCATTCTGGGAACTGTCCAACAACCAGCAGCAGGACACCACTGTCAGCCATCTTGCCATTGCTGTCACACCCACACACAGTGAAGTACACTCAAAAGGAAGGAAGTATGGGCATGCTGGGAAGGAGGGTGGAGGCAATAGCATGATGGGAGTGGAAGTCACAGCTCAACATCCCCCCCACATGGCCCAGCAAGCACACACTGAAGCATGCACACCTCACAGGGAGTCGAAAGCCACTTCAAAGATGGCTGACACTGGTGCTCTGTTGTGGGGAGCACAAGGCCATGCTGGGAACTGGCCAACAACCAACAGCAGGACACCACTGTCAGCCATCTTGCCATTGCTGTCACACCCACACACAGTGAAGTACACTCAAAGGAAGGAAGTATGGGCATGCTGGGAAGGGGGTGGAGGCAATAGCATGATGGGAGTGGTAGTCACAGCTCAACATGCCCACCCTCACAATGCGCACAGCAAGCACACACCATGAACCATGCACACCTCACAGGGAGTGGAAAGCCACTTCACAAGATGTCTGACACTGGTGCTCTGCTGTGGGGAGCACAAGGCCATGCTGGGAACTGTCCACCAACCAACAGCAGGACACCACTGTCAGCCATCTTGCCATTGCTGTCACACCCACACATAGTGAAGTACACTCAAAAGGAAGGAAGTATGGGCATGCTGGGAAGGGGGTGGAGGCAATAGCATGATGGGAGTGGTAGTCACAGATATTGGTCAGCCTCACAATTGGGCCATCAACACCACCCTGAACCATGCCCACATCACAGGGAGTGGAAAACAACTGACAAGATGGCTGACACTGGCTACTGCTGTGGGGAGCACAAGGCCCTGCTGGCAACTGTGCACCAACCAACAGCAGGACACCACTGACTGACATCCTGAAAGACAACTTGCACTCCCTGCAATGGAAGCAAGTTCCATGGTGGGATATCTGGCTGGGTGGGAAGGAGGGCCGGATGTCAACCAAATACAACCAATGCAGACCATGTACACACCCCAACATTCACATAGAAATGCCCAAATAATGCAGGACAATGTGCTACATTAATATCAACCCCTGACTGTGACAACTTAGGACAATGCAATGTACAGGCCCGCATCCAGAGGCACAGTCACAACTGTCAGGTGTGTCAACCATTGATGCCTGCAGAAACATAACATACATTGTGTGTGTCTCCCAAAAACAGGTGATGATGGGGACACAGCAGCAGACGCTGAGGAGTCCCCGTCCCAGGCTCAAGAGGATACGGAGCTCACTGGTGTGGAACAGCCTCTGCCCTCCTCGGATGAAGAAGACCAACCTGGCACCTCCGGAGCAAGTCATCATGCAGCACCAGCAGGACCACCAGCTGCACCCCCTGCACCCACCCCTCCAACGACTGTCAACACACATACCACCGCTGCCAACATGGAAAGACCAAGGAGCACCACCACCACCAGCACAGGGACCCTGGACCAACGTGGGGCCATGGACACCAACACCACCAACAACCCCCAAGGGGGCCCAGGGTCACCTGTGCGTGCCACCACAGGTACTGCACGTGTCGCCAGGGGTGGTGGGAGGGGTGGGAGACATAGGTCGCTGCTCGCAGAGGGGTCTGGACTGCATGATGACCCACAACTGGCACGCATAGCGGATGCGTACCAGTCCAGCACCGGAGAGCTCAGCCAGGTAGTGGGGCTCCTCAGGGACATTAAACAGCAGCAGGCTGCCCATCATGCCCGCTTGGACTCACACATGTCCCGCGTGGAGTCCAAGTGGGACACACTGCAAGAGATGACGGCGGTGCATAGGGACATATTACAATGCCTCCGCCAGATGAGCAGCAACCAGTCAACACCTCCCTGTGTGCCCACAACATCTGGTGCTGAAACAACTGCAACTGCCACAGGGAGGGAGGATGACTCTGGCGGAGAGTCCCCTGCACCGCAGCAGCCTGCACTTGAGGGTCCCCCCAAAGAAGAGGGGCCGTCCGAGGAGGGGCAAGTGAGAGGCCGATGGCCATGTGCAACCCCCAGGAAGCCTAAACCTGTTCTGGATAATCACCTTTGTGCGCAAACTGTTCACCCTGTTGACTGCAACACAACTCTCCCACATGACATGGGGAGCTCAAGTTGGACCAATGTCTCAGATGACTGTGGACTTTACTCTGGACATTTCTGCTACCAGGACTTCCAAATCATCTAGGAACTTTGGATTACAATCACAATGTACAGCACCCACCATCCTGTGCACTATACTCACACATGTATGTCAATAAACTCACTAATACACCATACTTGCCTCTGTTGTGATTCCTACGTTGTCTCTGAAGTGGCGATGATGATCTGGGAAATGACACTGTGCATGCTAACTGCTACAGCAAGTACAACACTGGCATGTGAGTCATGGCGACGTCACACATATGAGGGAGGCACACCACCAGGGCTACACAACACATACACACCATGGCCATCTGACTGATCGCCTACACTGATGTTGCCAGGAAACACGTTGCATTGCACAGACCCAACACCTATTCACAGTCTGTGTTAACTAGCCCACTGGTGCAGTAAGCAAATGTCAGTCAGATGTGTGACCACAGACAACGCACATCACAAAGTGAAGCACAGGTTTATTACACATGTGCAACATGTTGTAACCACCACAGATGCAAGGTAATCCCACCTGGCAGCGGGCACACAGTCAACAAGTGTAGAAGGAAGGAAGTCCATGGGTGTGGTGCACATCACCTGTAGGGACACGACAGCTACCACCCTGGAAGTCGAATCATGGTGTCGGGGATCACAGTTGACCAAACGACTCTGAAAGTACCCTGTGAAGGACAGAAATGACACACAGTCAAAAGCACTGAAGAACAGGACAGAACTGCAATACTCATGCCCAATACATGTCACAAGATACCCACCCAGAACCAAGTTAGCATGTCAACACTGTTGGGGAGTACAGACTACCTGTAAGGACACATCGCTACACGCATACAGTCATGTAGCACATGGACACACTCAAACAGCACCAGAGCACCACCAACACATATCATGCAAACTCACATCAGTTACATGACATCTCTGGATACTTACATTCAGCTGAAGAAGTTGGTGATGAGCTGTGTGCGGACATCACCATCACCATCATCATCATCACTGGCATCGTGGTCCAGGCCAGGATCCTCCACAGGTGGCGGACGTTGGTCATCGTCATCCAGGATGAGAGGCAACTCCTTCCGCACTGCCAGGTTGTGTAGCATGCAGCAGACGATGACAATCTTGCACACCTTTGCCGGGGCATATGGGAGGGACCCTCCTGTCTTGTCCAGGCAGTGGAAGCGGCTCTTCAGGAGACCAAATGTCCGCTCAATCACTCTCCTCGTCCGACCATGTGCCTCATTGTAGCGCATCTGGGCTGGTGTCACAGGGTTCCTGAGGGGCGTCAGCAACCACGGCATGTTGGGATATCCGGAGTCACCTACATACAGACAATTGCACATTAGCTGAGTTGGAAAAGAGGGTGGAACACTACATTGCAGAACACACACAATGGTACAAAGTCAGTACACACCAACAAGCCAGGCACGCTGGTTCCGCATCTGTGACATCATCCTCGGGATGTGACTACTCCTCATCACGTAGGCATCGTGTGCAGAACCGGGGAAACGGGCACACACGTGTGAGATGGTCATATCTGCAAGACAGACCACCAGTTCATTGACCGAGTGGTAGTGCTTGCGGTTCCTGAATGCCTGCTCCTGGGCCTGTGGTGGTACCAAAGCCACATGTGTCCCATCAATGGAGCCAATGACATGCGGCATCCTCCCCAGGGCATAGAAGTCACTCTTCACGTCAGTGAGTTGCTGGAGTCTAGGGAAATAGATGTACTGGTTCAGGTATATCAACATAGCCTCCAATACATCGCGGAGCACACGGCTGAACATGGTCTGTGACATCCCACCAGCAGTCGCCAGAGTGTGTTGAAAGGTACCGGTGGCAAAGAAGTGTAGGGCTGCCATCACCTTCACCTTGGGGGTCAGCGCTGTAGGGTACGGCCGGCCAGGTTGCAGGTGTGGTGCCAGGCGCACTGCCAAATCATCAATCAGCTGCCTGGTGAAGCGGTACCGTCGGATGCTGTCACGTTCCACCATCGTTGCCAGGTCAGGGAATGGTCTATGGACAGCTGGTGCCCTGCAGTGCATAGGTGAAGAAAGAAAAATTGTCACTCACCCCACATATGTGGCATTGTACACACTCAATATCACACGATACATCATTATGAGGCACAAGTACATGATGTGTGCAGTTCCGTAAGGACATGTATGGCACATACATGGCCAACATCCAACATCACAGTACAACAAGTGGCATCAATAATTCCCAGGTTGTGCCATTGGGTATCATGAGGACGTGTCACATTTCCCATCTCCTGCTGCCACGTTACAAACACACCCCACAGTGACATGTGAGGACAGATGTGCCCCAGGCATCACAGCCCAACGACAGGTAGATTCCCAGGGACCCTGTATTGCCACATGGACACTGGCATGACATGGCGTATCATGTATACACCACAGCAAAACAACCATGACCCCCACAGGTAGTGGTCCCTGTTGCCTCGGCAGGACAGACATGGACGTCTGTGACACACACACGCACAACATCAAAGTCCATGCACAAACAACGTGGATGTGGAGACTGTCTCCCATTGTGCACATGAAATCCGAGACATTGTGAACACAACATGCACACAGACTGTGGAGGACCATCACTATTGTGCCAATGGGTCACCCTGGGTTAAACATACCGTCCCACATGGGACTCAGGGGGCATGTGACATGACATACACATACACCACCGTGGAATGTGACCATGCCACATGCTCAGATATGAACAGTTGCACATCACAGTGGCCATGTACACGAAACACCAAGGATACTGTCCCCATGAACATGTGCACAGCCTGGGGGTGGCTGCCCCAAGTGACACCCACAGAACAACATGTTCACCCCATACACGGAATAGGTAATGCAGCCTTACATGCCTTAGGATACAGTTTGGACAGGCTGTGGTGTTGTAGGTGTGCCCCTCACTCCCTGGGAAGTATATGTGGCTGGCATATGTTCACCTGTGACAGGCATGGTGACATATGCCAGTGACATGTACAGGGACGCGTTGGACAGCAATGGACCGATCGGTGCGCACACATTGGCCATTGCATTCAATGTGTGCTGGTACGCGTTGTATTCGCAATACGCGTTGGACAGCAATGGACCGATCGGTGCGCACACATTGGCCATTGCATTCAATGTGTGCGGGTACGCGTTGTATTCTGCAATACGCGTTGGACAGCAATGGACCGATCGGTGCGCACACATTGGCCCATTGCATTCAATGTGTGCTGGTACGCGTTGTATCCTGCAGTACGCGTTGAACAGCAATGGACCGATCGGTGCGCGCACATTGGCCATTTCATTCAATGTGTGCGGGTACGCGTTGTATCCTGGATACGCGTTGAACAGCAATGGACCGATCGGTGTGCCCGGCCGGCCCATTGCATTCAATGTGTGCGGGTACGCGTTGTATCCTGGGTACGCGTTGAACAGCAATGGACCGATCGGTGTGCCCGGCCAGCCCATTGCATTCAATGTGTGCGGGTACGCGTTGTATCCTGGGTGCAGCGTTGAACAGCAATGGACCGATCGGTGTGCCCGGCCGGCCCATTGCATTCAATGTGTGCGGGTACGCGTTGTATCCTGGGTACGCGTTGAACAGCAATGGACCGATCGGTGTGCCCGGCCGGCCCATTGCATTCAATGTGTGCGGGTACGCGTTGTATCCTGGGTACGCGTTGAACAGCAATGGACTGATCGGTGTGCCCGGCCGGCCCATTGCATTCAATGTGTGCGGGTACGCGTTGTATCCTGGGTACGCATTGAACAGCAATGGACCGATCGGTGTGCCCAGCCGGCCCATTGCATTCAATGTGTGCGGGTACGCGTTGTATCCTAGGTACGCGTTGAACAGCAATGGACCGATCGGTGCGCACCCATTGGCTATGGCCTGGCCCTGGCAACGGACGCGATTTCAAATCTTGAACGAGTCTGATGCTGGAAATTCAGTTGATCACCCACAACAATGTTGCAAATACATGGGTGTCATGAAGTTGAACTTTTGAAGGATGCTGTGGGCGTGTGTAAGTGGTGCAATTCCATGGATTGGCCAGATTCAGAAGATGCTAACGACTTGGACCTATCACTTTGGACACATGGGACAGTAACTGCCTCTGCAGCACACATATAATGCTGGCTGTTCCCCTGAGAGCTCACTTGCCTGCACTACATGCTCCAGGACGACATCTGCCACCACCACTGCTGCTGTATCTGCACCCTCTGGACCCTGCAATGGCATGTACTGTGGAGAGAGCCCCAGCCTTCAGCACTGAGGAGAACCAGGCCCTGCTGGACAGCCTCCTTCCACAGTACAGCAAGCTGTATGGGAAAGCAGGGGAGCAGGTGAGTGCTCTGTCCACTGCCTTCCTAAATGTGCATGTTGTCTGACTAGCATGGCTAACAGTCTGCACGCCACTGGCTAGTAGACTCACTGAGTAGTTGTCACCCCCCATAGTGTGTAGTTACATGCACTGGACAGGTATAGTGCAGTGACAGTGCATTTAAACAAGGTTTCACTTCCCAGGCAATGATACCATGTAGTAACTGCTGGCATACTGTCCATGGCCATCGTTGCACTGCCTGTGTACATCATGTGCCCCTGTGATTGAGACATGTATACACAACTGTGTAATGCACAGATATGTTGCATGTGTAGTAATAGCATTCTCACTTTGTCATCCTCACAGGTTGATGCCCACCAGAAGCAGAAGATATGGCTGACCATCGTCCGGGCAGAGAGATCCATGGGGGACTACAAGCGCCGGATCCGCAACTGCCAGAAGAGGTGGCAGGACCTTCGGGGCTGGACCCGGAGGATCGCACGGGTCCAGCTGAAGCTGTCGCCTCCTCGCAGGAGGGGCGGACACCGGACCCTGACCCCCACATGCTCAGGATCCTGGCGGTGGTCTTCCCTGATCTGGATGGGCAGCTGAAGGCCAGGGAGCAGCACGGAGGGGGTGAGTCCATGACTGCATTGTGTACTTTGTCTGCCATGCTATGTGCCCTCCTCTGGCCTGGTTAAACTTCCACAGCACATCAGTCATGTGGTCCAGGACCCATGTCCCTCGATTGTGCACTGCCCACTCCTCATCTGATACCCAGGTGTGGCCCTTGCAGTCAGGGAATTGTGTCACTTGGGTACTGTGTCCTTGCAGTTTGCTTGACTCAAGGTGGGGGACAGCATCTGTTCCCCTAACTGTGGTGGGCATCATGGGTGGGTCCATTGCTTACACAATGCCTGGGTTCTGACATGTAATCTGCGTGTTACTTTGATATGTGGTCCAATTGCTGAGCTGATCCACCACATGTGCCTGGGGTAACTGGCACACACCCAAGCTGCGGGTGGGAACAATGTTTGGGCCCCAGGAGTGTGTATATTACGTGTGTCACACATACTTAGCCAGCTGCCTACTGTCCAGGGTTCATCCCTCATTCATGTGGGGCAGGACAGTCATGCCTACTCCAGGCCATGCAATGCACTCTGTACTACCACTCCCGTGTATCAGCTGACACGTTGTGCTCAGTGATATGTCCCCTCAGGTGTCAGCCTCTGTGTCAGTGTGCTGTGGCTTCGATGTCAGGACTGCTGGGGTGTTTATCGGTTGGGGCTCAGCATGCCACCGGAGATGTGACCATAGGAGACGATACTTGTGTGACACATAGGTGTTTGAACACCTGACTGTGCAGACTGGGGTATGCGAATGTGAAGTCCATGCAGCTGTTTCCCATTCACAGCAGATTGTGAGGTGCTCAGGTTCAGAGGCTTGTGTTACAGGTCACCCATATGTCCAATCAGTATGACCTGGACAGATAAGGGTTCAGATGATGTGGTGTGTGGGGGATGTACATGTGCACTTGTTCAGCTCCAGGACTTGCATTCCCCATGACCTACTATTGTGACACAGTGCAGACTGTTGTTGTGTGGCTGCCCTGCCCATGTGACTGGAGACAGTGATGTATGACTTAGCAGGCATGCCTGTGCCATGGCATGTGACTTCCTATGAGTGATCCTGCAGGGGAGTGACATGTGCTACATGCACACCATAGTGGCAATGGCTATCAGCACATGGGTGCATCATGGTGTCTGTCGCTGGTATGCATCACATGCATTTCATATATCTGACTCTGGGCATCACTTTCATCCGGGCACCTGTACTGACTCAGTGGCAAGAGTTGTAATGTGTGCATGTTCACATTCTTCACCGTGTTCTCTGCACCGTCCAACTACTGTGTAGGTGGTGCATGTGTCCACACTGGGGTATTGCCAGCCAACGGATGCCAGACAGATGGGTGCAAGGCCAGGTGGGATGTGAGTGCCATGGTTGACGATCAGACTGACAATTGGCTTCTCCTATTCTGTTTGGGCAATTTTAGCAATGTTCAACTAAGGATGCCAGGCCTTGCTCTGTATTATGCTGTACTTACTGTGGTGTGTGTGTTCGGTGGAGGTGACTGATGTCTGTCTGTTTCCCTATTGTTTGCAGATACATCCACGGCCACAGGAGGGGACAGCTCCACAGACCAGGAGGAGCCGCAGAGCCAGACTGGGTCAGCAGCCGAGGAGTGGTCGGAGGGACCCAGTGGCACGGAGGGCGAGGGGAGCCACACCGAGGAGTCCTCAGCACCATCCACCTCAGCTGAGGACCACAGCAGCTCGGAGGATGACTCCCTTATGGAGGCGGGTGTCAGCAGCCACCACACCCCAGCTAGTGTTGCTGTCCCCGCCACCACCACCACCACCGCCCTCCCATCGGCTCCCATTCCTGAGGTCCGTGGAGGCTCCCATGTTCGGGAGCGTGTCTCCTTTGGGCCAGGCACCGCACCCCTTGCCCCTGTGTCCCCTGCTGCCCTGAGTGAGGAGTCTGTGTACCTCCTTCGCCAGCTCCATGTAGGGCAGACAGCGATGCTGAGTGTCCTCCATGCACACACCACTCTGTTGACTCAGCTGGTGTCGTTCATGGAGGGCATCTCATCGGGCATGTCTGCCCTACAGAGGGGCAATAGGTCCATGGACTCCTCCCTGACGGCAGCAGTGTCCCTCCTCCAACAGTCCCTCACCCCTCCTGCCTCTGCCCCATCCACACTCCCCAGCACCTTACCTGTCCCAAGCACACACACACCGGCACAGGCACACACCAGCACAGACACAAGCAGCACACGCCAAAATCAAGACGCACACGCACGCACAGTCAGGGGACTGAAACCACACTCACAGGGGATGGGACCCAGTCACACACACACACATCCACGAGCACTGCGCAGTCCACAGTTGCCTCTCCCTCCAAAGCCTTCTCCGTTGCCTCACCTGCAACCCCAAAGACCCAGCGGCTCTTCCTCAGTGACCTTGGCCTCTTCCCCTCCGATCCAGCTGATCCAGCATTCAGGGGGAAGAGGAAGCCCACCCACACGGAGCGGAGTGCCCCTCGCCACCGGACACCCTCCCCCAGGCGCAGACCGGTGACGCCCCCATCCGCAAGTCCCCCCGGACCCGGAAGAGCAAGACCCCACCACCGCCCTGCAGCTCAGGCACCAAGTCTCCTTCCTCCATCCCTCAGGCCCCCACTCCACAGGTGCCCCCACCACACCCTGCCCCAGGTTCCCCCACCCACAGATACACCATCCCCAAAAAGATCCGGCCTTCTCCCCCTGACACTTGCTCTTCCGGCCCCACCCCCCGCTGCGCTTGTCTGTGCCACTGGTGTGGAGACGGTGTCCTCCCCCTCTGTCCTGCCCACCTTACCTGATCCCCATTCTCCTCCCCTGGAGGTAGGCACTGCAGTGGAGTCCACTACCACCCTGTCTGACTTGGGCACTGCAGTGGGGAACCTGTCCACTCCATCTGCACGGTCCCCTGCAGTCTTGCCGGCACCCACTCCATCAGAGTCATGCCCCCCACTTGTGCCGGCACACACCATGTCAGACACCTCCACTGCAGTTGTCAGTGGCTCTCCAGCACCCACCACCCCTTCCCTGCCTCCTTCTGGTGAGCCATGATCCTGTCCCTGCGGTGCCTGGCCTGTCCCCCCGTATGCCCCTCCGAGGGGATTGTCCCTGGTTTTCATCAGTGCAGGCATGCGTAGGGTGACATCTGCCACTGTCACCCTGTTTTGACTTTCATGTTGGACTGGCCACTGGCCTTTGTTAATTTTTTGCTGGACATCAACTGTTAGACCCACATATGCTGAATAAAGCACCTTTCTGTTCTCTAGTGCTTTTGCTTCTGATGTACATGTTGTTGATGATGCTAACCATGCCCTTGCTGCAGTGATGGTGATATTTGGTCTCATGATAATGAAGTGTTACTGTGCAGGAACACATGTGGTCCAGGGGGAATGTGTCCTATCCTGTGGTGTATCCATGTCATCCTTAGCAGCATCTGAGGGTGTCATGTGTTCAATATTTGGCAATGGGATTTCCTACTTACATTAGCAATTTCACATCTGTGGCTTCCACCCCTGCACATCTGTTGTGCCTGCCATTGTTTAATTAGTCTACTTCCCTGACCGTGTGGCCATCTCCACTGGACATGCAGGTTTGGGCATCAATGGGGAAGGACTCATCTGTGTTGTCAGTGCAACATTGCTATACATGTGTGTTGGATCTGTGCTGATGATTTCGTTGGCACTCCCATGACCAGGCTGATGTGACGGGAGCCTTCATTTGGTGCTAATTGTTGACTGTGTGACCAAGTGCTCAGCTGACATGATGGAGCCCTACTGAGGCAACATATGGCACAGCTTTCCTCACACAGGAGTGGAGTCCCCTCATGGCAATGTGTACTCCTGTGACATTGCCTGCGCCCACGGTGTGTGTTGTATGAGCATGTCTGTGTGTTCACTTCAGTTTTGCTGTGCATGCTGGGATCCCTGGTGTTGTACCTGTTTGTGATGCTTGCTGAGTTGACCTATGTTCCCCCCAAGTCTTCTCCCTGGATTCTCTGTGATGTGGGTGCATGGCACATTACTGGTCATCAGGGTGTCACCCATAGGTGTGTTTGCTGTTAGGGCTGAGTTTGTGTGCAGACGAAGATGGGTCACAGTCAGGATTCCCCTTGGCACTTGTTGTTTACACCTGTCATGTGATTTCCAGTTTGTGTTATCTTTCAGTGATTGTGACACGTTGTGTGTGTGACTGCTGGCACTGCTCAGGGTCCGGGATGCAATGTTGGTAGTTGTCTATGTGTGTTCTTTGTGGGTGACCTTGGCTTCTTCATTGGTGTGTGACTGTGGCTGGGATCCCATTGGTTGGTGTGGTATTGCCGTCATGTCCATGTACAGCGTAGTGTGCAGTGTGTCAGACATTCAGGAGTCTTGTTGAGTGGCCATGTGTGATGTGTTTCTGCACCTTGGTTCCCACCCACCGCCCTGGGATTGTCATGGGTGCATGTGCAATGTCACCAGTGCATGTGTGCTTCACTGCTGCACATTGTTGGAGGTCGAGGTGTGTGGTGTTGAGTGTGTGCAGATGAGAGTTGTTGCCCGGCTAGACCCCTGCCTCCATGTTGGCCTTGGCTTACTGGCCATGCTGATTGATTTGTGCTTGTGTAGCTGTGATGGTAGTTTGTTGCTCAGGACACATGACTGTGGTTCACAGTGTGAACGACATTTAGCTTTGTCATCACAGTGGGATTGTAATGCAGCCCAGGGTCACCACATTGTGGGGGCCCTGGGTGTAGTGCTGTGGTGTGTCTGTGTCTTGCTGTGTCAGTTGCTGTTCCTACATGCTTGTGTGACATGTGTGATTTGTGCTCCCTCTCATCTGACAATGCCTGATTGCCCACATAGGGGATTTGGATCCATGAGTTACCTTTGTGTGGCACTGTATGCACATCTGTGTAATTGGTATTCAGGCCTCCTCATGTGTTGTGTGGTTGCCTGGGGACACTGGCACCCCCCTCACCTGTTGTGTTTGATGTGCAGTGTGGGTCTGCCTGTTTGTGTTTGTGCATCTGCACCACTGCATTGGCATATCTTTGGTGTGCCATTGGCTGTATGTTGTTTGGTGGGTTTCCCCTGCTGTCCCTGGGACTCCTAGGTCATCGGTCAGCACCATGATCATGGTTTGTGTGTCCCATTGCTGCCATGGTATGGTATCTGTTCACCTCACATCTACAGTCTCCACAGGGTATCTGCATTTGTGTGCCCATTGGTGCAAATATGTGGGTCTGCATTCTGATGGTCACTTCTGTCATTGTGTCATTGATGAATGTTGACAGTGTCAGCCCCCATGGGTGTTGTTTGTCTGCACATGGCCCAAGGTATGTCTTATTTGCACTGCAGTATTTGCCTCCCCCAATCTATGTTGCAATGGGACACATGCACTACTTTGCCACTGATGTGTTTTATGTTCTGTGACCAGGAATCATCCATGCAGTTTGGCAGTTGCAGCTTTTTCTTTGTCAACACTTGCATTTTGGTTACTGTGATGATGGGGGTTTGGACCCCATTGCCACAATGTTCAAAATGTGCTTCAGCTATGGACCACACACTTACCTTTTGGTCACTGTGATGATGGGGGATTAGACCCCATTGCCACAATGTTCTGAATGTGCTTCAGCTATGGGCCCCCACACTTACATTTTGCTCACTGTGATGATGGGGTTTTGATCCCCATTGCCACAATGGTCATGGCCTGCTTGCATTGTGGGGGCCACACACATATATGTGTGGCACATGTGATAGGGGGTCACATTGTATGTTCAAAGTCATGTTCAGTGTTGTAGGCATTTGGCACAGTCTACACACGCTTGTCATGGTGTTGGGGGGATGTCTTTTTCTTGCATTCCCTAGGTTGTGGTGTGCTGGTTGTGTCATGCCTTGTCCATCCTATGAGTGGGGGTGGTGTTGGTGGTAGGCATCCAGCCCCCTGGGTAGGGGTGGTCGTAGTGGTGGGCATCTGGCACCCCCTGGGTGAGGGTGGTAGTTGTGACAGGCATCCAGCCCCCCATGGGTAGAGGTGGTAGTAGTGGTAGGCATCTGGCACCCCCTGGGTAAGGGTGGTAGTAGTGGGAGGCATCTGGTACCCCCTGGGTAAGGGTGGTAGTAGTGGTAGGCATCTGGCACCCCCTGGGTAAGGGTGGTAGTAGTGGTAGGCATCTGGCACCCCCTGGGTAAGGGTGGTAGTAGTGGTAGGCATCTGGCACCCCCATGGGTAAGGGTGGTAGTAGTGGTAGGCATCTGGCACCCCTGGGTAAGGGTGGTAGTAGTGGTAGGCATCTGGCACCCCCATGGGTAAGGGTGGTAGTAGTGGTAGGCATCTGGCACCCCTGGGTGAGGGTGGTAGTAGTGGTAGGCATCTGGCACCCCTGGGTAGAGGTGGTAGTAGTGGTAGGCATCTGGCACCCCCATGGGTAAGGGTGGTAGTAGTGGTAGGCATCTGGCACCCCTGGGTAAGGGTGGTAGTAGTGGTAGGCATCTGGCACCCCCTGGGTAAGGGTGGTAGTAGTGGTAGGCATCTGGCACCCCTGGGTAAGGGTGGTAGTAGTGGTAGGCATCTGGCACCCCCTGGGTAAGGGTGGTAGTTGTGACAGGCATCCAGCCCCCATGGGTAGAGGTGGTAGTAGTGGTAGGCATCTGGCAACCCCTGGGTAAGGGTGGTAGTTGTGACAGGCATCCAGCCCCCATGGGTAGAGGTGGTAGTAGAGGTAGGCATCTGGCAACCCCTGGGTAAGGGTGGTAGTAGTGGTAGGTATCTGGCACCCCTGGGTAAGGTAGTAGTAGTGGTAGGCATCTGGCACCCCTGGGTAAGGGTGGTAGTAGTGGTAGGCATCTGGCACCCCCATGGGTAAGGGTGGTAGTAGTGGTAGGCATCTGGCACCCCTGGGTAAGGGTGGTAGTAGTGGTAGGCATCTGGCACCCCCGTGGGTAAGGGTGGTAGTAGTGGTAGGCATCTGGCACCCCCTGGGTAAGGGTGGTAGTAGTGGTAGGCATCTGGCACACCCTGGGTAAAAGTGGTAGTAGTGGTAGGCATCTGGCACCCCCTGGGTAAGGGTGGTAGTAGTGGTAGGCATCTGGCACCCCCTGGGTAAGGGTGGTAGTAGTGGTAGGCATCTGGCACCCCCTGGGTAAGGGTGGTAGTAGTGGTAGGCATCTGGCACCCCCTGGGTAAGGGTGGTAGGTGTGACAGGCATCCAGCCCCCCATGGGTAGATGTGGTAGTAGTGGTAGGCATCTGGCACCCCCTGGGTAAGGGTGGTAGTAGTGGTAGGCATCTGGCACCCCCATGGGAAAGGGTGGTAGTAGTGGTAGGCATCTGGCACCCCCTGGGTAAGGGTGGTAGTAGTGGTAGGCATCTGGCACCCCCTGGGTAAGGGTGGTAGTAGTGGTAGGCATCTGGCACCCCCTGGGTAAGGGTGGTAGTAGTGGTAGGCATCTGGTACCCCCTGGGTAAGGGTGGTAGTAGTGGTAGGCATCTGGCACCCCCTGGGTAAGGGTGGTAGTTGTGACAGGCATCCAGCCCCCCATGGGTAAGGGTGGTAGTTGTGACAGGCATCCAGCCCCCCATGGGTAGAGGTGGTAGTAGTGGTAGGCATCTGGCACCCCCTGGGTAAGGGTGGTAGTAGTGGTAGGCATCTGGCACCCCCATGGGTAGGGGTGGTAGTAGTGGTAGGCATCTGGCACCCCCATGGGTAAGGGTGGTAGTAGTGGTAGGCATCTGGCACCCCCTGGGTAAGGGTGGTAGTAGTGGTAGGCATCTGGCACCCCCATGGGTAAGGGTGGTAGTAGTGGTAGGCATCTGGCACCCCCTGGGTAAGGGTGGTAGTAGTGGTAGGAATCTGGCACCCCCTCGGTAAGGGTGGTAGTAGTGGTAGGCATCTGGCACCCCCTGGGTAAGGGTGGTAGTAGTGGTAGGCATCTGGCACCCCCTTGGGTAAGGGTGGTAGTGGTGTCAGGCATCCAGCCCCTCATGGGTAGAGGTGGTAGTAGTGGTAGGCATCTGGCACCCCCTGGGTGAGGGTGGTAGTGGTGGTAAGCATCCAGCCCCCCATGGGTAGAGGTGGTAGTAGTGACAGGCATCCAGCCCACCCTGGGTAGGGGTGGTAGTAGTGGTAGGCATACAGGCCCCTATGTGTATGTGTGGCATTGGTGAGGGCCATCCCGCCCCTATGGTGCTGCTGTTGCTGGTGTAGGTATTTCTGCATCCCTCTGTGTGTGATGTGTCGGGTACGTGTAGTTTGTTTTTGTTGTTGGTGTCTGACTTACCTTCTGCGACGTACGCGTCCGTGCCTGTTCTGGTAATAGAGGTAGAATATTGGTAGGATCGTCACGAAGGGATTCATGGTTGGTTCGTCTCGTTCGTCTTTCTCTTTGCTTCGCCTCGTCGCTGGCGTGTTCGTCTTGTAGCCGTGGATCGTGTTGTGGCGCGAATCGGAGCTTATGTGCGCCTCTCCCGGATGCTTTGACGTGCCGTGCGTAGCGATGGGTTCGGCGCGTACGGGAAGCGCATCGTACTTGTCCGGCCGGACGGGGCTGCATTTTGGCTTCCGTGCGACTCGATTCTGCGTTTACGGATCCGGCTCGGTCGGGGAACAGGACCTGGATTGGGTGAGTACGACTGGGTCGGAATCTATGCTGTTATGCGCATCGTACTTGCTCGTTCGGTATAATGTGCGGTTCGGTCGGGAAACAGGCATTCGCATGGCTTTTTTCCCGACCGAATGATGTTAGGTGCGCCTCCGACCGAGATCGGAATCGGCCCCAAAGCGGTTCTTATTTTGATATTTTGGATCTTAAAACAAATTTATCGAAGTCTTTCATAATGAAAGTGTGGCCAAAACACTAAAAAACAAGGAAATGTCAACTGGGTGGAATAGAGACAGCTAAGGTAAATATTTTTACATATTTCGGCATCCCTTTGGACTCCCTTATGAACTGGGAATCTCTACTTAGAACTAGGGCTCTTCAACTTCAGAGATCCATAGAATCCATTTTTAACTTCACAAGAAAATTAGTCCAAAAACCAGTAAAGGAGTTTAGTAAAATCTATAAAAGCAAGTGTGTGGCTAATGGGAGATATGGGGCAGGGGTTTGGGGGTTCAACATAGCTGAACCAGTACAAAAGGTGAAAAATATGTAAGCCCGGGCGGAGCTGGCGTAGTTGCACTACGCGGAGCTCCACGGAGTTGGGCAAAAACACAGTGGAGCTCCGCTCCGTGTCCCCTTCGTAGCTCACTGTACCAGGTCCCAACCTCCCGGACTTCGCTGGGCCCTGCATCTGCAGCCAGGTATGTCCACTCAGGAGATGCGTATCTTCGAGATGCTGTTCTTTCTCTTCGGGAACGTCTCAGACCATCCGGTCTTTCTTCACGTCACTTTGATCTGATTCAGATGTTTCAGGAATTGGAGTGAGATCTTTCTCAGATGCAAGCCGTATATTCAGCCTTTCTTTTCTTGCTGGCCACTTTTCTGCTCTAGCATCTGTTCTCCTTTCTTCCGCTTGATCGGACCTTTCTGCAGCAGACAGTTCACTTTGATCTGAGGCACAGCTCACTTCTGCAATATCCTCTATTTCAGGATCTGGACTCAGTTCAGGAGCATTCAGCTCTTCTCTTTCTTGCTCACTTGACTGTTCCGTTTCCTCCGAAACTCTTACAGCTGAGTCTGTGCTGTCGTCGTTGTCTGTATCAGGTCCACACACGCTCCTCGAACCCAGGGAACTCTCTTCTTCTGCAGGCGCTTGAACTTGGCGAGTGTGGGAAGCGTGGATCCAATTTGGCAATCCTCCACACTTCACAGCGGTACTTGTGACCAGTATCACTTGATAGGGTCCTCGCCAGCGAACATCAAGACAACTCTTCCTTACGTGTTTGCGCACGAGCACCCAGTCACCAGGATTAAGATCATGCAGCAGGTCTCTCGAGGTGGATGCAGTCGCAGCCTCGACCTGGTGGGATACAGAAGTAACCACATCAGCCAGTCCTTTACAATAATCCAACACTAAATCATCAGTGATGTTTATCAGTGCTGTAGCTGGCACCATAGGCAAACGCATTGCTCTTCCAGTCAAGATTTCGTGAGGCGAAAGCCCCGTTCTCCTATCAGGGGTACTACGCAGACTCATTAGCACCAGGGGCAATGCATCCGGCCACTTCAATGAAGTGGATGAACACACCTTTGCCACTCTTGACTTGATGGTGCCATTAACCTGCTCTACTAGACCTGAAGCCTCGGGCCTGTAGCTACAATGCAATCTCTGATCAATATGTAATGCAGAGCACAACAACTTCAGTATTTCACTGTGGAAATGAGTTCCTCTATCTGTTTCCACTGATGTTGGGAAACCATACCGCGGGATCAATTCTCTTAATAACAATTTAGCTACTGTAAGACTGTCACATCGTCTAGTTGGATATGCTTCCACCCACCATGAAAAGATACACACCACCACCAAAACATATCTCAACCTATTGCACCTTGGCATCTCTATGAAGTCTAACTGTATCCTGTTGAAGGGACCCCCAGATTTTCCAATGTGACTCATTCCAACCACAGTTCTTTTTCCCACATTCATCTGTTGACACGTAACACACCGGTGACATGCTGTTTCAGCCCACACACAGAAGCGTGGATTAAACCACGTCTGCCTGAACACTCACACCATAGCATCTCTTCCCAAGTGAATGACTCCATGAATTTGCCTTGCCATTGGGCTCAGTAGACAATTGGGTAATACTGCTCTTTCATCTGTGGATACCCAAATGCCATCATCCCTTTTTGTGCAACCTGCCTTGACCCATGAAGCAGCTTCTTCTTCTGTGACTTCATCCTGCAACCGCTTCACCTCATCCCAAGTATCGGCTATAGCTAACATCATGCTGAGCTCGGTCTCTTCTGTGCTCTCGCCTATATATTCTCCATTGAAAATACAAACATGTTCAGCGCAGAATCGTGCTACTTCGTCTGCGTAATTGTTGCCCTTAGTGACAAAGTCTTCTCCCTTTCCATGAGCTGCACATTTAACAACTGCTATCTCTTTGGGTTTCTGCAAAGCTTCCAATAGTTGGCGCACATACTCGCCATTGCGTATGGGTGATCCTGAGGACATTAGAAATCCCCTCTGTGACCATAACTGCCCAAAATCATGAACCACACCAAATCCGTATTGACTGTCTGTATACACAGTCACTCGCAGATCAGCTGCAATGAAACAGGCAAGTATCAAAGCGACAATTTCGGCCACCTGAGCAGAGAATACTCTATTTAAACAGGCAGCTTCTACTACTCCCATGATGGTGCACACAGCAAACGCTGCTCTCAAATACCCTTCATTGTCTCTTAAGCATGAACCATCAACAAAAAGGATCAAATCAGATTGGGGCAAAGGTTCATCGACAATGTCAGGTGTCTGGGTTTGGTGGACAGGTCAGTAACGTCTAGGCAGTCATGTTCTTCACAATCCTCATCTCCTTCCTCCTGTGGAATAGGTAACAATGTAGCAGGGTTCAGAGTGGTACAACGTCTCAGGGTCACATTATCAGCAGCCAAGATAACCTGCTCATACTTAGTAAGTCTGTTGTTTGTTAAATATTGTGTTTTCGTTCGGGTCATTAACAATTCTACAGAATGGGGCACATAAACAATGAGCGGATAACCCATCACTATGCTTTCACATCTTTCAATGCTGACACCAGTTGCAGCAACGGATTTCAGACATCCGGGCAACGCAGAAGCTACAGGATCTAATGTAGCTGAGAAGTAAGCTACTGGTCTACGGGCACCCCCATGTGTCTGCACTAAGACTGCTAACGCACATCCTTCCTTTTCACAGCAAAAGAGCGAAAACGCTTTGTAATAATCCGGCATTCCGAGAGCTGGAGCACGACAGATACTTTCCTTCAGCACACGGAAGGCTTTCAAGCACTCGTCATCCCATGGTAACGGATCACTAACATCCTTTCGAGTCAGTTTTAACAGGGTCTTTGCTTGCAAGGAAAAATTTGGGATCCACTGTTGACAATAGCCGACCATTCCCAAAAACATGCGGACTTCTTTTTGTGTTTTCGGAGTTCCCATTTGCAAAATTGCCTCTATGCGATCTGGTGACACCCTTCGTTTTCCTTTTTCAATCCGATGACCTATGTACTGAACTTCAGACAAACAATACTGCAATTTGTTTGGAGACACTTTGGGGCCGATTCCGATCTCGGCCGGTAGGGCTCCGAATCGGATTCGGCTTAACCGGATCCGATTCGGAGCCCTATTTCCCGACCGTTTCGTACGCGCGTCCGGGCGAGCGAGTACGATGCAAATTCGCCGACCGACTCGTCCGGGCGTCCCGACCGCTCCGACCGACTCGTTCCCGGGTCGAACCGCACCGACCGACTCGCTCGGACTCGACTCGCACCGCGCAATGGAGACGTTCCCCGGCCGGGTGAGTACGATGCGCGCCGCGAGCAGTCCGACCGAGCCGCGCACTCCGGCTCCAAAGAGCAGTCGGAGCCGTACTTTGGGGGTCCGTGTCGGACCCCCCTGTACGCGTAGCCGTGCGAGTCGCACACAGGGGGGACCCGTGGGTCCCCCCTATCTGTGCGTGTACGGCGCAAGTCGCTTCGACGCGTACCCGCTGTAGGGGGCGCCCTTGACCGCCTCGCACCCATTGAGTCAATGGGAGCCCGCGTACGCGTTGTACGACCGGCTCCCATTGACTTCAATGGGAGTCCGACCGACTCGAGTCCGATGGCATACGTGCGCATCGTACTCATTCGGTCGGGCTGCCAGAGTTTGATTCGGTCGGAAATCTCTCCGAGTCCGGCTCGGTCGGAGAGATTTCCGGCCCGAATCGGAATCGGCCCCTTTGTGTCCATTCTCTGCCAAATGATTCAGCAATGCCACAGTATCAATCCTGCAAGCATCCTCAGCCTCTGAGGCGACCAAAAGGTCGTCGATATACTGCACTAAGACTGAGTTATGGGCCATCACCAGTCCCTCAAGATTCTTTTTCAGACATTGACTAAAAATAGAGGGGCTTTCTGTATACCCCTGAGGCATTCTGTTCCATGTTAATACACGATCATCCATCCTAAATGCAAATAAAAACTGACTTTCTTCATGCAATGGTATAGAGAAGAACGCGTGACACAAATCTATCACGGTAAACCATTCTGCTTTGCATGGTATCTGGAATAGAATAACAGCTGGATTCGGTACCACAGGACAACATGGGATCACAATTTCATTAACCCGACGCAGATCTTGCACTATTCTATACTTGCCACTTGGCTTTTGCAGTCCCATGATAGGTGAATTACAGGGACTACCTCTTATCTCCTTCAAAATACCTTGTGTAATCATAGCCTCAATCACAGGTCTTATGCCGGCCACAGTTTCTGGAGTTAACTTATATTGTGGCGTTCGTGGGAATTCAGCATTAGGTTTGATCTGTATCTTAACTGGCTCAACTCCTCTAATCAAACCTACATCCTCGCCCGTAAAATCCCACACTTTCAGATCAACTGCGTCTCTCAAGTTATGTGGCAGTTCTGCTATTGTGAGCACCACAAATAGTTCTGCACACAGACTCATGTTAGCCATTTTAAAATCAGCATCGTCATCATATGTTTGCAATTCCACCCCTCTCGGAGTGCACAATATAGTACAATTGAGCTTGCACAGTAGGTCTCGTCCCAAAAGACAGACCGGACTTGAATTGCACACCACAAATTGATGTCGGTCCCGAAATGGTCCTACTCTCACAGGTAATTCATTTGTCAATGGATTGGTCATTTTCTGATTATTAACTCCCACTACTTGAATCGTTCGTCCTGAAAGAGTTAAATTCGGGACTACTTCAGTTCTTACTGTAGAGCGAGCAGCTCCGGTGTCTAACAAGAAGGTAACAGGATATCCATTCACGTCTGCATCTACAAACGGCCCACTCTGATCTACTTCTAGAATCGCATCTAAGGTGCATTCCTCGTGCACCACCCTCTGGCACTCCCGGGCATCTTGATGTTTATCAAATCGGTCCTGTATTTCAAAGTAAGGCATTTAATGGTATAACTGATTCTGCATGGGTATTCTAGGAGGTTGAGGCACTTGCACCTGTGGCTCATATCCTCCTCCATACATAGACCTGGGTCTTGTCACAGTATTGACAGCCTCGGTCAGCTGTCCCTCTCCTTCCATCTGTATCTGATTTGCTGGATTTGATCTACACTTGCGCTTCCAATGCCCGATTTTGTGACAATAATGACAGGCAGTGACCCTTTTCTGTTGAGCCACCCAATCACTTGTACCTGAATCCATTCCTCTTCCTCTACCCTGACCAGGTTGGGTCACCACCTGTTGTCCCATTCCTCTTCCACCTCCTCTACCTCTTCCTTGACCTCCTCCAAACCCTTGCGTAATATCAGCGTTTCTCAACTGCACCAACATCAACTTGTCCTTCAATTTCTTCTGTGTTGACTCCACTTGATCACTGCAATATTTAGCATAACGCAGAATCTCGTCCACCGACTTATTCTGCCAACATATCAACTGCTGCTGTATCATTAAACTAATATCAGATTTCAGTCCCAACACAAACTTTGAGACGAACTGTCCCATATCTTTCTGTTCAATTGTATCCAATCCACTATGCTGCTTAAAAGCCAACAACAGTCGCTCGCAGTAATCATGTACTGATTCTTTAGAGTCTTGGGTAGTACGATCAATCTTCAACCAATCAACCGTTTGAGGAGCTACCTTCGATTGCAACCATGTAATCACTTGCTCATCCTTTCTCATAACATCAGGTGAAGGACCATGAGTCACTGCATCTCTAGGTGGCTCTGCAGTGGGCCACTCAATGGCAATCTTACATGCCACCCACAAATCTGCAGGTACTACTATATCAAACAAGGTGTTCAAATCAATCCACAGTATCTTCGAAATCTTCACAAACCTATCTATTTGCTTGTACCACTCAGCAGATTTTTCCCTCAGCCGAGGGAAATCATTTGTAAATGCTGCCAAATCACCCCTGCTCCATGGCACATGTACATACCCTCCGTTCTGTACCTCTCTAAGGGGGTAATTTCCTGCAGCTCCTGTCCCTCCACCCGGAGGCGGAGTATTCCCTATTCCAGTCTGCAAGCTTTTCTTTTTGGCCCATTTTTCTCTCCATCTGTCTAAATCTTTCCATGTCCGCATCCCCATCACTAGCTCTCTAAAGTGTGCTTTCAATCCGCTTGTTCGCTTCTCTTCCAAATCCTTATCTGTATAATTTAATCTGCAAGAACCCTGTGTTAGCTTAGTTTTTAACAAATCAACCTCATATCTTTGTGCTATAAGCAATAATGCATCATAAGCTCGTTTGGCCTTTCTTGTCATGTCCTTTGCTACGAACAGTAGTTCGCTTGAGTTATAAGTATCAATTTTAATCAGGGGTAGATTACCTTCAATCACCTCGTCTAGCTCTGCCTTTAATCGTACCACATCTAACATGGGCACCTTTATTGCGCTTTTCAACACTTTCTGAATTTCCTCTTTTCGCGTCTCTTCTCTGTCACAACTTTGGGTTCTCCTAAGAACTGCACCCTCTTCTGTCTTTTCATCCAGGCACCTCTCTCTCTCACAACTTCAACTTCTCCGATGGTCACCTGCACAAATCACCTGTGGCCCAAACAATACTTTAGGAGTTTCTTGTCTCCTGCTTATCTCTTCCCTCGGCATCATTGACTCTCTCACTGGTTGAACCCACATTCGAAGGTCAGACCTAGAATTCGCTAGAGCACCTGTCCGTCCTCGTTCTGTCTCACTATCCATTCTAGAGGGATCAGCTGTAGCTGGCAGTGGAGTACTAGCTTCTACTGGTAATCGACAGAATCTTGTCCCACTCATTGCGAGGCTCCCTCCAGAAATTGTCTCTTCCCCTTCACCCATGTGCTGATGACTATCGTCGGTTCTGTCTTAAGGAGTATATATCGAAACCACTGGCTTTATTGTGACAAAGCATCTGGCAACTGCATATTTCCTACAGGTGGTTCCGGATCAGTATTTGAATACCTTCTTCCTCCAGACCCTCCTGGAATGCGTACCATGGTAATTTGGCCTCTTACCCCTGCCATTGGTTCCCCAGGATTCAGTTGTTCTGCACCCAACTGCTCTTCTGTTGGGCGCACCCGCTCTGTCTCTAATCTAGACGAACAGGGTGGAGGACGGTCCGCTAACAATCTATCGAGAAAGCCATCGTCTGTATCACTGTCCTCCTCCGTCTTCTTTTTCCCTTCAGCCCCCTCTCCTACTGTGAGAAGGGGGTATAAGCGTTCTCCCTCTATAGTATCTACTCTCCATCTCTTCAACTGAGCATCCCATCTAGCATCATGTTATGCCTTCATTACTTTTCTCATCCTCCCGTGTGAAGCCTCTCTCTTTTTACTAGAGCTGCTCTCATCCATGCATCTAATGCCTCAAATTGTGTGGGTCTAGGGGCGGTTTCAGTGCATTCATCACCCCCTCAGCTGGGTAAGCACCTCCATACGAAAAGACCCATAACGAGGAAAGCCAATTCACCCTCTTTCTCTGTAATTTTATGCCAATTCTGAAGCCACACGATAGTATGAAGTCCTACATTCGTTGCCATGTAATATGCCGGTGTGTCCTCTGGCGGGGCTTCTTCCCCTACCCGAGTCACTACCCCTGTGTCACCTCTACACAAATCTCGCAATACCCTAAAGCATCTCATTTTGAAATCGATCAATTGCAAGCTCCAAAGTTACGCTGTTTCACTGCTAATGCACTTTCACCAATCCCAGCGCGGCGTTACACCAACCAACCTATCACACTGCAGCGCACCCTGACGTCACTTCTCACTCCTTGCAGCGGCTCACCCGCCTTTACAATTTCTCCGCAAACTCGCTCGCACACATTCGTACCACAAGTAACTGTATAACCAAAAGTTATTGAACCAAGTAATTGTTCCTACACAATTACAATAACTTACAGTCACATAAACAAGTAATTGTCTGACACTGAAGATCGATAGAACACTCTCACAAGAACATTCAGCCGTTGTGACCCCCGACCTGCGTTTGTCACTCAATCGCCATAGTCTACCCCCGGTACCTGAGGCTTTCTACCGCGATCTCTTCCTCATTCACACAAAGGTCCCTAACACAAGTGGATCATTGATAGCGCTTCACAACACCCACATTTAATCAGACAATTACAATACAAAACTATCCCGGGATCTTGGACTTCTCTTGAGTCCGCTTACCAAAACTTAAACCAAAAACCACATTCACTCAACATACACCCCAACTCCGCAAGACATCACCCACTTACTCATTAACGCAATCTAACACAATGCCTTTCATACTCACGCCACCACTGTTTTCGCCGCACCGTCAACGTCCGCCAGTCTCAGGTCTCCTCCGCTCCGCTTCAGGGCTCTCCGACCTTCCAACCTTCGACCCTACTCCTAAGTAATCCCCTCACCTTAGAGGTAAACCACTTTAAAGGTAAACCATCCTCTGCTACCATTTGATTACGCTAACTTGCACCCTTAAAGTCTCTACTAAGTATAGCGTAAGCGATCGATCTTTTATTTACCTAAAGTGGTTGAGGGGAGGAAAACAGCTTAAACAGATATCAACAAAGTTGTCATGCCTGTAAAGATCACTGACTCCGAAGTGCAGTTTGAATATTTATTATAAGGCCAAAAACAATTGGATGTAAATACATCTCAATAGCAAAGTATAGAGATACAGAAAAATTAATACAGAGCCGATCTTTCTAATATAAGTAATGCGGCCCAAAAGGCAAACGATTATGAATTCCAAAATCACAATGCAACACAAAATAGATGCAATATTCAGCTCTCGATTCATTGAAAAAATAAAATCTTTCCCTATACTATTCTATATGAGGGCCCTTCCTGTCTCTCTTGTATCGTTCCTCAATGGTGTCTGCACGTGTGACTTCCTAAGTAGTACTCACGTTAAATGAGTTGTTTAGCTTAAGGCTATGGAGCTCGCTCTTAGATGCTCCATCTTCTCCGAAAGCTAGCAGAAGTCTGGTTTCTCTGTCCCTGCGCATCATACAAAAAGATGGGATTCAATCAACATTGCGTCACCTTTTCTAAAAGTTTCCACTAAGCCTCTATACAGTAGCTGGTGCTCTTTCATGAAGTAAAATTAATTAGAGGTATCTTCTTCCAGTGGCCTTGGCTTCCAGACAGACCCGATACTCAAAGCATCCTCCCTTCTTGCTTCCAGTTATCTTCAAAGGCATTCCGGATCTCTCCTTAACTCTGAAAATAATGATGTGTATTTCTGCACCTGCAACAGGGTGAGAACACTCTAACCTTGAACACAACACTCATTTAATTCATTATTTCTCGAAAGCAAGGAGAAACCTTTGGGCCTATATTTCAGGCAACTTAGACAAATCACAATTGCGATATATAAAATAATATGGTCCTGCACGTTATGCATGAAGGAATCATAATACATACAGAAGTCTACTTAATGCGTTCACTAATTCAACATTAAATGATTCAATTAAATGTTTCTTAATAATCAAAACACTGCACACAATACGAGTATATAAGAGTGCATTTTTAAACCATGAGTATAGTGCACTCATACAAATAGAGTGCTATCTGCGCTCTATCAATCTCCACACATCAAACTTCAGTCTTCAGCTCTCCCAGTGTTCAGATCTATACTAGGAGACTGCACACTCTGCATGCCTGCACCTCTACCCAAATGCATCATTGTAGATGTAGTTCAAGGCAGGGGCTCTAAACTCATATAAACTGTACTTGGTGACAAATTCAAGTGCAGCTAGCTGTGGACATCTTCCAACATGTAAATGTTTTATACTTTTGTTACTTGACAGAAGAAAGCAGTCTTCTGGGATTGCGAGATTTGCTGCTTTCAATTATATTTTTGGATTGATTTTTTGCCTCGAATTTGGTACCCTACTTAACTTGGCATCCTGGGTAGCCACCTAGTCCTCTTACAAGGACACGTCACCCCTCCAAACATAATAAATCCCTAATGAGAAGCTGCTCCCTCTCTGCAGGACATGCCCAAACCAGGCAAGTGGGTACCCTGTACTTATTTATCTAATTAAGTCGCGATGAGTCAGGGATCCACCTTTCAGCATCCTGGGTACCTAAGATGCACGTCTATATTTCGATGCTGGTGTTGCAATGTCTTTCGTTTGTTACTAAGGACAATGAATGCGCAAACATCTGTGCTTCTAAGCACTCCTGTATGCGTCCTTTTTTAGTAGCATTGGTAGGAAAAGTGGGCATGTACATGTATGTACAACTGGAACCCCAAATGTGTGTGTGGCCACATTTTAGGGCCTGCAGAAACATATGAGTGTATAGGTACTGCTATTGGACACCAGAAGGAGAGCTGGGTGCTTAGTTAGCTGATATTAATTCTTATTCTTGTTTTATTGTTCTCTGTATGTATGGATTTGTGATAATGTCACTATACAAGCACAATGTACTTTACGTTCATTCGCCTTTGTAGGGAGTCTTGCTGAATTTACAATACACAACTTGGGCTAGCTTTTGAAAAATCTGTCCTTGTATCTATATTTTATATTTCCATTTCTTTTAGAATACTTCCTGATTTCCAGGTTGTGATATGGACCGCAGTATGAATGTATTATACATTCGCCTTGAATATTATTTTTTAACAATGTAATAAAGTTCTCTTTTTAATTGTGTGTTGCATGTTTTCTTTTTTTTATGTTTGTTCTTTGTGGCTAGTTATAGCCGAATAAAGATTTATGGACTGGACTGACTCTGATTTGAGGTGTTCATAAAGGAACTGAACTTTCCAGGTGATCAGGTGGCCTGTAGGAATGTTTATTATCACCACCCGGCTTGGCACCAGGCACCCTGGGTGCTCCATGATCTAGTGGGGTGGACCCTTCATCAGTTATCAATCCCGTTAGGCCCTAGCCCCAACAAAGCATTTTTGGGACGTGTTGTTGTGGATTCTCTATGGAATGCCAAGGAGTAGGCTAGCCTGCAGGGCGTGAGCGCGCCTAAAGCACACATACCATGGACCTTACCACAGCCACTTCCTAAGTGGGTGTTCTTCATGTACTCTTCCTTCAATCTCCCATGCACGAAGCAAAACGTTCAGAGCGCCAAGCCTCACAGCCATCCCTCTGTGGTCCACACGTTTAAAAACTCAAAACACATTCCCAGGAACCCAATCCATCCTCAAGACCTGCAAAGCCTAACTCCAAATTACGTAGAGGGTCGTGAACACCAAAGAACCATATGTGCCTGGCAGTGACTCAGTCTGGGCTTTACCTTCAACGCTCTCACAAAAATCATCAGACACAGATTTTTGGCACTCTAGGCTCTTTTAGACTTTGACTTTGAGGCCACATCCTACTATTGCCATCAGTCGTGGCATTATTTTCCCTCACACCCTGTTGCTGACTTCCTTTCTCCCTTCTCTTGCAGTTTCCTTCCAACTGAGGTTTTCTTCTGCTGATCCTGTTCCTTTGCATCACTATTCTCCTCTGAGTGTTCTCTTTATCTACACCCCGTTCCAACACACATAAAAGGGTAGATAGCAGCTTTTCCGCATTAAATATAAAAGCAGAGGTGCTGGTGAGTTGTAAAGTCAAGTATTTGTGTCAGTGTGGCAATACATGGCACTGATATGCTAGGCGCATGGCTGCCATCTTGGAATGCAGTCTGTGGAAAGACAGCATCTTACTGTGTCTACCCTTCTCCCAGGCACACATTAGCCCCCCCTTCTCCATGACTGACCTGTAGCTCACACCTTCTCAACTCAGCCACAACATGGTTCTAAGACTCATCGCCTCACATTACCTGTACACCCGGAAGTGAAGCTGGCTACAGTGTTGGCTATACAATCGTCCCTTATTGTGACGTTGAAATGGCACATTTTATCTTCTCTTGGTCAATGCACAGGCTATTCTGAAAGGACCAGTCCCGGACTCGTAAGTGCATGTTTACTCTTGTACAACATTCTGAAAAGACCTCTCCTTGAGGCGTAAGTGCATATTTGCCCATATGCTCCATACTGAAAGGCCCTGTCTCTGAATGTCATAAGTGCTGATTTACCCATGCACACCATTCTGGCAGGCCCTTTCCCTGAGTCGTAAAGTGCTGATTTACCCATGTACACCATTCTGGCAGGTCCTTTCCCTGAGTAGTAAAGTGCTGATTTACCCATGTACACCATTCTGGCAGGCCCTTTCCCTGAGTAGTAAAGTGCTGATTTACCCATGTACACCGTTCTGGCAGGCCCTTTCCCTGAGTAGTAAAGTGCTGATTTACCCATGTACACCGTTCTGGCAGGTCCTTTCCCCGAGTAGTAAAGTGCTGATTTACCCATGTGCACCGTTCTGGCAGGCCCTTTCCCCGAGTAGTAAAGTGCTGATTTACCCATGTACACCGTTCTGGCAGGTCCTTTCCCTGAGTAGTAACGTGCTGATTTACACTAGTACACCGTTCTGGCAGGTCCGCTCCCTGAGTAGTAACGTGCTGATTTACCCATGTACACCGTTCTGGCAGGTCCTTTCCCTGAGTAGTAAAGTGCTGATTTACCCATGTACACCGTTCTGGCAGGTCCCTTCCCTGAGTAGTAAAGTGTTGATTTACCCATGTACACCGTTCTGGCAGGTCCTTTCCCTGAGTATTAAAGTGCTGATTTACCCATGTACACCGTTCTGGCAGGTCCTTTCCCTGAGTAGTAAAGTGCTGATTTACCCATGTACACCGTTCTGGCAGGTCCTTTCCCTGAGTAGTAAAGTGCTGATTTACCCATGTACACCGTTCTGGCAGGCCCTTTCCCTGAGTAGTAAAGTGCTGATTTACGCATGCACACCGTTCTGGCAGGCCCTTTCCCTGAGTAGTAAAGTGCTGATTTACCCATGTACACCATTCTGGCAGGTCCTTTCCCTGAGTAGTAAAGTGCTGATTTACCCATGTGCGCTATTCTGAAATGCCTTCTCCTTTAGTCGTAAGTGCAGATTTACCCATGCACAAAATTCTGAAATGCCCTCTCCCTGCATCGTAAGTGCAGATTTACCCATGTGCTCCATTCCAGAAGGCCCTCTCCCCGAATCGTAAAGTGCTGCTTTGCCAATGTTTACCAATCCGAAAGGCCCTCTCCCTTCATCCAAAGTGCAGATTTACCCATGCGCACCATTCTTAAAGGACCTCTCCCTGAGTTAAAGGGCTGAGTTGCCCATGAGCACCCTGAAAGGCCTTCTTCTTGCATCGTAAAGTGCAGCTTTACCCTTGTGCACCATTCTGAAAGGCCTTCTCCCTCAGTCATAAGTGCAGATTTACACATGTGCACCATTTTGAAAGGAACTTTCCCTGAGTAGTAAAGTGCTGATTTACCCATGTACACCATTCTGGCAGGTCCTTTCCCTGAGTAGTAAAGTGCTGATTTACCCATGTACACCATTCTGGAAGGTCCTTTCCCAGAGTAGTAAAGTGCTGATTTACCCATGTACACCATTCTGGCAGGTCCTTTCCCTGAGTAGTAAAGTGCTGATTTACCCATGTACACCGTTCTGGCAGGCCCTTTCCCTGAGTAGTAAAGTGCTGATTTACCCATGCACAACATTCTGGCAGGTCCTTTCCCTGAGTAGTAAAGTGCTGATTTACCCATGCACACCATTCTGGCAGGTCCTTTCCCTGAGTAGTAAAGTGCTGATTTACCCATGTACACCATTCTGGCAGGTCCTTTCCCTGATTAGTAAAGTGCTGATTTACCCATGTACACCATTCTGGCAGGTCCTTTCCCTGAGTAGTAAAGTGCTGATTTACCCATGTATACCATTCTGGCAGGCCCTTTCCCTGAGTAGTAAAGTGCTGATTTACCCATGTACACCATTCTGGCAGCTCATTCCCTGAGTTGTAAAGTGCTGATTTACCCATGTACACCATTCTGGCAGGTCCTTTCCCTGAGTAGTAAAGTGCTGATTTAGCCATGTACACCATTCTGGCAGGCCCTTTCCTGAGTAGTAAAGTGCAGATTTACCCATGTACACCGTTCTGGCAGGTCCTTTCCCTGAGTAGTAAAGTGCTGATTTAACCATGCACACCATTCTGGCAAGTTCTTTCCCTGAGTAGTAAAGTGCTGATTTACCCATGTACGCTATTCTGAAATGCCTTCTTCTTTAGTCGTAAGTGCAGATTTACCAATGCACAAAATTCTGAAATGTCCTCTCCCTGCATCATAAGTGCAGATTTACCCATGTGCTCCATTCCAGAAGGCCCTCTCCCCGAATCGAAAAGTGCTGCTTTGCCAATATGTACCAATCCGAAAGGCCCTCTCCCTTCATACTAAGTGCAGATTTACCAATGCACACCATTCTTAAAGGACCTCTCCCTGAGTCGTAAAGGGTCGAGTTGCCCATGAGCACCCTGAAAGGCCTTCTTCTTGCATCGTAAATTGCAGCTTTACCCTTGTGCACCATTCTGAAAGGCCTTCTCCCTAAGTCATAAGTGCAGATTTACACATGTGCACCATTCTGGCAGGTCCTTTCCCTGAGTAGTAAAGTGCTGATTTACCCATGTACACCGTTCTGGCAGGTCCTTTCCCTGAGTAGCAAAGTGCTGATTTACCCATGTACACCGTTCTGGCAGGTCCTTTCCCTGAGTAGTAAAGTGCTGATTTACCCATGTACACCGTTCTGGCAGGTCCTTTCCCTGAGTAGTAAAGTGCTGATTTACCCATGTACACCATTCTGGCAGGCCCTTTCCCTGAGTAGTAAAGTGCTGATTTACCCATGTACACCGTTCTGGCAGGCCCTTTCCCTGAGTAGTAAAGTGCTGATTTACCCATGTACACCGTTCTGGCAGGTCCCTTCCCTGAGTAGTAAAGTGTTGATTTACCCATGTACACCGTTCTAGCAGGTCCTTTCCCTGAGTAGTAAAGTGCTGATTTACCCATGTACACCGTTCTGGCAGGTCCTTTCCCTGAGTAGTAAAGTGCTGATTTACCCATGTACACCGTTCTGGCAGGTCCTTTCCCTGAGTAGTAAAGTGCTGATTTACCCATGTACACCGTTCTGGCAGGCCCTTTACCTGAGTAGTAAAGTGCTGATTTACGCATGCACACCGTTCTGGCAGGCCCTTTCCCTGAGTAGTAAAGTGCTGATTTACCCATGTACACCATGCTGGCAGGTCCTTTCCCTGAGTAGTAAAGTGCTGATTTACCCATGTGCGCTATTCTGAAATGCCTTCTCCTTTAGTCGTAAGTGCAGATTTACCCATGCACAAAATTCTGAAATGCCCTCTCCCTGCATCGTAAGTGCAGATTTACCCATGTGCTCCATTCCAGAAGGCCCTCTCCCCGAATCGTAAAGTGCTGCTTTGCCAATGTTTACCAATCCGAAAGGCCCTCTCCCTTCATCCAAAGTGCAGATTTACCCATGCGCACCATTCTTAAAGGACCTCTCCCTGAGTCGTAAAGGGTCGAGTTGCCCATGAGCACCCTGAAAGGCCTTCTTCTTGCATCGTAAAGTGCAGCTTTACCCTTGTGCACCATTCTGAAAGGCCTTCTCCCTCAGTCATAAGTGCAGATTTACACATGTGCACCATTTTGAAAGGAACTTTCCCTGAGTAGTAAAGTGCTGATTTACCCATGTACACCATTCTGGCAGGTCCTTTCCCTGAGTAGTAAAGTGCTGATTTACCCATGTACACCATTCTGGAAGCTCCTTTCCCTGAGTAGTAAAGTGCTGATTTACCCATGTACACCATTCTGGCAGGTCCTTTCCCTGAGTAGTAAAGTGCTGATTTACCCATGTACACCGTTCTGGCAGGCCCTTTCCCTGAGTAGTAAAGTGCTGATTTACCCATGCACAACATTCTGGCAGGTCCTTTCCCTGAGTAGTAAAGTGCTGATTTACCCATGCACACCATTCTGGCAGGTCCTTTCCCTGAGTAGTAAAGTGCTGATTTACCCATGTACACCATTCTGGCAGGTCCTTTCCCTGATTAGTAAAGTGCTGATTTACCCAGGTACACCATTCTGGCAGGTCCTTTCCCTGAGTAGTAAAGTGCTGATTTACCCATGTATACCATTCTGGCAGGCCCTTTCCCTGAGTAGTAAAGTGCTGATTTACCCATGTACACCATTCTGGCAGCTCATTCCTGAGTTGTAAAGTGCTGATTTACCCATGTACACCATTCTGGCAGGTCCTTTCCCTGAGTAGTAAAGTGCTGATTTAGCCATGTACACCATTCTGGCAGGCCCTTTCCCTGAGTAGTAAAGTGCAGATTTACCCATGTACACCGTTCTGGCAGGTCCTTTCCCTGAGTAGTAAAGTGCTGATTTAACCATGCATACCATTCTGGCAGGTTCTTTCCCTGAGTAGTAAAGTGCTGATTTACCCATGTACGCTATTCTGAAATGCCTTCTCCTTTAGTCGTAAGTGCAGATTTACCAATGCACAAAATTCTGAAATGTCCTCTCCCCGCATCATAAGTGCAGATTTACCCATGTGCTCCATTCCAGAAGGCCCTCTCCCCGAATCGAAAAGTGCTGCTTTGCCAATATGTACCAATCCGAAAGGCCCTCTCCCTTCATACTAAGTGCAGATTTACCAATGCACACCATTCTTAAAGGACCTCTCCCTGAGTCGTAAAGGGTCGAGTTGCCCATGAGCACCCTGAAAGGCCTTCTTCTTGCATCGTAAAGTGCAGCTTTACCCTTGTGCACCATTCTGAAAGGCCTTCTCCCTCAGTCATAAGTGCAGATTTACACATGTGCACCATTCTGGCAGGTCCTTTCCCTGAGTAGTAAAGTGCTGATTTACCCATGTACACCATTCTGGCAGGTCCTTTCCCTGAGTAGCAAAGTGCTGATTTACCCATGTACACCGTTCTGGCAGGTCCTTTCCCTGAGTAGTAAAGTGCTGATTTACCCATGTACACCGTTCTGGCAGGTCCTTTTCCTGAGTAGTAAAGTGCTGATTTACCCATGTACACCATTCTGGCAGGCCCTTTCCCTGAGTAGTAAAGTGCTGATTTACCCATGTACACCATTCTGGCAGGCCCTTTCCCTGAGTAGTAAAGTGCTGATTTACCCATGTACACCGTTCTGGCAGGTCCTTTCCCTGAGTAGTAAAGTGCAGATTTACCCATGTGCGCTATTCTGAAATGACCTCTCCCTGCATCATAAGTGCAGATTTACCCATGTGCTCCATTCCAGAAGACCCTCTCCCGAATCGTAAAGTGCTGCTTTGCCAATGTGTACCAATCCGAAAGGCCCTCTCCCTTCATCCTAAGTGCAGATTTACCCATGCGCACCATTCTTAAAGGACCTCTCCCTGAGTCGTAAAGGGCTGAGTTGGACATGAGCACCCTGAAAGGCCTTCTTCTTGCATCGTAAAGTGCAGCTTTACCCTTGTGCACCATTCTGAAAGGCCTTCTCCTCAGTCAAAAGTGCAGATTTACACATGTGCACCATTTTGAAAGGAACTTTCCCTGTGTATTAAAGTGCTGATTTACCCATGTACACCATTCTGGCAGGTCCTTTCCCTGAGTAGTAAAGTGCTGATTTACCCATGTACACCATTCTGGCAGGTCCTTTCCCTGAGTAGTAAAGTGCTGATTTACCCATGCACAACATTCTGGCAGGTCCTTTCCCTGAGTAGTAAAGTGCTGATTTACCCATGCACACCATTCTGGCAGGTCCTTTCCCTGAGTAGTAAAGTGCTGATTTACCCATGTACACCATTCTGGCAGGTCCTTTCCCTGATTAGTAAAGTGCTGATTTACCCAGGTACACCATTCTGGCAGGTCCTTTCCCTGAGTAGTAAAGTGCTGATTTACCCATGTATACCATTCTGGCAGGCCCTTTCCCTGAGTAGTAAAGTGCTGATTTACCCATGTACACCATTCTGGCAGCTCATTCCCTGAGTTGTAAAGTGCTGATTTACCCATGTACACCATTCTGGCAGGTCCTTTCCCTGAGTAGTAAAGTGCTGATTTAGCCATGTACACCATTCTGGCAGGCCCTTTCCCTGAGTAGTAAAGTGCAGATTTACCCATGTACACCGTTCTGGCAGGTCCTTTCCCTGAGTAGTAAAGTGCTGATTTAACCATGCATACCATTCTGGCAGGTTCTTTCCCTGAGTAGTAAAGTGCTGATTTACCCATGTACGCTATTCTGAAATGCCTTCTCCTTTAGTCGTAAGTGCAGATTTACCAATGCACAAAATTCTGAAATGTCCTCTCCCTGCATCATAAGTGCAGATTTACCCATGTGCTCCATTCCAGAAGGCCCTCTCCCCGAATCGAAAAGTGCTGCTTTGCCAATATGTACCAATCCGAAAGGCCCTCTCCCTTCATACTAAGTGCAGATTTACCAATGCACACCATTCTTAAAGGACCTCTCCCTGAGTCGTAAAGGGTCGAGTTGCCCATGAGCACCCTGAAAGGCCTTCTTCTTGCATCGTAAAGTGCAGCTTTACCCTTGTGCACCATTCTGAAAGGCCTTCTCCCTCAGTCATAAGTGCAGATTTACACATGTGCACCATTCTGGCAGGTCCTTTCCCTGAGTAGTAAAGTGCTGATTTACCCATGTACACCATTCTGGCAGGTCCTTTCCCTGAGTAGCAAAGTGCTGATTTACCCATGTACACCGTTCTGGCAGGTCCTTTCCCTGAGTAGTAAAGTGCTGATTTACCCATGTACACCGTTCTGGCAGGTCCTTTTCCTGAGTAGTAAAGTGCTGATTTACCCATGTACACCATTCTGGCAGGCCCTTTCCCTGAGTAGTAAAGTGCTGATTTACCCATGTACACCATTCTGGCAGGCCCTTTCCTGAGTAGTAAAGTGCTGATTTACCCATGTACACCGTTCTGGCAGGTCCTTTCCCTGAGTAGTAAAGTGCAGATTTACCCATGTGCGCTATTCTGAAATGACCTCTCCCTGCATCATAAGTGCAGATTTACCCATGTGCTCCATTCCAGAAGACCCTCTCCCCGAATCGTAAAGTGCTGCTTTGCCAATGTGTACCAATCCGAAAGGCCCTCTCCCTTCATCCTAAGTGCAGATTTACCCATGCGCACCATTCTTAAAGGACCTCTCCCTGAGTCGTAAAGGGCTGAGTTGGACATGAGCACCCTGAAAGGCCTTCTTCTTGCATCGTAAAGTGCAGCTTTACCCTTGTGCACCATTCTGAAAGGCCTTCTCCCTCAGTCAAAAGTGCAGATTTACACATGTGCACCATTTTGAAAGGAACTTTCCTGTGTATTAAAGTGCTGATTTACCCATGTACACCATTCTGGCAGGTCCTTTCCCTGAGTAGTAAAGTGCTGATTTACCCATGTACACCATTCTGGCAGGTCCTTTCCCTGAGTAGTAAAGTGCTGATTTACCCATGTACACCATTCTGGCAGGTCCTTTCCCTGAGTAGTAAAGTGCTGATTTACCCATGTACACCGTTCTGGCAGGCCCTTTCCCTGAGTAGTAAAGTGCTAATTTAGCCATGCACACCATTCTGGCAGGTCCTTTCCCTGAGTAGTAAAGTGCTGATTTACCCATGTGCGCTATTCTGAAATGCCTTCTCCTTTAGTCGTAAGTGCAGATTTACCCATGCACAAAATTCTGAAATGCCCTCTCCCTGCATCGTAAGTGCAAATTTACCCAGGTGCTCCATTCAAGAAGGCCCTCTCCCCAAATCGTAAAGTGCTGCTTGGCCAATGTGTACCAATCCGAAAGGCCCTCTCCCTTCATACTAAGTGCACATTTACCAATGCACACCATTCTTAAAGGACCTCTCCCTGAGTCATAAAGGGTCGAGTTGCACAAGAGCACCCTGAAAGGCCTTCTTCTTGCATCGTAAAGTGCAGCTTTACCCTTGTGCACCATTCTGAAAGGCCTTCTCCCTCAGTCATAAGTGCAGATTTACACATGTGCACCATTCTGGCAGGTCCTTTCCCTGAGTAGTAAAGTGCTGATTTACCCATGTACACCGTTCTGGCAGGTCCTTTCCCTGAGTAGTAAAGTGCTGATTTACCCATGGACACCGTTCTGGCAGGTCCTTTCCCTGAGTAGTAAAGTGCTGATTTACCCATGTACACCATTCTGGCAGGTCCTTTCCCTGAGTAGTAAAGTGTTGATTTACCCATGTACACCGTTCTGGCAGGTCCTTTCCCTGAGTAGTAAAGTGCTGATTTACCCATGTACACCGTTCTGGCAGGTCCTTTCCCTGAGTAGTAAAGTGCTGATTTACCCATGTACACCGTTCTGGCAGGTCCTTTCCCTGAGTAGTAAAGTGCTGATTTACCCATGTACACCGTTCTGGCAGGCCCTTTCCCTGAGTAGTAAAGTGCTGATTTACGCATGCACACCGTTCTGGCAGGCCCTTTCCCTGAGTAGTAAAGTGCTGATTTACCCATGTACACCATTCTGGCAGGTCCTTTCCCTGAGTAGTAAAGTGCTGATTTACCCATGTGCGCTATTCTGAAATGCCTTCTCCTTTAGTCGTAAGTGCAGATTTACCCATGCACAAAATTCTGAAATGCCCTCTCCCTGCATCGTAAGTGCAGATTTACCCATGTGCTCCATTCCAGAAGGCCCTCTCCCGAATCGTAAAGTGCTGCTTTGCCAATGTTTACCAATCCGAAAGGCCCTCTCCCTTCATCCAAAGTGCAGATTTACCCATGCGCACCATTCTTAAAGGACCTCTCCCTGAGTTAAAGGGCTGAGTTGCCCATGAGCACCCTGAAAGGCCTTCTTCTTGCATCGTAAAGTGCAGCTTTACCCTTGTGCACCATTCTGAAAGGCCTTCTCCTCAGTCATAAGTGCAGATTTACACATGTGCACCATTTTGAAAGGAACTTTCCCTGAGTAGTAAAGTGCTGATTTACCCATGTACACCATTCTGGCAGGTCCTTTCCCTGAGTAGTAAAGTGCTGATTTACCCATGTACACCATTCTGGAAGGTCCTTTCCCAGAGTAGTAAAGTGCTGATTTACCCATGTACACCATTCTGGCAGGTCCTTTCCCTGAGTAGTAAAGTGCTGATTTACCCATGTACACCGTTCTGGCAGGCCCTTTCCCTGAGTAGTAAAGTGCTGATTTACCCATGCACAACATTCTGGCAGGTCCTTTCCCTGAGTAGTAAAGTGCTGATTTACCCATGCACACCATTCTGGCAGGTCCTTTCCCTGAGTAGTAAAGTGCTGATTTACCCATGTACACCATTCTGGCAGGTCCTTTCCCTGATTAGTAAAGTGCTGATTTACCCATGTACACCATTCTGGCAGGTCCTTTCCCTGAGTAGTAAAGTGCTGATTTACCCATGTATACCATTCTGGCAGGCCCTTTCCCTGAGTAGTAAAGTGCTGATTTACCCATGTACACCGTTCTGGCAGGCCCTTTCCCTGAGTAGTAAAGTGCTGATTTACCCATGTACACCGTTCTGGCAGGTCCTTTCCCCGAGTAGTAAAGTGCTGATTTACCCATGTGCACCGTTCTGGCAGGCCCTTTCCCCGAGTAGTAAAGTGCTGATTTACCCATGTACACCGTTCTGGCAGGTCCTTTCCCTGAGTAGTAACGTGCTGATTTACCCATGTACACCGTTCTGGCAGGTCCGCTCCCTGAGTAGTAACGTGCTGATTTACCCATGTACACCGTTCTGGCAGGTCCTTTCCCTGAGTAGTAAAGTGCTGATTTACCCATGTACACCGTTCTGGCAGGTCCCTTCCCTGAGTAGTAAAGTGTTGATTTACCCATGTACACCGTTCTGGCAGGTCCTTTCCCTGAGTAGTAAAGTGCTGATTTACCCATGTACACCGTTCTGGCAGGTCCTTTCCCTGAGTAGTAAAGTGCTGATTTACCCATGTACACCATTCTGGCAGGTCCTTTCCCTGATTAGTAAAGTGCTGATTTACCCATGTACACCATTCTGGCAGGTCCTTTCCCTGAGTAGTAAAGTGCTGATTTACCCATGTATACCATTCTGGCAGGCCCTTTCCCTGAGTAGTAAAGTGCTGATTTACCCATGTACACCATTCTGGCAGCTCATTCCCTGAGTTGTAAAGTGCTGATTTACCCATGTACACCATTCTGGCAGGTCCTTTCCCTGAGTAGTAAAGTGCTGATTTAGCCATGTACACCATTCTGGCAGGCCCTTTCCCTGAGTAGTAAAGTGCAGATTTACCCATGTACACCGTTCTGGCAGGTCCTTTCCCTGAGTAGTAAAGTGCTGATTTAACCATGCACACCATTCTGGCAAGTTCTTTCCCTGAGTAGTAAAGTGCTGATTTACCCATGTACGCTATTCTGAAATGCCTTCTTCTTTAGTCGTAAGTGCAGATTTACCAATGCACAAAATTCTGAAATGTCCTCTCCCTGCATCATAAGTGCAGATTTACCCATGTGCTCCATTCCAGAAGGCCCTCTCCCCGAATCGAAAAGTGCTGCTTTGCCAATATGTACCAATCCGAAAGGCCCTCTCCCTTCATACTAAGTGCAGATTTACCAATGCACACCATTCTTAAAGGACCTCTCCCTGAGTCGTAAAGGGTCGAGTTGCCCATGAGCACCCTGAAAGGCCTTCTTCTTGCATCGTAAATTGCAGCTTTACCCTTGTGCACCATTCTGAAAGGCCTTCTCCCTAAGTCATAAGTGCAGATTTACACATGTGCACCATTCTGGCAGGTCCTTTCCCTGAGTAGTAAAGTGCTGATTTACCCATGTACACCGTTCTGGCAGGTCCTTTCCCTGAGTAGCAAAGTGCTGATTTACCCATGTACACCGTTCTGGCAGGTCCTTTCCCTGAGTAGTAAAGTGCTGATTTACCCATGTACACCGTTCTGGCAGGTCCTTTCCCTGAGTAGTAAAGTGCTGATTTACCCATGTACACCATTCTGGCAGGCCCTTTCCCTGAGTAGTAAAGTGCTGATTTACCCATGTACACCGTTCTGGCAGGCCCTTTCCCTGAGTAGTAAAGTGCTGATTTACCCATGTACACCGTTCTGGCAGGTCCCTTCCCTGAGTAGTAAAGTGTTGATTTACCCATGTACACCGTTCTAGCAGGTCCTTTCCCTGAGTAGTAAAGTGCTGATTTACCCATGTACACCGTTCTGGCAGGTCCTTTCCCTGAGTAGTAAAGTGCTGATTTACCCATGTACACCGTTCTGGCAGGTCCTTTCCTGAGTAGTAAAGTGCTGATTTACCCATGTACACCGTTCTGGCAGGCCCTTTACCTGAGTAGTAAAGTGCTGATTTACGCATGCACACCGTTCTGGCAGGCCCTTTCCCTGAGTAGTAAAGTGCTGATTTACCCATGTACACCATGCTGGCAGGTCCTTTCCCTGAGTAGTAAAGTGCTGATTTACCCATGTGCGCTATTCTGAAATGCCTTCTCCTTTAGTCGTAAGTGCAGATTTACCCATGCACAAAATTCTGAAATGCCCTCTCCCTGCATCGTAAGTGCAGATTTACCCATGTGCTCCATTCCAGAAGGCCCTCTCCCCGAATCGTAAAGTGCTGCTTTGCCAATGTTTACCAATCCGAAAGGCCCTCTCCCTTCATCCAAAGTGCAGATTTACCCATGCGCACCATTCTTAAAGGACCTCTCCCTGAGTCGTAAAGGGTCGAGTTGCCCATGAGCACCCTGAAAGGCCTTCTTCTTGCATCGTAAAGTGCAGCTTTACCCTTGTGCACCATTCTGAAAGGCCTTCTCCTCAGTCATAAGTGCAGATTTACACATGTGCACCATTTTGAAAGGAACTTTCCCTGAGTAGTAAAGTGCTGATTTACCCATGTACACCATTCTGGCAGGTCCTTTCCCTGAGTAGTAAAGTGCTGATTTACCCATGTACACCATTCTGGAAGCTCCTTTCCCTGAGTAGTAAAGTGCTGATTTACCCATGTACACCATTCTGGCAGGTCCTTTCCCTGAGTAGTAAAGTGCTGATTTACCCATGTACACCGTTCTGGCAGGCCCTTTCCCTGAGTAGTAAAGTGCTGATTTACCCATGCACAACATTCTGGCAGGTCCTTTCCCTGAGTAGTAAAGTGCTGATTTACCCATGCACACCATTCTGGCAGGCCCTTTCCCTGAGTAGTAAAGTGCTGATTTACCCATGTACACCATTCTGGCAGCTCATTCCCTGAGTTGTAAAGTGCTGATTTACCCATGTACACCATTCTGGCAGGTCCTTTCCCTGAGTAGTAAAGTGCTGATTTAGCCATGTACACCATTCTGGCAGGCCCTTTCCCTGAGTAGTAAAGTGCAGATTTACCCATGTACACCGTTCTGGCAGGTCCTTTCCCTGAGTAGTAAAGTGCTGATTTAACCATGCATACCATTCTGGCAGGTTCTTTCCCTGAGTAGTAAAGTGCTGATTTACCCATGTACGCTATTCTGAAATGCCTTCTCCTTTAGTCGTAAGTGCAGATTTACCAATGCACAAAATTCTGAAATGTCCTCTCCCTGCATCATAAGTGCAGATTTACCCATGTGCTCCATTCCAGAAGGCCCTCTCCCCGAATCGAAAAGTGCTGCTTTGCCAATATGTACCAATCCGAAAGGCCCTCTCCCTTCATACTAAGTGCAGATTTACCAATGCACACCATTCTTAAAGGACCTCTCCTGAGTCGTAAAGGGTCGAGTTGCCCATGAGCACCCTGAAAGGCCTTCTTCTTGCATCGTAAAGTGCAGCTTTACCCTTGTGCACCATTCTGAAAGGCCTTCTCCCTCAGTCATAAGTGCAGATTTACACATGTGCACCATTCTGGCAGGTCCTTTCCCTGAGTAGTAAAGTGCTGATTTACCCATGTACACCGTTCTGGCAGGTCCTTTCCCTGAGTAGCAAAGTGCTGATTTACCCATGTACACCGTTCTGGCAGGTCCTTTCCCTGAGTAGTAAAGTGCTGATTTACCCATGTACACCGTTCTGGCAGGTCCTTTTCCTGAGTAGTAAAGTGCTGATTTACCCATGTACACCATTCTGGCAGGCCCTTTCCCTGAGTAGTAAAGTGCTGATTTACCCATGTACACCATTCTGGCAGGCCCTTTCCCTGAGTAGTAAAGTGCTGATTTACCCATGTACACCGTTCTGGCAGGTCCTTTCCCTGAGTAGTAAAGTGCAGATTTACCCATGTGCGCTATTCTGAAATGACCTCTCCCTGCATCATAAGTGCAGATTTACCCATGTGCTCCATTCCAGAAGACCCTCTCCCGAATCGTAAAGTGCTGCTTTGCCAATGTGTACCAATCCGAAAGGCCCTCTCCCTTCATCCTAAGTGCAGATTTACCCATGCGCACCATTCTTAAAGGACCTCTCCCTGAGTCGTAAAGGGCTGAGTTGGACATGAGCACCCTGAAAGGCCTTCTTCTTGCATCGTAAAGTGCAGCTTTACCCTTGTGCACCATTCTGAAAGGCCTTCTCCCTCAGTCAAAAGTGCAGATTTACACATGTGCACCATTTTGAAAGGAACTTTCCCTGTGTATTAAAGTGCTGATTTACCCATGTACACCATTCTGGCAGGTCCTTTCCCTGAGTAGTAAAGTGCTGATTTACCCATGTACACCATTCTGGCAGGTCCTTTCCCTGAGTAGTAAAGTGCTGATTTACCCATGTACACCATTCTGGCAGGTCCTTTCCCTGAGTAGTAAAGTGCTGATTTACCCATGTACACCGTTCTGGCAGGCCCTTTCCCTGAGTAGTAAAGTGCTAATTTAGCCATGCACACCATTCTGGCAGGTCCTTTCCCTGAGTAGTAAAGTGCTGATTTACCCATGTGCGCTATTCTGAAATGCCTTCTCCTTTAGTCGTAAGTGCAGATTTACCCATGCACAAAATTCTGAAATGCCCTCTCCCTGCATCGTAAGTGCAAATTTACCCAGGTGCTCCATTCAAGAAGGCCCTCTCCCAAATCGTAAAGTGCTGCTTGGCCAATGTGTACCAATCCGAAAGGCCCTCTCCCTTCATACTAAGTGCACATTTACCAATGCACACCATTCTTAAAGGACCTCTCCCTGAGTCATAAAGGGTCGAGTTGCACAAGAGCACCCTGAAAGGCCTTCTTCTTGCATCGTAAAGTGCAGCTTTACCCTTGTGCACCATTCTGAAAGGCCTTCTCCCTCAGTCATAAGTGCAGATTTACACATGTGCACCATTCTGGCAGGTCCTTTCCCTGAGTAGTAAAGTGCTGATTTACCCATGTACACCGTTCTGGCAGGTCCTTTCCTGAGTAGTAAAGTGCTGATTTACCCATGGACACCGTTCTGGCAGGTCCTTTCCCTGAGTAGTAAAGTGCTGATTTACCCATGTACACCATTCTGGCAGGTCCTTTCCCTGAGTAGTAAAGTGCTGATTTACCCATGTACACCGTTCTGGCAGGTCCCTTCCCTGAGTAGTAAAGTGTTGATTTACCCATGTACACCGTTCTGGCAGGTCCTTTCCCTGAGTAGTAAAGTGCTGATTTACCCATGTACACCGTTCTGGCAGGTCCTTTCCCTGAGTAGTAAAGTGCTGATTTACCCATGTACACCGTTCTGGCAGGTCCTTTCCCTGAGTAGTAAAGTGCTGATTTACCCATGTACACCGTTCTGGCAGGCCCTTTCCCTGAGTAGTAAAGTGATGATTTACGCATGCACACCGTTCTGGCAGGCCCTTTCCCTGAGTAGTAAAGTGCTGATTTACCCATGTACACCATTCTGGCAGGTCCTTTCCCTGAGTAGTAAAGTGCTGATTTACCCATGTGCGCTATTCTGAAATGCCTTCTCTTTTAGTCGTAAGTGCAGATTTACCCATGCACAAAATTCTGAAATGCCCTCTCCCTGCATCGTAAGTGCAGATTTACCCATGTGCTCCATTCCAGAAGGCCCTCTCCCCGAATCGTAAAGTGCTGCTTTGCCAATGTTTACCAATCCGAAAGGCCCTCTCCCTTCATCCAAAGTGCAGATTTACCCATGCGCACCATTCTTAAAGGACCTCTCCCTGAGTTAAAGGGCTGAGTTGCCCATGAGCACCCTGAAAGGCCTTCTTCTTGCATCGTAAAGTGCAGCTTTACCCTTGTGCACCATTCTGAAAGGCCTTCTCCCTCAGTCATAAGTGCAGATTTACACATGTGCACCATTTTGAAAGGAACTTTCCCTGAGTAGTAAAGTGCTGATTTACCCATGTACACCATTCTGGCAGGTCCTTTCCCTGAGTAGTAAAGTGCTGATTTACCCATGTACACCATTCTGGAAGGTCCTTTCCCAGAGTAGTAAAGTGCTGATTTACCCATGTACACCATTCTGGCAGGTCCTTTCCCTGAGTAGTAAAGTGCTGATTTACCCATGTACACCGTTCTGGCAGGCCCTTTCCCTGAGTAGTAAAGTGCTGATTTACCCATGCACAACATTCTGGCAGGTCCTTTCCCTGAGTAGTAAAGTGCTGATTTACCCATGCACACCATTCTGGCAGGTCCTTTCCCTGAGTAGTAAAGTGCTGATTTACCCATGTACACCATTCTGGCAGGTCCTTTCCTGATTAGTAAAGTGCTGATTTACCCATGTACACCATTCTGGCAGGTCCTTTCCCTGAGTAGTAAAGTGCTGATTTACCCATGTATACCATTCTGGCAGTCCCTTTCCCTGAGTAGTAAAGTGCTGATTTACCCATGTACACCATTCTGGCAGCTCATTCCCTGAGTTGTAAAGTGCTGATTTACCCATGTACACCATTCTGGCAGGTCCTTTCCCTGAGTAGTAAAGTGCTGATTTAGCCATGTACACCATTCTGGCAGGCCCTTTCCCTGAGTAGTAAAGTGCAGATTTACCCATGTACACCGTTCTGGCAGGTCCTTTCCCTGAGTAGTAAAGTGCTGATTTAACCATGCACACCATTCTGGCAAGTTCTTTCCTGAGTAGTAAAGTGCTGATTTACCCATGTACGCTATTCTGAAATGCCTTCTTCTTTAGTCGTAAGTGCAGATTTACCAATGCACAAAATTCTGAAATGTCCTCTCCCTGCATCATAAGTGCAGATTTACCCATGTGCTCCATTCCAGAAGGCCCTCTCCCCGAATCGAAAAGTGCTGCTTTGCCAATATGTACCAATCCGAAAGGCCCTCTCCCTTCATACTAAGTGCAGATTTACCAATGCACACCATTCTTAAAAGACCTCTCCCTGAGTCGTAAAGGGTCGAGTTGCCCATGAGCACCCTGAAAGGCCTTCTTCTTGCATCGTAAATTGCAGCTTTACCCTTGTGCACCATTCTGAAAGGCCTTCTCCCTAAGTCATAAGTGCAGATTTACACATGTGCACCATTCTGGCAGGTCCTTTCCCTGAGTAGTAAAGTGCTGATTTACCCATGTACACCGTTCTGGCAGGTCCTTTCCCTGAGTAGCAAAGTGCTGATTTACCCATGTACACCGTTCTGGCAGGTCCTTTCCCTGAGTAGTAAAGTGCTGATTTACCCATGTACACCGTTCTGGCAGGTCCTTTCCCTGAGTAGTAAAGTGCTGATTTACCCATGTACACCATTCTGGCAGGCCCTTTCCTGAGTAGTAAAGTGCTGATTTACCCATGTACACCGTTCTGGCAGGCCCTTTCCCTGAGTAGTAAAGTGCTGATTTACCCATGTACACCGTTCTGGCAGGTCCCTTCCCTGAGTAGTAAAGTGTTGATTTACCCATGTACACCGTTCTAGCAGGTCCTTTCCCTGAGTAGTAAAGTGCTGATTTACCCATGTACACCGTTCTGGCAGGTCCTTTCCCTGAGTAGTAAAGTGCTGATTTACCCATGTACACCGTTCTGGCAGGTCCTTTCCCTGAGTAGTAAAGTGCTGATTTACCCATGTACACCGTTCTGGCAGGCCCTTTACCTGAGTAGTAAAGTGCTGATTTACGCATGCACACCGTTCTGGCAGGCCCTTTCCCTGAGTAGTAAAGTGCTGATTTACCCATGTACACCATGCTGGCAGGTCCTTTCCCTGAGTAGTAAAGTGCTGATTTACCCATGTGCGCTATTCTGAAATGCCTTCTCCTTTAGTCGTAAGTGCAGATTTACCCATGCACAAAATTCTGAAATGCCCTCTCCCTGCATCGTAAGTGCAGATTTACCCATGTGCTCCATTCCAGAAGGCCCTCTCCCCGAATCGTAAAGTGCTGCTTTGCCAATGTTTACCAATCCGAAAGGCCCTCTCCCTTCATCCAAAGTGCAGATTTACCCATGCGCACCATTCTTAAAGGACCTCTCCCTGAGTCGTAAAGGGTCGAGTTGCCCATGAGCACCCTGAAAGGCCTTCTTCTTGCATCGTAAAGTGCAGCTTTACCCTTGTGCACCATTCTGAAAGGCCTTCTCCCTCAGTCATAAGTGCAGATTTACACATGTGCACCATTTTGAAAGGAACTTTCCCTGAGTAGTAAAGTGCTGATTTACCCATGTACACCATTCTGGCAGGTCCTTTCCCTGAGTAGTAAAGTGCTGATTTACCCATGTACACCATTCTGGAAGCTCCTTTCCCTGAGTAGTAAAGTGCTGATTTACCCATGTATACCATTCTGGCAGGCCCTTTCCCTGAGTAGTAAAGTGCTGATTTACCCATGTACACCATTCTGGCAGCTCATTCCCTGAGTTGTAAAGTGCTGATTTACCCATGTACACCATTCTGGCAGGTCCTTTCCCTGAGTAGTAAAGTGCTGATTTAGCCATGTACACCATTCTGGCAGGCCCTTTCCCTGAGTAGTAAAGTGCAGATTTACCCATGTACACCGTTCTGGCAGGTCCTTTCCCTGAGTAGTAAAGTGCTGATTTAACCATGCATACCATTCTGGCAGGTTCTTTCCCTGAGTAGTAAAGTGCTGATTTACCCATGTACGCTATTCTGAAATGCCTTCTCCTTTAGTCGTAAGTGCAGATTTACCAATGCACAAAATTCTGAAATGTCCTCTCCCTGCATCATAAGTGCAGATTTACCCATGTGCTCCATTCCAGAAGGCCCTCTCCCCGAATCGTAAAGTGCTGCTTTGCCAATATGTACCAATCCGAAAGGCCCTCTCCCTTCATACTAAGTGCAGATTTACCAATGCACACCATTCTTAAAGGACCTCTCCCTGAGTCATAAAGGGTCGAGTTGCCCATGAGCACCCTGAAAGGCCTTCTTCTTGCATCGTAAAGTGCAGCTTTACCCTTGTGCACCATTCTGAAAGGCCTTCTCCCTCAGTCATAAGTGCAGATTTACACATGTGCACCATTCTGGCAGGTCCTTTCCCTGAGTAGTAAAGTGCTGATTTACCCATGTACACCGTTCTGGCAGGGCCTTTCCCTGAGTAGTAAAGTGCTGATTTACCCATGTACACCGTTCTGGCAGGTCCTTTCCCTGAGTAGTAAAGTGCTGATTTACCCATGTACACCGTTCTGGCAGGTCCTTTTCCTGAGTAGTAAAGTGCTGATTTTCCCATGTACACCGTTCTGGCAGGCCCTTTCCCTGAGTAGTAAAGTGCTGATTTACCCATGAACACCATTCTGGCAGGCCCTTTCCCTGAGTAGTAAAGTGCTGATTTACCCATGTACACCATTCTGGCAGGCCCTTCCCTGAGTAGTAAAGTGCAGATTTACCCATGTACACCATTCTGGCAGGTCCTTTCCCTGAGTAGTAAAGTGCTGATTTACCCATGTACACCATTCGGGCAGGCCCTTTCCCTGAGTAGTAAAGTGCTGATTTACCTATGTACACCGTTCTGGCAGGTCCCTTCCCTGAGTAGTAAAGTGCAGATTTACCCATGTGCGCTATTCTGAAATGCCTTCTCCTTTAGTCGTAAGTGCAGATTTACCCATGCACAAAATTCTGAAATGCCCTCTCCCTGCATCATAAGTGCAGATTTACCCATGTTCTCCATTCCAGAAGGCCCTCTCCCCGAATCGTAAAGTGCTGCTTTGCCAATGTGTACCAATCCGAAAGGCCCTCTCCCTTCATCCTAAGTGCAGATTTACCCATGAGCACCATTCTTAAAGGACCTCTCCCTGAGTCGTAAAGGGCTGAGTTGCCCATGAGCACACTGAAAGGCCTTCTTCTTGCTTCGTAAAGTGCAGCTTTACCCTTGTGCACCATTCTGAAAGGCCTTCTCCCTCAGTCATAAGTGCAGATTTACACATGTGCACCATTTTGAAAGGAACTTTTCCTGAGTCGTAAAGTGCTGATTTACCCATGCACACCATTCTGAAAGGCCTTCTCCCTGTGTTTACCCATGTGCTACATCCTAGTAGGCCTTCTCCTTGAGTCGTAAATTGCTGATTCGACCATAAGTCCCATTATAGAAGGCCCTCTCCCTCGTTGCAAGTGTCGATTTACCCATGTGCTCCTTCCTAGAAGGCCCTCTCCCAGAGTCGTAAAGTGCTAATTTGCCCATGTGCATCATACTGAAAGCCCCTCTCCCTTCGTCGTAAGTGCAGATTTACCCATGCAAACCATTCCGGCAGGCCGTTTCCCTGAGTCGTAAAGTGCTGATTTACCCATGTACACCATTCTGGCAGGCCCTTTCCCCGAGTAGTAAAGTGCTGATTTACCCATGCACACCATTCTGGCAGGCCGTTTCCCTGAGTCGTAAAGTGCTGATTTACCCATGTACCCCATTCTGGCAATCCCTTTCACTGAGTAGTAAAGTGCTGATTTACCCATGTGCGCTATTCTGAAATGCCTTCTCCTATAGTCGTAAGTGCAGATTTACCCATGCACAAAATTCTGAAATGTCCTCTCCCTGCATCATAAGTGCAGATTTACCCATGTGCTCTATTCCAGAAGGCCCTCTCCCCGAATCGTAAAGTGCTGCTTTGCCAATGTGTACCAATCCGAAAGGCCCTCTCCCTTCATCCTAAGTGCAGATTTACCCATGCGCACCATTCTTAAAGGACCTCTCCCTGAGTCGTAAAGGGCTGAGTTGCCCATGAGCACCCTGAAAGGCCTTCTTCTTGCATCGTAAAGTGCAGCTTTACCCTTGTGCACCATTCTGAAAGGCCTTCTCCCTCAGTCAAAAGTGCAGATTTACACATGTGCACCATTTTGAAAGGAACTTTCCCTGTGTATTAAAGTGCTGATTTACCGATGTACACCATTCTGGCAGGTCCTTTCCCTGAGTAGTAAAGTGCTGATTTACCCATGTACACCATTCTGGCAGGTCCTTTCCCTGAGTAGTAAAGTGCTGATTTACCCATGCACACCATTCTGAAAGGCCTTCTCCCTGTGTTTACCCATGTGCTACATCCTAGTAGGCCTTCTCCTTGAGTCGTAAATTGCTGATTCGACCATAAGTCCCATTATAGAAGGCCCTCTCCCTCGTTTCAAGTGTCGATTTACCCATGTGCTCCTTCCTAGAAGGCCCTCTCCCAGAGTCGTAAAGTGCTAATTTGCCCATGTGCATCATTCTGAAAGCCCCTCTCCCTTCGTCGTAAGTGCAGATTTACCCATACACACCATTCTGGCAGGCCGTTTCCCTGAGTCGTAAAGTGCTGATTTACCCATGTACACCATTCTGGCAGGCCCTTTCCCTGAGTAGTAAAGTGCTGATTTACCCATGTGCGCTATTCTGAAATGCCTTCTCCTTTAGTCGTAAGTGCAGATTTACCCATGCACAAAATTCTGAAATGTCCTCTCCCTGCATCATAAGTGCAGATTTACCCATGTGCTCCATTCCAGAAGGCCCTCTCCCCGAATCGTAAAGTGCAGCTTTGCCAATGTGTACCAATCCGAAAGGCCCTCTCCCTTCATCCTAAGTGCAGATTTACCCATGCGCACCATTCTTAAAGGAGCTCTCCCTGAGTCATAAAGGGCTGAGTTGCCCATGAGCACCCTGAAAGGCCTTCTTCTTGCATCGTAAAGTGCAGCTTTACCCTTGTGCACCATTCTGAAAGGCCTTCTCCCTCAGTCAAAAGTGCAGATTTACACATGTGCACCATTTTGAAAGGAACTTTCCCTGTGTATTAAAGTGCTGATTTACCCATGTACACCATTCTGGCAGGTCCTTTCCCTGAGTAGTAAAGTGCTGATTTACCCATGTACACCATTCTGGCAGGTCCTTTCCCTGAGTAGTAAAGTACTGATTTACCCATGTACACCATTCTGGCAGGTCCTTTCCCTGAGTAGTAAAGTGCTGATTTACCCATGTACACCGTTCTGGAAGGCCCTTTCCCTGAGTAGTAAAGTGCTGATTTACCCATGCACACCATTCTGGCAGGTCCTTTCCCTGAGTAGTAAAGTGCTGATTTACCCATGTGCGCTATTATGAAATGCCTTCTCCTTTAGTCGTAAGTGCAGATTTACCCATGCACAAAATTCTGAAATGTCCTCTCCCTGCATCATAAGTGCAGATTTACCCATGTGCTCCATTCCAGAAGGCCCTCTCCCTCGTTGCAAGTGTCGATTTACCCATGTGCTCCTTCCTAGAAGGCCCTCTCCCAGAGTCGTAAAGTGCTAATTTGCCCCTGTGCATCATTCTGAAAGCCCCTCTCCCTTCGTCGTAAGTGCAGATTTACCCATGCACACCATTCTGGCAGGCCCTTTCCCTGAGTCGTAAAGTGCTGATTTACCCATGTACACCATTCTGGCAGGCCGTTTCCCTGAGTCGTAAAGTGCTGATTTACCCATGTACACCATTCTGGCAGGTCCTTTCCCTGAGTAGTAAAGTGCTGATTTCCCCATGTACAAAGTTCTGGCAGGCCCTTTCCCTGAGTAGTAAAGTGCTGATTTACCCATGAACACCATTCTGGCAGGTCCTTTCCCTGAGTAGTAAAGTGCTGATTTACCTATGTACACCATTCTGGCAGGCCCTTTCCCTGAGTAGTAAAGTGCTGATTTACCCATGTACACCATTCTGGCAGGCCCTTTCCCTGAGTAGTAAAGTGCAGATTTACACATGTGCGCTATTCTGTAATGCCTTCTCCTTTAGTCGTAAGTGCAGATTTACCAATGCACAAAATTCTGAAATGTCCTCTCCCTGCATCATAAGTGCAGATTTACCCATGTGCTCCATTCCAGAAGGCCCTCTCCCTGAATCGTAAAGTGCTGCTTAGCCAATGTGTACCAATCCGAAAGGCCCTCTCCCTTCATCCTAAGTGCAGATTTACCCATACGCAACATTCTTAAAGGACCTCTCCCTGAGTCGTAAAGGGCTGAGTTGCCCATGAGCACCCTGAAAGGCCTTCTTCTTGCATCGTAAATTGCAGCTTTACCCTTGTGCACCATTCTGAAAGGCCTTCTCCCTCAGTCGTAAGTGCAGATTTACACATGTGCACCATTTTGAAAGGAACTTTCCCTGAGTATAAAGTGCTGATTTATCCATGTACACCATTCTGGCAGGTCCTTTCCCTGAGTAGTAAAGTGCTGATTTACCCATGTACACCATTCTGGCAGGTCCTTCCCCTGAGTAGTAAAGTACTGATTTACCCATGTACACCATTCTGGCAGGTCCTTTCCCTGAGTAGTAAAGTGCTGATTTACCCATGTACACCATTCTGGCAGGTCCTTCCCCTGAGTAGTAAAGTACTGATTTACCCATGTACACCATTCTGGCAGGTCCTTTCCCTGAGTAGTAAAGTGCTGATTTACCCATGTACACAGTTCTGGAAGGCCCTTTCCCTGAGTAGTAAAGTGCTGATTTACCCATGCACACCATTCTGGCAGGTCCTTTCCCTGAGTAGTAAAGTGCTGATTTACCCATGTTCGCTATTCTGAAATGCCTTCTCCTTTAGTCGTAAGTGCAGATTTACCCATGCACAAAATTCTGAAATGCCCTCTCCCTGCATTGTAAGTGCAGATTTTCACATGTGCTCCATTCAAGAAGGCCCTCTCCCCGAATCGTAAAGTGCTGCTTGGCCAGTGTGTATCAATCCGAAAGGCCCTCTCCCTTCATCCTAAGTGCAGATTTACCCATGCGCACCATTCTTAAAGGACCTCTCCCTGAGTCGTAAAGGGCCGAATTGCCCATGAGCACCCTGAAAGGCCTTCTTCTTGCATCGTAAAGTGCAGCTTTACCCTTGTGCACCATTCTGAAAGGCCTTCTCCCTCAGTCATAAGTGCCGATTTACCCATGTGCACCATTTTGAAAGGAACTTTCCCTGAGTAGTAAAGTGCTGATTTACTCATGCACACCATTCTGGCAGGCCGTTTCCCTGAGTCGTAAAGTGCTGATTTACCCATGTACACCATTCTGGCAGGCCCTTTCCCTGAGTAGTAAAGTGCTGATTTACCCATGTGCGCTATTCTGAAATGCCTTCTCCTTTAGTCGTAAGTGCAGATTTACCCATGCACAAAATTCTGAAATGTCCTCTCCTGCATCATAAGTGCAGATTTACCCATGTGCTCTATTCCAGAAGGCCCTCTCCCGAATCGTAAAGTGCTGCTTTGCCAATGTGTACCAATCCGAAAGGCCCTCTCCCTTCATCCTAAGTGCAGATTTACCCATGCGCACCATTCTTAAAGGACCTCTCCCTGAGTCGTAAAGGGCTGAGTTGCCCATGAGCACCCTGAAAGGCCTTCTTCTTGCATCGTAAAGTGCAGCTTTACCCTTGTGCACCATTCTGAAAGGCCTTCTCCCTCAGTCAAAAGTGCAGATTTACACATGTGCACCATTTTGAAAGGAACTTTCCCTGTGTATTAAAGTACTGATTTACCCATGTACACCATTCTGGCAGGTCCTTTCCCTGAGTAGTAAAGTGCTGATTTACCCATGTACACCATTCTGGCAGGTCCTTTCCCTGAGTAGTAAAGTGCTGATTTACCCATGCACACCATTCTGAAAGGCCTTCTCCCTGTGTTTACCCATGTGCTACATCCTAGTAGGCCTTCTCCTTGAGTCGTAAATTGCTGATTCGACCATAAGTCCCATTATAGAAGGCCCTCTCCCTCGTTGCAAGTGTCGATTTACCCATGTGCTCCTTCCTAGAAGGCCCTCTCCCAGAGTCGTAAAGTGCTAATTTGCCCATGTGCATCATTCTGAAAGCCCCTCTCCATTCGTCGTAAGTGCAGATTTACCCATGCACACCATTCTGGCAGGCCGTTTCCCTGAGTCGTAAAGTGCTGATTTACCCATGTACACCATTCTGGCAGGCCCTTTCCCTGAGTAGTAAAGTGCTGATTTACCCATGTACGCTATTCTGAAATGCCTTCTCCTTTAGTCGTAAGTGCAGATTTACCAATGCACAAAAGTCTGAAATGTCCTCTCCCTGCATCATAAGTGCAGAATTACCCATGTGCTCCATTCCAGAAGGCCCTCTCCCCGAATCGTAAAGTGCTGCTTTGCCAATATGTACCAATCCGAAAGGCCCTCTCCCTTCATAGTAAGTGCAGATTTACCAATGCACACCATTCTTAAAGGACCTCTCCCTGAGTCATAAAGGGTCGAGTTGCCCATGAGCACCCTGAAAGGCCTTCTTCTTGCATCGTAAAGTGCAGCTTTACCCTTGTGCACCATTCTGAAAGGCCTTCTCCCTCAGTCATAAGTGCAGATTTACACATGTGCACCATTCTGGCAGGTCCTTTCCCTGAGTAGTAAAGTGCTGATTTACCCATGTACACCGTTCTGGCAGGGCCTTTCCCTGAGTAGTAAAGTGCTGATTTACCCATGTACACCGTTCTGGCAGGTCCTTTCCCTGAGTAGTAAAGTGCTGATTTACCCATGTACACCTTTCTGGCAGGTCCTTTCCCTGAGTAGTAAAGTGCTGATTTTCCCATGTACACCGTTCTGGCAGGCCCTTTCCCTGAGTAGTAAAGTGCTGATTTACCCATGAACACCATTCTGGCAGGCCCTTTCCCTGAGTAGTAAAGTGCTGATTTACCCATGTACACCATTCTGGCAGGCCCTTCCCTGAGTAGTAAAGTGCTGATTTACCCATGTACACCATTCTGGCAGGTCCTTTCCCTGAGTAGTAAAGTGCTGATTTACCCATGTACACCGTTCTGGCAGGCCCTTTCCCTGAGTAGTAAAGTGCTGATTTACCCATGTACACCGTTCTGGCAGGTCCTTTCCCTGAGTAGTAAAGTGCAGATTTACCCATGTGCGCTATTCTGAAATGCCTTCTCCTTTAGTCGTAAGTGCAGATTTACCCATGCACAAAATTCTGAAATGCCCTCTCCCTGCATCATAAGTGCAGATTTACCCATGTTCTCCATTCCAGAAGGCCCTCTCCCCGAATCGTAAAGTGCTGCTTTGCCAATGTGTACCAATCCGAAAGGCCCTCTCCCTTCATCCTAAGTGCAGATTTACCCATGAGCACCATTCTTAAAGGACCTCTCCCTGAGTCGTAAAGGGCTGAGTTGCCCATGAGCACACTGAAAGGCCTTCTTCTTGCATCGTAAAGTGCAGCTTTACCCTTGTGCACCATTCTGAAAGGCCTTCTCCCTCAGTCATAAGTGCAGATTTACACATGTGCACCATTTTGAAAGGAACTTTCCCTGTGTATTAAAGTGCTGATTTACCCATGTACACCATTCTGGCAGGTCCTTTCCCTGAGTAGTAAAGTGCTGATTTACCCATGTGCACCATTCTTAAAGGACCTCTCCCTGAGTCATAAAGGGCTGAGTTGCCCAGGAGCACCCTGATAGGCCTTCTTCTTGCATCGTAAAGTGCAGTTTTACCCTTGTGCACCATTCTGAAAGGCCTTCTCCCTTAGTCATAAGTGCAGATTTACACATGTGCACCATTCTGGCAGGTCCTTTCCCTGAGTAGTAAAGTGCTGATTTACCCATGTACACCATTCTGGCAGGTCCTTTCCCTGAGTAGTAAAGTGCTGATTTACCCATGTTCACCATTCTGGCAGGCCCTTTCCCTGAGTAGTAAAGTGCTGATTTACCCATGTACACCATTCTGGCAGCTCATTCCCTGAGTTGTAAAGTGCTGCTTTTCCCATGTACACCATTCTGGCAGGTCCTTTCCCTGAGTAGTAAAGTGCTGATTTAGCCATGTACACCTTTCTGGCAGGCCCTTTCCCTGAGTAGTAAAGTGCAGATTTACCCATGTACACCGTTCTGGCAGGTCCTTTCCCTGAGTAGTAAAGTGCTGATTTAACCATGCACACCATTCTGGCAGGTCCTTTCCCTGAGTAGTAAAGTGCTGATTTACCCATGTACGCTATTCTGAAATGCCTTCTCCTTTAGTCGTAAGTGCAGATTTACCAATGCACAAAATTCTGAAATGTCCTCTCCCTGCATCATAAGTGCAGATTTACCCATGTGCTCCATTCCAGAAGGCCCTCTCCCCGAATCGAAAAGTGCTGCTTTTCCAATATGTACCAATCCGAAAGGCCCTCTCCCTTCATACTAAGTGCAGATTTACCAATGCACACCATTCTTAAAGGACCTCTCCCTGAGTCGTAAAGGGTCGAGTTGCCCATGAGCACCCTGAAAGGCCTTCTTCTTGCATCGTAAAGTGCAGCTTTACCCTTGTGCACCATTCTGAAAGGCCTTCTCCCTCAGTCATAAGTGCAGATTTACACATGTGCACCATTTTGAAAGGTCCTTTCCCTGAGTAGTAAAGTGCTGATTTACCCATGTACACCGTTCTGGCAGGTCCTTTCCCTGAGTAGTAAAGTGCTGATTTACCCATGTACACCGTTCTGGCAGGTCCTTTCCCTGAGTTGTAAAGTGCTGATTTTCCCATGTACACCGTTCTGGCAGGCCCTTTCCCTGAGTAGTAAAGTGCTGATTTACCCATGAACACCATTCTGGCAGGTCCTTTCCCTGAGTAGTAAAGTGCTGATTTACCCATGTATACCATTCTGGCAGGCCCTTTCCCTGAGTAGTAAAGTGCTGATTTACCCATGTACACCGTTCTGGCAGGTCCTTTCCCTGAGTAGTAAAGTGCAGATTTACCCATGTGCGCTATTCTGAAATGCCTTCTCCTTTAGTCGTAAGTGCAGATTTACCCATGAACAAAATTCTGAAATGCCCTCTCCCTGCATCATAAGTGCAGATTTACCCATGTGCTCCATTCCAGAAGGCCCTCTTCCCGAATCGTAAAGTGCTGCTTTGCCAATGTGTACCAATCCGAAAGGCCCTCTCCCTTCATCCTAAGTGCAGATTTACCCATGCGCACCATTCTTAAAGGACCTCTCCCTGAGTCGTAAAGGGCTGAGTTGCCCATGAGCACCCTGAAAGGCCTTCTTCTTGCATCGTAAAGTGCAGCTTTACCCTTGTGCACCATTCTGAAAGGCCTTCTCCCTCAGTCATAAGTGCAGATTTACACATGTGCACCATTTTGAAAAGAAATTTCCCTGAGTAGTAAAGTGCTGATTTACCCATGTACACCATTCTGGCAGGTCCTTTCCCTGAGTAGTAAAGTGCTGATTTACCCATGTACACCGTTCTGGCAGGTCCTTTCCCTAAATAGTAAAGTGCTGATTTACCCATGTACACCGTTCTGGCAGGCCCTTTCCCTGAGTAGTAAAGTGCTGATTTAACCATGCACACCATTCTGGCAGGTCCTTTCCCTGAGTAGTAAAGTGCTGATTTACCCATGTACGCTATTCTGAAATGCCTTCTCCTTTAGTCGTAAGTGCAGATTTACCTATGCACAAAATTCTGAAATGCCCTTTCCCTGCATCGTAAGTGCAGATTTACCCATGTGCTCCATTCCAGAAGGCCCTCTCCCCGAATCGTAAAGTGCTGCTTTGCCAATGTGTACCAATCCGAAAGGCTCTCTCCCTTCATCCTAAGTGCAGATTTACCCATGCGCACCATTCTTAAAGGACCTCTCCCTGAGTCGTAAAGGGCTGAGTTGCCCATGAGCACCCTGAAAGGCCTTCTTCTTGCATCGTAAAGTGCAGCTTTACCCGTGTGCACCATTCTGAAAGGCCTTCTCCCTCAGTCATAAGTGCAGATTTACACATGTGCACCATTTTGAAAGGAACTTTTCCTGAGTCGTAAAGTGCTGATTTACCCATGCACACCATTCTGAAAGGCCTTCTCCCTGTGTTTAACCATGTGCTACATCCTAGTAGGCCTTCTCCTTGAGTCGTAAATTGCTGATTCGACCATAAGTCCCATTATAGAAGGCCCTCTCCCTCGTTGCAAGTGTCGATTTACCCATGTGCTCCTTCCTAGAAGGCCCTCTCCCAGAGTCGTAAAGTGCTAATTTGCCCATGTGCATCATTCTGAAAGCCCCTCTCCCTTCGTCGTAAGTGCTGATTTACCCATGTACACCATTCTGGCAGGTCCTTTCCCTGAGTAGTAAAGTGCTGATTTACCCATGTATACCATTCTGGCAGGTCCTTTCCCTGAGTAGTAAAGTGCTGATTTACCCATGTACACCGTTCTGACAGGCCCTTTCCCTGAGTAGTAAAGTGCTGATTTACCCATGCACACCATTCTGGCAGGTCCTTTCCCTGAGTAGTAAAGTGCTGATTTACCCATGTACGCTATTCTGAAATGCCTTCTCCTTTAGTCGTAAGTGCAGATTTACCTATGCACAAAATTCTGAAATGCCCTTTCCCTGCATCGTAAGTGCAGATTTACCCATGTGCTCCATTCCAGAAGGCCCTCTCCCCGAATCGTAAAGTGCTGCTTTGCCAATGTGTACCAATCCGAAAGGCTCTCTCCCTTCATCCTAAGTGCAGATTTACCCATGCGCACCATTCTTAAAGGACCTCTCCCTGAGTCGTAAAGGGCTGAGTTGCCCATGAGCACCCTGAAAGGCCTTTTTCTTCCATCGTAAAGTGAGGCTTTGCCCTTGTGCACCATTCTGAAAGGCCTTCTCCCTCAGTCATAAGTGCAGATTTACACATGTGCACCATTTTGAAAGGAACTTTCCCTGAGTAGTAAAGTGCTGATTTACCCATGTACACCATTCTGGCAGGTCCTTTCCCTGAGCAGTAAAGTGCTGATTTACCCATGTTCACCATTCTGGCAGGTCCTTTCCCTGAGTAGTAAAGTGATGATTTACCCATGTACACCGTTCTGGAAGGCCCTTTCCCTGAGTAGTAAAGTGCTGATTTACCCATGCACACCATTCTGGCAGGTCCTTTCCCTGAGTAGTAAAGTGCTGATTTACCCATGTACACTGTTCTGGCAGGTCCTTTCCCTGAGTAGTAAAGTGCTGATTTACCCATGTACACCGTTCTGGAAGGCCCTTTCCCTGAGTAGTAAAGTGCTGATTTACCCATGCACACCATTCTGGCAGGTCCTTTCCCTGAGTAGTAAAGTGCTGATTTACCCATGTACACCGTTCTGGCAGGTCCTTTCCCTGAGTAGTAAAGTGCTGATTTACCCATGTACACCGTTCTGGCCGGTCCTTTCCCTGAGTAGTAAAGTGCTGATTTTCCCATGTACACCGTTCTGGCAGGCCCTTTCCCTGAGTAGTAAAGTTCTGATTTACGCATGCACACCGTTCTGGCAGGCCCTTTCCCTGAGTAGTAAAGTGCTGATTTACCCATGTACTCCATTCTGGCAGGTCCTTTCCCTGAGTAGTAAAGTGCTGATTTACCCATGTGCGCTATTCTGAAATGCCTTCTCCTTTAGTCGTAAGTGCAGATTTACCCATGCACAAAATTCTGAAATGCCCTCTCCCTGCATCGTAAGTGCAGATTTACCCATGTGCTCCATTCCAGAAGGCCCTCTCCCCGAATCGTAAAGTGCTGCTTTGCCAATGTTTACCAATCCGAAAGGCCCTCTCCCTTCATCCTAAGTGCAGTTTTACCCATGCGCACCATTCTTAAAGGACCTCTCCCTGAGTCGTAAAGGGCTGAGTTGCCCATGAGCACCCTGAAAGGCCTTCTTCTTGCATCGTAAAGTGCAGCTTTACCCTTGTACACCATTCTGGCAGGTCCTTTCCCTGAGTAGTAAAGTGCTGATTTACCCATGTACACCGTTCTGGCAGGCCCTTTCCCTGAGTAGTAAAGTGCTGATTTACCTATGTACACCATTCTGGCAGGCCCTTTCCCTGAGTAGTAAAGTGCTGATTTACCCATGTACACCTTTCTGGCAGGCCCTTTCCCTGAGTAGTAAAGTGCAGATTTACCCATGTGTGCTATTCTGAAATGCCTTCTTCTTTAGTCGTAAGTGCAGATTTACCAATGCACAAAATTCTGAAATGTCCTCTCCCTGCACCATAAGTGCAGATTTACCCATGTGCTCCATTCCAGAAGGCCCTCTCCCTGAATCGTAAAGTGCTGCTTAGCCAATGTGTACCAATCCGAAAGGCCCTCTCACTTCATCCTAAGTGCAGATTTACCCATGCGCACCATTCTTAAAGGACCTCTCCCTGAGTCGTAAAGGTCCGAGTTGCCCATGAGCACCCTGAAAGGCCTTCTTCTTGCATCGTAAAGTGCAGCTTTACCCTTGTGCACCATTCTGAAATGCCTTCTCCCTCAGTCATAAGTGCCGATTTACACATGTACACCATTTTGAAAGGAACTTTCCCTGAGTAGTATAGTGCTGATTGACCCATGTACACCATTCTGGCAGGTCCTTTCCCTGAGTAGTAAAGTGCTGATTTACCCATGTACACCATTCTGGCAGGCCCTTCCCTGAGTAGTAAAGTGCTGATTTACCCATGTACACCATTCTGGCAGGTCCTTTCCCTGAGTAGTAACGTGCTGATTTACCCATATACACCATTCTGGCAGGCCCTTTCCCTGAGTAGTAAAGTGCTGATTTACCCATGCACACCGTTCTGGCAGGTCCTTTCCCTGAGTAGTAAAGTGCAGATTTACCCATGTGCGCTATTCTGAAATGCCTTCTCCTTTAGTCGTAAGTGCAGATTTACCCATGCACAAAATTCGTAAAGTGCTGCTTTGCCAATGTGTACCAATCCGAAAGGCCCTCTCCCTTCATCCTAAGTGCAGATTTACCCATGCGCACCATTCTTAAAGGACCTCTCCCTGAGTCGTAAAGGGCTGAGTTGCCCATGAGCACCCTGAAAGGCCTTCTTCTTGCATCGTAAAGTGCAGTTTTACCCTTGTGCACCATTCTGAAAGGCCTTCTCCCTCAGTCATAAGTGCAGATTTACACATGTGCACCATTTTGAAAGGAACTTTTCCTGAGTCGTAAAGTGCTGCTTTACCCATGCACACCATTCTGAAAGGCCTTCTCCCTGTGACTTACCCATGTGCTACATCCTAGTAGGCCTTCTCCTTGAGATGTAAAGTGCTGATTCAACCATAAGTCCCATAATAGAAGGCCCTCTCCCTCGTTGCAAGTGTCGATTTACCCATGTGCTCCTTCCTAGAAGGCCCTCTCCCAGAGTCGTAAAGTGCTAATTTGCCCATGTGCATCATTCTGAAAGCCCCTCTCCCTTCGTCGTAAGTGCTGATTTACCCATGCACACCTTTCTGGCAGGCCCTTTCCCTGATTCGTAAAGTGCTGATTTACCCATGTACACCATTCTGGCAGGCCCTTTCCCTGAGTAGTAAAGTGCTGATTTACCCATGTGCTCCTTCCTAGAAGGCCCTCTCCCAGAGTCGTAAAGTGCTAATTTGCCCATGTGCATCATTCTGAAAGCCCCTCTCTCCCTTCGTCGTAAGTGCAGAGTTACCCATAGACACCATTCCCTGAGGTATAAAGTGCCGATTTACCCATAGTAGTGCGCTTTCTATACACAGTCTCTTTCTGGGACAAACTTCTCTGCTGCCTGTGCCTTCCAAAGAGGTTTTCTAATTGAATTAAGCTGTAAATTACTCCAGCAAAAAACCGACCGCAATCAGACCTCAGCAGAACCAGAGTAAGAAGAGATTAGAGCAGCTTTCTAATTACTTTGTAATGGTAATTTTTTTTATCCTGGTTTTATCGGGCGGTCTAGTGTGATGGATCGTCAATTCTGGAATGCTTTTTGTATTAATTAGACCGGGCTCTGATCAATGCCTCGTGCATTATAAGTCACAAGAAAACCTTCAACCGCAGACTTCAACAGAGGGTGGAAGGGGGCGTTTTCCTAAACTTTCATAGATTAATTGACACTAAACCGGAGGTAATCCGGGGCCAGACAATGCCATGAATGTTACACTCCTAGGTGGTAGGGGTCCGCTTGTAAGAGCACGGATGGCTACTTTTCAAAACTGACCATGCACCAGTTAAGATGACAGCAAAAGCAATGTGATCTGACAAAGCTTGAAACCCCACTAACAGCATTAAAGGGATGTTACCAGACACTGACCAGGACCCCTGCGCCTTGCCTTCGGAGCTGATGTAAGCTGACTGCAGGTCGAAGTGTCTTTTATGCTTTCAGTTTCAAAGGATCTTTGTGGGACTTTTTCTCTGCGGCACTTTATTTTGCTGGGCAGTATCCGGAGTGAGAACTGTTATTATTAGTTACTGTGCACTATTCTGATCTTTCCAACTTGAATTATTCTCTGTGTATGAGATGTATTCACCTCACCTGACAGCACAATTTTCCTAAAGTCAGAACTAAAATTCGGAAACGACAAACTTCCCTTTTACAGGTATGTAAGGGGGTGTCCTAAACTGAGAGCCCCAGCCCCAGTTCAGCCTGAATAAGTCCCCAAGATCAGCTCGATGAAGACTGAAGAAGGCTCGGGTGGTCTGTAAAGATTGGGATGGGGAAGGGAGAACTTGAGTGAGGAAGATCACTTATAGGAAATGTGACTATTAATACTGAATGCCCTTTTTTGTATAAGCCCTTACTCTAGGAGGATATACCAAAGCGGTATATTTCAGTGATGAAAACAAAAAAAAAATGCATGCCACCTCTTGAGAAGCCGGTGCCTACCTCTAGAGATCTGCACAACGTGTGGGAAGTTTGGGACCAGTAAACCAACTTAGAGAGACCACCCAGAAGTGTATTCTCAACCTTCTTCAAGTGTCCAAACAGTGACCTGACCCAGCCACCTACTGCCTCCCATGTTCCCTCGCTTCCAATACTGCATTCAATTATTTGTGCAGAACAGTTGTTTTCAGCGATGATATATGCTAATATGTTTCGAAATAAGTTGAACAACTCTTGTCATTTTAATACTCTTTGGAGTCTTCCTGACCATCCCTCACTTTGAATCAAATTAATATCTAGTAAATATTTATTCCTGATGAGTTCTGCCCCTGAAAGGTGTGTTTTACTCAGGCAGTCCTGTGTCTTAGGCGGGAGAAGGTTCTCTCTTCTCTGGTAGTGATGTGTTCTAGTGAGAAGGAGGTTAGTTTCATATGGGATCTGGATGAGCCTTAGTGGAGATGAGATGTGAGCTAGTGGGTGAACTGTTTCTACTGTAAGGAAGCTGTTGTTTTGTCGGAATTGATCTAATCAAGGTGATGTGGTCAAATGAAGATGGTGTGTCATAGGGGAGCAGGTGGGAAGGAGATATGGTCTGGTGGAAGAGACAGGGACTGAGAAAGGAGGAAAGGAGATGTGGTCTGAAGTGAGGGGAGCTGTGATGAGGTGAAGGGGGTGTGGTGTTGTAAAGATGGTGTGGTCTACTAAAGGAGGTGTGGTTTAGTAGTAAAGTTGTGGTCTGGTGGAAGAAGTGTGGTCTGGCAGCCGAGGTGTGGTCTACTGGGAGAGGAAATGTGTTGTGTAAAACACAATGTGATTTAGAAAAAATACTGTTCTACAGGGAGGGCAGGTGTGCTGTGGCTGTGAGGATATGGCATAATAAAGGAAGGGTGGTCTCTGGGGAGAAAAGATGTACTGTGCTGGGCAAGGTATGGTCTATTAAAAAAGGTGTGGCCTCAATGAAGAGAAGTTGTGGTCTCGATCAGGAGGATTGATCTATGGAAAAGGTGGACTGTTTGTGGAGCTGTTGTTTGATTCTGAAGTGCTGTCATCATGGGAGAATGAGTAGGCTAATGAATCAACTGAAGTCCATCCCGGAGATTCTGACAGACCTTCTTGTAGAAGTAAAAAACCCAAAGAATATCGTTATATCATCCAGCGCACTCAACAAATCAGGCACAAGCAAACCGAATCCTATCACTTCCCCGGGTATTTTGGACAGTGTGAACGAAATTGACCGTACCATGAGAGACTCGGACTCAGATGACATCCAGTCAGAAATTTTGAATAACACATCCACGCAAATCAATCAACAACGTGGTGGTCCGTCGCCCGACGTAGCAGCCTCAAATCCGCAGCGACAAAATCTCAGCGACCCATTAACAAAAAGGGAACGCAAGCGACAGAAAATCAAGGAACAACAAACAGAAGAGGCAGCAAGCCATTACACAGAATCCTCAAAATCAGGCAAAAGAGTTACCTGGAACGCCGTCCGCTATACGTGGTCAGCATGCGAAATCGCATATGGTAGACCTTGGAAATGGGGTTTTGGGAATTAAGACTAACGCACACTCCCCTAACAACATGTCTGATCTCAAACCACAAGCAGATCACTGTGGAAAGATCACACTCCCCTCAGTTCCAACAATTTCTAAGATAAGCAGTCATAAAGCCATCTCGTTACCATCTCTCTCCATCCCAGATCATAAAGAACATGGCATTCCATCGCACGCTCCACAGTTAGAACAGCCAATCATATCCCAATATTTCCCAAAACAATTAAACGTACACAGCAGAAAAAGTTTGGTTGAAACGCAGCCACCAGCTAATACGTCACATTACTCGGAAAATCAGACAGATCCGTCTCCCACACTCGGAGAGCAAGCTGAAAGCCAGACAATAACAACAGACTGGATAAAAACAACTCTGTTTCATAACCCAATAGAAGGGAAACCCTTTATAGGAGAACACAAATTTAGTGGAAATTCTGCCAGGTTACACCACCACAGTGTCGACATGCCCTTAAGCAGCGATGGACATACATTTCCAGAGGGTTTATTAACGTTAGAATTGATTCCTCACTATAATTCAAGAGGACACCATGATATTCTCAACCAGAGTGCAATACTTAAGCTTGCAAGATCCATTGAAACATTAAAACATCTTAACACAAATCATATTGAAAGTGTAAAATTCAAACCAGATACAAACGCAAAGGGGAGAGAAATAACGATAGTAACCTGGAGTGATTCAAAAATCACAATGGAATATTGGTGCCACAGAGAACTCTTCGCAAAATGGGGAATTGAAATAAAAACAATCGAAACAGAATGGTATCCAGGTCCGCAATGCCCAACGGCAGAAGCCAGAATGACAACTGTCAATGGTTTACTCCGTGGGGCCGCAGGGCCCACCGACAGCGCTCTGGAGAGCTGGTCCAATCTACGAATTACTCATCACGTAGCATCTGGAGCAGCTAGTCAAAATAGACAAGTTTTCATTTCAGCAGCCTGGGGCACTGCGACCACAAAAAGTGAGGCATGAGTAAGCAATTTAAAACTGTGCTCTTGGAACATCAACGGTTTTGGTTGTAAGATAGAGGAGGCCGATCTTCTAACGTTTCTCCAAAAATTTGACATCTTACTATTCCAGGGGACCTGGGCCATAGCACCTATATCGATCAATGGCCTTAAAAAATACCACCAATACGCCATCAAAGGCGTCTGGTGGTTTATCAATCTACCTGACCACCAACATAAAGTGGAAATCGGAGTCGATCGAGTTAGGACAAACCTGGATCCAATGTATTAAAAGCTCATTATCGCAAAATCTTCTCAACGATCCGTTGCGTAAATTTGAGAAAGATTCATTACTAATATGTAATGTGTACATCCATCCGAGAACAAAGGAAAAATCTGAGAAAATCGAGACCTTAATAGTTTTACTCAAATCATTGCAATTCACAGGCATTGTGCTGTCAGGGGACTTCAATATGTGCTGATTACTACCGGGCCCATTCCAAAGCAAACAACAAAACAAATTTAAAGGGAAAAATATTCCTTCGGTAACTACAAATCATCACAAACTTGATCGATACGGCAAAATCTGTGCCTCATCATTAGCCAAAATAGGGATGCTAACTCTAAATGGACGTCTACCACAAGACCAACCGGCCGCCCCAACCAGAATATCGAGGCATGCCAACTCCGTTCTAGACTACACTATAGTGGATACAGAATTACTACAAATGACTTCCAGCTACCAAATCATCCACAGATTAGAGAGCGAGCATAGTCTGCAGGCAATTGATTTCTGCATTCACACTCGGAGAGCGGCTGAAACTAATGACCTGCTGGAAGTCCCTAGCCCGTACAACCTAAAAAGGCTGGTGTGGAACAGCAAAAATGCCGGTTTGTTATGTTATGTTAAAGATATTTGTCAAGCGCACGTTCACCAGATGGTTTCTTGGCGCTGGAGTGGAAGTTAGGCAGCAGCAGAGGAGAGAGCCTAGTTGTCATATGCCTGGGAGAATAACCAGGTCTTCAACTGTTTTCTGAATAGTGCACAGGAGGTAACCGACCTCGGCTCCACAGGAAGCGAGTTCCAGAACTGAGGAGCTAAGACTGCAAATCGGGAGCCACCATGTTTCTTGCGTTTAAAAGTGGGAGTGACAAACAGATTCAGATAGGAGGATCGTAGGTTTCGAGTGGGAGCATAGCGTAGAATCTTGGAAGAGATGAAGGCTGGACTGTTGCCATGAAGAGCTTTGAAAATAGTGCATCCCAACTTAAATACACAACGCATAGCCACTGGGAGCCAATGGAGGCTTTTCATCAGTGGTCTGACGTGATGCCATTTAGGTTGGCAAAAGATCAGTCTAGCGGCCTGATTCTGGACTAGCTGGAGGCGTCTGAGTTGGTAAGCCGGGATGCCTACATAGAGTGAGTTGTCATAGTCCAGTCGGGAGATGACCAAGGCCAAGATCACTAAAATCAGGGCTTCCCGAGACAGAAATCTGCTAATCTTCTTAATTCTACGCAGTTGAAAGAACCCAGCAGAGACCACCGAGCTGATCTGAGCCTTCAAAGACAGGTCATTGCTTATCACTATACCTAAGCTTTTGGCAGAGCTAACTGGAAGGGGAGGGTTGCCCAGGATAGCAGGCCAAAAGTTAGAGTTCCATGGATTTGCGAGCCCGCCGGTGAGGATCAGCTCAGTTTTATCAGGGTTGAACTTCAATTGATTTTCGTTCATCCATTCACCTATGAAAATCATGGTGTCTTGAAAATGAGACACAGAGGATGGAGAGAGATTAATGTCGAAGACCAATTGAAGATCATCAGCATAATTATATGTCCCAACTTTTCTTTCTCGCAGGGAGGAGATTAGAGGAAGGAGGTGCAAATTAAAAAGAAGCGGGGAAAGAGAGGAGCCCTGGGGGATTCCACAAGTCAATTCCTTTTTCTTAGAGGAGAAGTTGGCAAGACGTACTGATTGAGATCGGTCACAGAGGAAGGAGGAGAGCCACTTCAGAGCCAGACCCTGGATCCCGGCATTGCTGACACGGTCAATCAGGATGTTATGATCGACCGTGTCAAACGCTGCCGACAAATCCAGGAGAACCAGGGCCTGGGTGAGGCCTCTATCCGCCCCCCTCTAAGATCATCCATAACTGTCAAGATGACTGACTCTGTAGAGTTGGCGGGTCGAAATAATAATGAATTACATAAAAAACCTCACAGTAAACAACCAAGCAGAAAACACGCAACGGTCATGGACAAAATTGGAAAATATGATAATGATGCTTATTTCCGAATTTTCATCACATAACAAGCAACACGGAAATAGATCTGAGAAAGCAATACCAGAGTTTGCCAGTTTGTTAGCAGGGAAAAAAAGGACACTTCACAGGGAAATAAGAAGACTTCGTGGCAACGCATTAACAACGAGTGAAGGTGTAAATCTTCAAATCAATCAGTTAAGGTGGAAATACAAACAGGAAGTATGGACTGCAAAGAAATCACATCAAACAAACATTTGGCTAAAGCTGATGCAGACATGTAAATCAAATAATAACAAGAAGTTCTGGGCAGAAATAAATAATATAGCAAATGGCTCCTTTCGTCACCACAATGCAAACATCCTTGGGGCAGATTGGATAGCCCATTTAATCCAAACCAACAATTATGTAGCTATGGATAAACATCAGTATGCCCAGTACCAATCGGAAAGCGACCATGCAGAAATTTTCCCCGAGGGTAATTGGATTGGAATTGCCCAAGTTGAAACAGTCCTAAACAAACTTAGATCCAGTGGAGCCCCAGGCCCAAATGGCTTGCCAAACGAGCTTTTTAAATCTGATACATGTTTCTGGGCTGAATTTCTGACACCGCTGTTCAATCACGCTTTCCAATCAAACAGCATACCAGCATCATGGAGAGGCAGCGTTCTGCACCCGATATTTAAAGCTGGCATCAGATCAGACCCGGCAAACTACAGATTAATTGCACTTATTGACGTAGAAGCCAAACTATATGCGTCTAACCTTCTTATCGACTTCGAAGAATGGGTCTCTTCCAGCAAGATCCTTCTAATTTCACAAACAGGTTTCAGACCCGGCACAAGCACAATGTGTAACCTCCTGGCCCTGAATCTCCTTGTCGAAAAAAGCGCAGCGAAAGTCCATCAAACCGTACACGTGTTTCGTCGACCTGAAAGCGTCGTTCGACATGGTACCCAGAGATCTCCTATGGCAAAAGATGGAAAAATGGGGCATCCCGCCTCGGCTACTAAGGGCCATAATCAATTTGTACTCATCCACTTAGGTCCAGATAAAATTAGGAAACGGAAAAAGAACCACAGCAAGGATACCAACGCACAGAGGCCTAAAACAAGGGTGTGTGCTAGCCCCCAGCCTATTTAACATATTTACAGCAGATCTAGATAAAAGGCTTACAGAAGTTCAAAGTGACCCTCCAAAGCTAGCACAACACCAAGTCAGAAGTCTGCAGTATGCAGATGACATCGTCCTATGTAGCCAGACCCCAGTGGGCTTACAGCGCCTAATTACGAAGCTGTTGGAATATACAGAGGAGCTTGGCCTATCTTTAAATTATAACAAAACCAAGGTCATCTGTTTCTCTGCAAACATCGGGCAGCATAGAAAAAAATATAAGTGGTATGCAGCAGGGAATAGCATAGAGCAGAGTGGATCTTACAAATATTTGGGAGTGGTGGTAGATTCCAGATTTACACTTAAAGAACATCTAATCAAAAGACGAGCACAGGCCACCAAACTAAGCTTCGCATTAAACACCCTAAGACAGAAACTAATGTGTCCAGCAAACTCACATTTACTGAAAGTTATTGCTGCTAAGTTTCTCCCATCCCTTACTTACGGCTCCGAATTATTTAAGGGCCAAGATGCAAACTTTCTGAATCTCCAACAATCCGGCATCTTCAAACAAATTTTTCGGATTCCTCAATTTACATCTCAAGCACAAGTTCGCCTGGAATTCGGGCTACTCAATCAACTCCCGGAAAGGCAAGCAGCAATACTAAAATTGTGGTGGAAACTGAGAGCAGCCCAAGAAGAATCCTTGCAGGGGCTTTGCTGGACGGAACTGAAGAACCAGCCAAAAGGAAAGAAAGACTGGCCAACCGCCCTTGACCAAGCTTTACACGCTCCTAATTTACACGAAGCCTGGGACACAAGCTATAGCTTCCCTGCATTGAAAAAAGTAGCAAACAATGCTGCAAAAGGAAAAGCTTGGCTATTGGACAAAGCTGCCCTGGCAAAGAAAAAACACGGCTGGATGGTTTTATCTTCATACGAGATCCGGTCACCACAGCCGTATCTGGTCCAACACATAGCGCCAACCGTACAGCATTCTCTACTTTTGATTCGACTGGGAGCTTTTTGCTCAAAAGATCAGGTTCCAACATGGCCGTCCACTCTGTGCAGACTCTGCGAACAGGCGGAAGAGTCACTCTTACACCTTCTGTGTATCTGCCCAGCTGTGAACAACTGGAGACGGCATTTCCTACTTCCTGCTTTCCGCTCTCTTCAGGTCAGATCATGCCGACCAGCTGTAATGGCATTACTAAACAGCCAGTCGCTACAGATTTCATGTAGGGCAGCTAAATTCCTGCAACAAGTCAGCAAATTATTACAAATACCAAATAAATAGTGTTTAATATTCAATTTAATAATTCATTACACCACTGCTATATTAAATCTGCTTATTTTGCACCCAATCTTCAATTATGTGGCTGCTACAAAGGGCACAGTGTAGATGTACATCAGTCATCTGGCACCAACTCGTACATGGTACATTTTTTTTTTTCTTCATGTCTTGACGCACTTTGTGCCAAACTGTTTAAGATCGCGTTACCTCCTAAGTGCTCGCTACATTGATTTGCACATTTGCATTTTTGCACACAAACCACTCGGCAGCAACAAATAAAAAAAGAATAAAACAAAACAAAAAAAAGGCACAGAGATAGTGTAAATGACAGTGTAATTGAGGACGATTAACTTGCACATAGTTCACTTTCCTTTCTGGTTTTAGATGTACATTCCCAGATTGGTGCTAAGAACTGTCTCCAATCATTAGTACGGACTCGGAGCTTCCATACAATCTCTGTGAAGCAACCAGCGGACTTCTCCACATTTTGAACTCAAATGTGCTGGCTTGGCATTAGATACACCATGTTAAAAGTTTTATGTAAGAAGTTTAAATAACCTTTTTAACTTTTAACAAATTTAAAATGTAAATAGGAATGTTGTCACACTTGATGATTTCATGCTAAAATTGTAATGGTTTTAACTAACTACACAATAAATTCTTATTATTACTTGAGTAGGCTAATGAACAACAAATGTAAGTTAGAGGGAAGAGTTGTTTGGAGAGGAGAAACTGTAGCCTTCTTGTAGTGATTACACCAGACAAGGTAAGTGTAAGAGCACGCACTTTATTGACTGTTCGTCTCCCCAGCTTCCAGGAACTGACAACCTCCTGGGATTCAAACCATAGCATTCCATTGTCATGACAGTGACATCATAGGCATAACAGAGTGGATGAACAACATGCTAATGGGAAACTACTACAACATCTCCTCTCTTTCCATAAATACACAAAGGAAAGAGAACAGACAAAGTTAGATGAAAATAAAGAAATAAAGGAGGAAAGAAGAAGAGAATACTGCAAAAAACTGAGAAGCGAAAAAGAACAAAACGAGTACCTCCTAAGATAACAAAAAAAACAGAAGATAAGATGAACAATATGTTATGTTATGTCATGTTACCTGAGTTTATATAGCGCACAGCTGCCCCAGCAAAGAGGCGCCCCGGCACTGCCAGTGTCAGAAAGGAACAGGGCTGAGAACACAACAAGTAGGCGTAAGAAGTATACAGGAGACCACAGGACTAAGCAGAGGGAAAAAGAAAAGTTTTAATTGCTTTCCTGAAGTCCACCATACGATCCAAGCTACGAATCTGAAGAGGCAGGGAATTCCATAACTTGGCAGCTAAATAGCGGAAAGATCGTCCTCCGACCCGAAGGCGCTTCACACGGGGGACAATTACCAAATGCTGTCCCAAGGAGCGCAGCTGGCGAGCGGGGGCATACAAAACTAGAAAATTGGCCAGAAGACTGGGCGAGGCAAGTTTCAGAATCTTAAAAGATAGGCAAAGAGCCTTGAACTGGATCCGCTTGGCCACCGGGAGCCAATGCAACCTCCGGATGGCCCCAGTAGAAGGACAATAGACCAAATATTAAAGCATTATATAAGTAAATAGACTAAAGATTTAAACTTTTCGGCGGAACACTCATCCTACCACTCCTCCGTGGAGGAAGATATCTCAAAGAGGATTTCCCGAGGTGAGCAGATTGGGAAGACCTCAACATACTCTTTTGAACATTAGACCCTTGTGGAACAGATTCAGGCTGAACAGTGTTCTTTGACTCAAGGCCCAATTGCGAAACAACCTTACTTGGAATCTTATAAATCCTAGATAGATTCCACCAATTTTTTCCATTGACTCTTACAGCAAAACGAGAAGTGGCATCCACCTTAACAGGGGGACCGAACTTCGACAGGCCCTTGGGAACATTGAGAGGGGACTTAATCCTGACCCAATCCCCCGCAGAAACAGAAGACTTAAAGTTGGCGACATCCGGAACATCAGGCTGAGTAGGAACCGTGGGAAGTGATTGTATTTCTCTGTCTCCATGTGTCTCCCGGCACTTCAAACCCCGCTTCTTCATCCAAGCAGGACACATGTGAAAAGAAGCTTGTCTACCCCTAAGTAAGGCAAAAGGACTAGAACCAGTGATGGAACTCGGGGTAGTACGATGTGCCCACAACATACTTTGGACAGCTTCCTTGATGTCAACTCTGGATGAAACAGCCCACTGAACACACTCAACCAAAATGCGGTTGTTGCGCTCAATGAAACCATTGGCCTGTGGGTGATATAAAACCACACGCCGGTGGGTGATACCGCACTGAGACAGAAAAAGAGACATTTCCTTGGAAGTAAACTGTACCCCATTGTCAGATACAATCTCCTTGGGGAAACCCTCTCTGGCAAACAGACTCTGAAGAAACCTGATAACCTCCTGTGAGTTGGGATTTGTCATAAAATGAACCTCCCACCACTTGCTGAAATAATCAGCAACAACCAGAGCGAACTTGTATTTATTTCCCAGCACATTAAAGGGTCCCACAAAATCGACGGCCAACCTCAACCAAGGACCATCAGGTGCCTCAACCTGTTGTACTGGAGGTGAAACTATTTTTACAACCTTATCACTGGTAGAACAAGTCAGACACATCTCCACGACATCACTGATTTGACGGTCCATGGAAGGCCACCAATCCACACTGCGAATCCTTTTTTTTGTGTTCGTCTGCCCAAGATGTCCCTCATGGCCATAGTCGATGATGCGATCTCTGAGAGATTCAGGAGGAACAAACTTGTCCCCACGCATGATTATCTCTCCACCCTCCAAGGTAAGCTCATCAGCAACCTTAGCAAAAGCATGTAAATCAGTGTCCAGATGCTTTTCCTTGGGCCCACCTGAAACGATAAACCCCTTCACCCTCTTAAGTAGAGAATCAGACTCCATTCCACAAAACCAATCACGTTCTGTGAAAGAACACACACCACAAGCATCAACTGCAGCAATCAGGCATTCTTCATCTGCATCATTGTCATGATCAGATTTCCTTAATGGTAAAGGAGACCTTGAGAGATAATCAGCTCGTGTGTTTCGCCCACCAGGAATATGCGCCACCCCAAAATTGCAAAAACCACAGTTGATGGACAGAATGCAGAACAATGTCATACATTCACCCCAGTACAGAGATCTGGGCCTAAATCCATCGTTTTTTTGCTCACCATGCCATTCCAGTTTGAACCTAGCCATATGCAAATCAGTCTTGACCCTGTGCCTCATGGGAACAGTCCAGCCCGAACTGCCAAGCCAGGTCCTCCCTGGACTGGAAACAAGCATCCTAGGACCGGTTTCGGGGTTTCACCCCTCTTCAGCCAGGATAGCTTGATTCCAGTGGCATGGAGAGCACGGGACCCACGTCTGGGCATACCCGTCCCACTCGGGGTGGCAAATGCAAAAACCACAGTTGATGGACAGAATGCAGAACAATGTCATACATTCACCCCAGTACAGAGATCTGGGCCTAAATCCATCGTTTTTTTGCTCACCATGCCATTCCAGTTTGAACCTCGCCATATGCAAATCAGTCTTGACCCTGTGCCTCATGGGAACAGTCCAGTCCGAACTGCCAAGCCAGGTCCTCCCTGGACTGGAAACAAGCATCCTAAGACCGGTTTCGGGGTTTCACCCCTCTTCAGCCAGGATAGCTTGATTCCAGTGGCATGGAGAGCACGGGACCCAAAATTGTACTGCAGCAACTTTGAACTCAACCTAGCGATTCTGGGAGTGTGGTCTTTGACGATCTTACCCTTGAGAATGGGAATGAGAGGCTTATGATCAGTAAGGAGTGTAAATGTCTTTCCCCACAAAAAACATTTGAAACGCTCAACAGCCCAACAACACGCAAGCAATTCTCGCTCAATGACCGAGTAGTTTCTTTCACTTGGGCATAATGCTCGGGAGGCAAAACCTACAGTGAACTCCTTCCCTTGCTTGACTTGGGAGATCATTCCACCAAAGCCATGAAGACTTGCGTCGACAGACACAGTACACGGAAAGAGAGGATCAAAAGGGGTGAGAATGTTGCATGACCCTAACTCTTTTTTGATTTGCAAAAACTCTTCTTGACAGGAATCATCCCAGAGAAACACAGATTTTTTCTTGAGGAGACCCCTCATGTTGACAGTATTGGCAGCAAAATTGGAAATACATTTTGTTTAAAATTCACACATACCTAGGAATGAGGAGACTTGTTCCTTGGAGGTGGGACAAGGGGCATTAGAAATGGCCTCGATAAGACCTTGTCTTGGCACAATACCGTCACCACAAATGCAGTGTCCCAGATATTCAATAGAATCAACTCCAAAAACACACTTAAGCTTGTTAGCAACAATGCCCTTGCCTTGCAACCTCTCCAAAACATCAGCAAGATTCTTGTCATGTGACTCCTTGCTCTTTCCACTCACCAAAATATCATCTTGGAAAACAACCTTATCAGTGACACCCTCCAAAACCCTCTCCATAACACGCTGGAAAACTGAGGCTGCGGAGGCCAGACGGAAGGGCATCCTCCTAAACTGGAAGGTACCGACAGGTGATACAAAAGCTGTCAAGTGCATGCAAACAGGATCGAGCTCAACCTGATGGCATGCTGATGCTAAGTCAATCTTCGAGAAGTACTTCGCACCAGCAAATTTGGAAAGAATGTATTCAATACGGGGAAGAGGGTGAGAATCCACCTAGATCTCCCTATTAAGACTGCGCAAGTCAATGCAAACCCTGAGTGTTCCATTTTTTTTGCGCGCCACCACCAAAGGAGATAACCACAGTGAGGACTCAATGGGTTTGATGACTCCCGATTCACACATTTTCTTAAGCTCCAATGATAGGTCATCCCTGATACTAAAAGGCACATTGCGCAATTTGTGTTTGATCGGGAGAGCCCCTTCCTTGACCTTGATAAAATGTTTGAACCCTTTAAAACATCCAAGTTTGTCACCAAAAACTTTGGGAAACTTCATGGACCAGGAAACCAAACTCTCCCCTTCGGATTGTTCACCCACTATAGAAACCTGTTCAGACGTACCAGGCCTAAGTGTCATCCCGAACAACCCCCGGTGATACCAACCCAGAATGTTGAGACCCTTCTTGGCCACATAAACTTTACCTTGGATAACCCTGTCCTTAAAAACTAGAGAAGTCACAAAGAACCCCGTCAAATCAATTTTTCTCCCTTCACAAGAGACAGGACTTCTGTCAGGAGGATTGAGGGATCTGTTCCCCCAAGTGCTCTCAAACAACTCTTCCATAATCATAGTCATCCGCGCCCCCGAATCCACCAGCAGGTGCAGACACTTCCCATCCACCAACACATCAACAATGGGATCAACACAATCTTCGGAATCATCTTTGACAACCACTACAAAATCAGTAAGAGAGCTAATAACTTCATATCCAAGATCACACTTAGGTTCCTCTGAATACACACCATTTATACTCCCCGGAAACCACACATTTTGGCGAAATGGCCTTCTTTTCCACATTTGCGACAAGAAGCATTCTTTTCCGGACACACTCTTGAATTGGGAAAGAGCGATGGGAACCCACACTTATTACATACATTTTTTGAGTAAGAACCTTTCTTCTCACCCTTTGTGGAAACAAACTTGTTCCCTCTTTGTTCAGATTGCGGTTTGACTTTATCTAACTGAATTTTTTCATTCAAATCTTTATTATCCTTAACCAAACCTACAACATTCTTCTCAGACTTGAGCTCTTTCGATGCTTTTTGAGAAAGCTCAATACTCTTAACAATGGTAATTGTTTCATCCAAAGAAGGATTCTTTAAAGTGAGCAATTTCTCTTGAACTTTCTTGTCACGAGAATGTACAACAATTTGGTCACGAATAAGTTGAGACGTGAAATGTTCAAATTCACATTCTGAAGCGAGAATGCGCAAAGCGGCTTCATAGGACACAATGCTCTCCTTACACTCCTGTTCTCTCATAAAGAACTTGTGTCTAGCAACAACTAGGCTGCTCTCTACATCAAATTGTTTCTCTAGCATGCTCACAGCTTGATCAAAGACATTTAATTCCTCTTCACCCTGAACTACAACTAGAGGAGGAAGATGTTCCAAAACAGCTTGTCCCTCGAACCCCAGATTATGCTCTAAGATGAAATGCTTCCTTTCAGCGCTGAACCTCGAACCCCCCATGGCGCCTAAATATTTCACAAAGGCTCTGTACCACACTTTCCACTTGACAGGTGGATCACCTGGAAGCTGTAAAAAAGGAGGAGGAGGCTGTACATTTTGCATGATGGAAGCAAAACGAAGAAATAACAGTACGACGTGAAATACCTGTGGACAATAACTGTTAGCAGAAATATACCTGTGGAGAAAAATAGATTAGACTAAAGACAATACAGAAGATAATAATATAGTCCTCCTGTAAGAAAAACGAATTGTTACTGATGGCAGCTCCACTGTTACTGATGGCAACTCCACTTTGACTGACACATTTCAGAAGAAACACAAAGCAGTAAAATGTCACACAATGCAGGAGAATGATAAATGTCTACTCCGGCATGTATTCCAAGATGTAAAAGAAACCAATTGCAAAGGTGTCTCTTGAAAGAGAAACACATATACACTTGTATACACTCTGGATGTGAAGCACGGTGTCTTTCAGGACACGCTATGTCTCTTAAGGGCAACCGTCACACTCGATGATTCTGTCAACAAAACACACTGCGCAGTGCAGAAACACTGAAGTCGAGCGCAGTGTCTCTGAGGATGACGGAAACTGCACACTGAACGCTGCACAAGGGTTAAATAGTACTTGCTCATCGTGGACCAGAAAGCGAACATGCAACACACCACAGGAAAAGTGTTGAAAACACAGTAACACGGCTTCCTTCTTCGCGATACAGCGCACTCTGTGTGATACACTGTTCAGTCTGGTTTTAGGTAGCTAGGCAACATCGACACGCAACGCGATGACGTGGATGTGATGCATCGCACATGGCAGAGACGTGCAGTTTCCCTGGTTACAAATGCGGAAGTTGACCAGAACGTCGAGCTGAACAGAAAACACCGCTCCTCTTCACAACGAGTGTGAAACACCACGCGCACACCGGAGAGGCGCGCAGCTTCCTCTGATGATGAGTTGACAGGAATACTGAAGATAAGATGAAGTGCGATCAGCGGAACGTGAAATGCCGGTCCCTTCACAGCTGACTGTGACGCATCTTCTGCCTCCACCAACACTCTCCGGACATTCTACGACGTCATCATTTGAAGAAAGCAAGGAAAAGAAATGGATCTCCGTGTGTGCTATATGCTCTTCTTCCTCACAAATGCAGCAGACACTACTCTCTCCTTAAGTTGAGAAAAACGATACCAGAGCTCTCGTGGGGACAGTCAAAGCACAATTCAGCGCACACAGATAGAGTTTGAGCAAGACTCACAGTTTTCTTGATCCTCGTACTGACATCCACTAGTAAGCACTTGAGGGAGAGTATATTGCTTCATAGACACACGGAGAAAGACTCTTTCCCTTCTCCTTTGTGAATACCAGCAGGCTTGTAATGGCTCACTTCAGCTTGTGATCCCAACGTGGTCGAACCCAGAAAAAGGCTTGAAGATGCACCTCAGAAAGTCTGGAATCACTGGAGACCGCTACAGCACACGTGGGTGGAGAGAGGAACAGTCAAACTCGTCGCCAAATTTGTAGTGATTACACCAGACAAGGTAAGTGTAAGAGCACGTACTTTATTGACTGTTCATCTCCACAGCTTCCGGGAACTGACAACCTCCTGGGATTCAAACCATAGCATTCCATTGTCATGACAGTGACATCATAGGCATAACAGAGTGGATGAACAACATGCTAATGGGAAACTACTACACTTCTTTACTAGAGGGAAAGGATGGTGGAGGATGCTGCGATGTCCCAGATGAAAACAAAAGGCAGGACTCCAACAGGATCATTCCTCACAAGTTCATTCCCTACAGAGAAGATGGCACACAATGTCTCTCTGCAGCCATTCCAGGTCTCAAGTGTAAACGAAGAGCCTAGAACCCTCACATAGAAGCACCGAGCAACAGAATACTGGTAACATTCCAATTACCGCCAACAACACATCTCCCTCCTTATACCCCAAACAAAGTCACAAAACAACAAACAACAACAAAATAAAAAGCAAACAAAACTAATAAGATGAAATAGAAAGCTGAAATTATGGCAGTACATAATCATCCAAATATGTGGCTTTAATAACATTTCTCTTGACTTTAGGAAAACCCTTCAATTCCAAACTCAAAACTCCAGAAGCACCAAGATCAACCAAACCCTGAAGACCCCAGTAAAAGCTTACCTCACATGACCATGCATCTCAAGATCTTGTATCAGAGCAGCAACATTACGGTCACCTACACCATCAACCCCTCTTCCCCACCCAGGCATATGTCCAGCATGTTCAAAGGGGAACACACACTGGGAGACTCAAGTAGACATTCAGCATCGGAGTGCAGACTTTACACGAACTCAATTTGACCTCCAAGCCCCTCAGGATGAACAGGTACCTTAGCCACATTTGTTTTACTCCACCACTTCCCAATTTCAATCTTGGCAGAATGTTTGGAGACCTGAACCACAGTTGTCTTGAGATAGAATGTAGAAATACCCTTCTTAGGGGCCGATTACGATTGCGGAAGGCCCGTCACAGCCAGCCATGCGGTGGCAGTCCTTCCGCAATCGGACCGCGATATTCCCTCCGCCACATTACGATGGCGGAGGGAATATCACACGGACCGTGGCGGACGCAAAGACCGTCTGCCATGGGACCGCCAAAAGCAATCTCACAGATTGCCTGGCGGATGGACCACATAGCCTAAAATGGTGGCGGTGCCTAGCAGGTACCGTCCACCAAATTAGGATGCTGGCTAGTGCAGGCCTTTCCATGGCAGCGATGCCGCCATGGAAAGGCTGGTGGGGATTAGTGACGGGGGCACGTTGTGGCCCCCCTTGTGTTGGGGGGAGGTAAGGGTGCACTTGGGGGGTACCCATGGTACCCCCCTACATTTCACAGCACTACGTAGCAGGCACTGTATGGTGCCTGCCACGTAGTGCTGTGAAATGCACAACATGGCATTTTCACATTGCGGCGGGTGCTGCTGTCAGCAGCACCCGCCGCAATGTTAAAAATCAAGATCCGAACGCCATGGTGGTGGTCGCATCCTGATCAGGTGTGCGGGATCGCCGCATGCATGGCGGACGGTCCTGGTTCCCACCAGGATGGCAGACGGACTCCAGTCCGTCCGCCATCCTAATGACCCCCAGAGTCCCCAAAAGGCCTTCTTGCCATTTCCTCATCACCTACCTTAAAACAACATTCTTGGCACATTCCAGATTGTCATACCTGAGTTTGCTCTCTAACTGTGACTTAGCCACTCTAGCTTACACCACCTTCAAGTTCAGGATTGCCCTCCCACACTTGTTTTTTTTCAACAACCCACTTGGGAGACTGCCCATTTGAGAAATATCTGACTGTCAACAGAACAAAAGTAACACACCTTTAGTTGAGTGGGAGTGTTGTGATAACTCCAACCCCTTTTTAGCAACTGCCTTCTCCACATTCAGTCCTGAAAAAACAGCTAGCTGCATTGTCACTTTAAGCATGGGGTTCACCTTGTTCACCATGTCATTACCTTGGGCACTGTACAATGCTGTAATCAAATGTTTGATCCCTAAATTGTTTAAAAAAGTGGCCATTTGAGAGTACTTAAACTGTACACCATTATCCATGACTAGAAGGGATGGAACGCCTTCACAATGAAAAAGTTCCTTCAAAAATGGTATAACATTACCAGTGTTGACACTCCCATGAATTTGTAAGAGACCCTCTTAGGGTGATAATCAACCAATACCAACAAAAATCTCATATTTTTTCAAAGAAAACATAGTACATTGGCAAATTGTGTGTATGTAATGACTTATTTGCTGACAAACATTCAGAACACCCACTCCATATCTGTATACATTCCAGGCCAATAATAGTATGACCTTACTCTTTCCTTTGTTCCTGTCAACCTTATATGTCCTTAGTGAGGCACATAATAAGCCTTGTTCTCAATTAATTAAGACGAATAAGCAAATTACCCCTCAGAATCAAACCTCCTTCCAGGCTCCATTCATCTCTGATTTTACTATAGGCTTTAAGTCACTGGAAACTGAAACTTCTCTTGGACATTCCTGGCTGATAACTGGATTGAGCATACCCCGATAAACATCCCTGTCTACACAAGCCTTTCAGACCTGTTGTGTGATAACTCCTTCAGAAACTACCACTGCATCTACCAACTCGATCATCAGCTCTTCCTCTCCAACAAAATCATTTTTGTCTTCAGGACCTGGCATACACGTGGACACGAACTCCGACCTACAATTCTTCCCTGAAGATATATATTTCACCTTGGACTGGCATTCCCTAAATCTTTTTCATCCAACAGAAACACCAAAGGCTTGTGATCCCAGTGAAAACGTCTTGCCACACAAATAGGTGGAAACGTGATGTGCCCTCCAAATGCAGGTCAATGCCTCTCTTTCTATGGTGCTATAATTCCTCTATGCTGACAATAGTCACCGCAAAGCAAATGCAGCCATGCATTCTTTCCCATTAACTATATCCAAACTGCTGCCATCAACAGTGAATATGAAAGGTGCCTTATCCCAAAATAGTTGAAGAGCCATTGCACACATAATCAAAGATTCCAAATGCGAAAAAGCTGTAGACTGCTCCTGACCCCACTCAAACTTCACCTCAACAACTTCCTCAATGGCTCAGTTTGAAATTTGATGTTCTCCAAAAACCACAAGTAATACCAGCACAATCCTAGAAGAGATCTTAGTTGATCCTTGTCCCTAGGTGGTAGACTCCTGTCTATTGTTTGAATAAGATCTCCTTTAGGCGTGATTCATTTGGAAGGCACGTTGCGACCTATATATATATATTGACCTCATCTCCCAGGATCTTGCATTTCTCATTTTTCACTAAGAATTCACTAGACTTCATTTAACACTTGCAAATGTATCTAAACATTACCCAAAAAATCAGCACATGATCCTGATAGATTAAGACACCCTCCAGTTTCACCTAAATTTGATACATCTGTTCCTGAAATGCAGGCGCAGCCAAGGCTGGACCAAATGGCATGCGTAGGAACCTGAATGCACCAAAAGGAGTATTGAATGTCGTTAGAGGGCGAGAGTCTTTGGAAAGTTCAACTTGATGATAAACCGCTCTCAGATCAAGTGTGGAAAAATCCTTGGCCCAGCCCAACTGAGTCATTATCTTCTGGATTTTAGGCAATGGAAATCAGTCCACCAAAATATGCCTATTCAGTGACTTGAGGTCCACACCAACTCTAAGTTTGCCCAACTTCTTCATGGCCACAGCTATTGGCGAAATCTATTGTGATGAGTCAATACACTGAATACCCTTACCAATGCACCATTTATCCAAATGTTCCTTCAACCTTCCCTTAACCCTCAAAGGCACATTGCGCAATTTGTGCACAACCGGGATCTGATGATCTAAGAATGATTCTTTGCTCAAATCCTTTAAGTCCCAATCTGTGTTCAAATATAGACTTGTGTACACATAGTACCTCCCGGAGGGAAGATACTTCATTCACTGCTGTGTTCACCAAGGAAATTGGGGATTCTGTACCTTGTCTTAGCACCATCCTGAAAGTCCCTTGGTCCCCCCTACCCCAGAATGGTGTATCCTTTCTTAGCCACATAAAGCTTTGAGTGAGTCAATCTGTTGTTTTATCTGAGATTTTCCTAAAGGTAACCAATCATGTCAATTTCCTGTCCCTCAAAGGCGACACTGCAACTGTCAGGTGGTATCAAATCAATATGTCACAACTCATGTGAATTCAATTTATCTGATAGAATAGTACTGGGATACTCAAAATCCACCATAACTTCTAGTGGTACATTCCTAATTAGAATTTCACTAACAGGATCACCCTTTTTTCCCCCGAGCATTGACAGGAGAAATCAATTCAGTCGACAAAGCCACTCTGCTTCCAAGGTTCACATTTTCCTGACTATTTATCCTGGACTCTGTTTGTTCACCTATATATGTCATTTTTGTTTGCTCTTACATCCCTCTGTAAAATGAACAGATATTTTTACGCTTCATGCAAGTTTTTCTACAGCAGGACAATTCTTGGAACTAGCAATGTGGTTTTTTGATCCACACCCGATGCATATTTCAACAGTGGTGGTGGCATGCCTATATAATTTTCTCAAATCTGTAGCATGTACAACACTTCAAACTGTAAAACAGTAAAAACACAACACAAAAAGATTTAACGTCAGGTTGAAAAAATTAGAAGTTGATTTTATAAATAAAACAAGACCAAAACGACAAAAATTCAATAAGTAGAACCGGAGTTATGAGTTTTTAAAGAATAAACCGTAAAATAGCACTTAAAAGCATAAAGCACCAACCAGGGGCATATGTTTGTGCAGGACCAGGTCAAATCCAAAAGGTTAGGCTGACCATGATCGGGCGCAGGTTGGATACAGTCCTACATTAGTCTTGCTGAAGTTTTACCTTCTCAAGTTTTATGCCAAGAGTCCCATTCACGGGGGAGAATTGCACCGGGAGCAAGGAAAGTGTCTCTTGCGATGGTCAGCGTGGCACGAAAAGCAGGCCGGGCGTCGTGGACGGGTGGGCTAGAGCCTCTGATTTTCTGTGCGAGCGGTACGTTTCCAGATCGAACGGGCCCATCCACGTTCACGAAGAGCCCAAAATCTTGACTTTAAGACCTTAAAAAAACAGTTCTAACAGTCCAGGACTTGAGAGGCACCTCTTGGGGGTCAGGAGCTCATTGAAGATGGGTACAGAAGCTATGGAAAGCCTGTTATGTCCCTGAGGCTCATATCAGGAGGCCAGCAGACCAGCCCTTGAGTCCTTCTGGAATCCTGGGTTCAAGATGGGATGCAGGTCCAGTTCTTCCTGTCCAGTCAAGAGGGAAACAGGCAGCAGGTCACCACAGCAAGGCAGTAGCTCCATCAGAGAATAGAAGTCCTTTCAGCAGCACAGCAGTCCTTTTTCCTGGCATTTTATCTACAGGTCCATAGTTGTATTGAAGTGGTGTTGTCAGAGGTACAGTACATATACCCAGGTGTGCCTTTGAAGTGGGGGAGACTTCAAAGACATACCTCTGAAGTCCACAGAAGTCCTCCCTTCCTGCCCTGGCTCCAGACTCACTACAAGGGAGAATGCAGCCCTTTGTGTGAGGACAGGACACAGCCTATTCAGGTGTACGTGAGACTGGGTCCAGCTCCTCCCTCCCATCCTGCCAGGGTGACCCACCAAGTCACTCCTAGGCTCCCACTGAATGTGGCTGTCTACGGGGAATACACAAAGCTCAACTGTCACCCACTCCAGGCAGGTGATCAGAGACAGGCAGCAGGCACCCAATGGCTAAAGTAAGACATTTCAAGTATCTAAAAGGGCCATATTCAGAATTGTCATTTAAAATCCGACTTCACCATAAATTAGGATTCCAGAGACACCAGGCATGGAGGTCCTATCTCTTCCTAATTGGAAATTACACTTGTAAAATGTAATAAGGTAATCCCAATGTTATCCTACAGGAGAGATAGCCTTGCAGTAGTAATAAATGACTGTGGGAGTTTTTCACTGCCAGGAGATGTAAAACTTAAATGTACATGTCTTGCCTTTTAAATACATTGCCCCCTGCCCTCTGGGTTGTCCAGGGCATACCTTAGTCGTGACTTATGTGTATAAAAACAGGAGGTTTGGGCCTGGCAAAAGTTTTATTTTACCAGGTCAACATGGCAATGTAAACTGCACACATAGGCTCCGCAATGGCAGGCATGAAACATGGTTAAGGGGCTACTTAAGTGGGTGACACAATCAGTGCTGCAGGCCCACAAGTACCATATAATTTTTAGGCCCAGGGCACATGTAGTGCATTTTTCTACGAACTTATAAGTAAATTAAATCTGCCAATTGGTTATGAGCCAATGTTACTATGTATTAAGGAAAGAGCGCACACATGTTAGCACTGGTTAGCAAAGGTAAAGTGAACAGAGTCCTAAAGTCAACAAAAACGAGGTCGGAAAAAGTGGAGGAGAAAGGCAAAATGTTTGGGGCTGGCCCTGCAAAAAGGGCCATCTAAACAATGGTCAAAAATTGTTTGACCTTCTGTGCCTATAAAGTTGTACAGTATAGGACTTTTTCTTAGGGCTTGAAAAATCTTTCCATCAAATGCTAATAGGTAGCTTTCAAAAGACTTGTACCATTGTTTCCACTTCATTCTGACAGTGATAGAAAGGAAACAGGAAAATTTGCATTCTGCATTGTGGCTGCACATGTATACAAGTAAACAGAGATGTCAAACAAGAAGAACATTCGAGTCAGGTAATGCAAAGTTGCAGTATCGATAAGTAACAGAAAAGTACCCATTTATAGTGGCCAAAAACAATTGTGCAAGATGATTCTCTGCTTTGCACAGCAAGCTATGCAAAACAGTCTGAGTTGACATCCAATCACAAGCTCAACTGGACCAGCAAGCTGTCCAATGATGGGCCAGGCAGACGCCCACTAACGAGCCTGGAGACAATTGCCCAATCATGCTCCTTGAATCATCAAGACACCAAGCCCTCCCCACTGTAGACAGACAGCGCAGGGGAGATGAGTGGACATAGAGAGTCAATCATGGCCACCCTCTTTAGATGCTGGTCCTCGAATCTGTGTAAGGCCCTGCATGCAGCAATGAGAACAATGAGGAGGCTGCAAGCGGAGGCTGTGTGCAGAAGTCCAGGACCATGAGTCCCACAACTATGGTTACAGGCTTCAGGCGCAGATGGGCTACAACGCAGAGGAGCTTGTGCACGGGTCATAGAAGGTGAGACAAAACAAGGAAAAAAGGCTCAAAACAGGTTACTAGGGTGATAGAAAGTAACTTGAGGTCGTGGTACCTTGTCATCTTCCAGAAAATGGAATAGTCTAACTAATCTGTATATTTTATATCTTTTTACCTGGTAACGTCATCTTTTTGTATTGCTATTATTAACTTGTTTTGTACTTTTATACTCTATGGTGGATATTCTCAAGAACGTGCGATAAACATCGCCAAAATAGGCTAACGCAATTTTTCATATCGCCGTCTATCGCGGGAAAATAACTCTGTGTCAACGTCGTATTCTGAACACGGCGGTAACATGCGATAGTTTCCTGATAACGCCTCAAATGTCTACGATACAACTACCGTGACGGCGATAATAAAGGAAACCCGAATGTGAAAAAAGTTGCGATGGGCCCAACCGAGATAGAAAAATCTGCGACAAGCAGCACCAGGCTTGCAATTCCCACATCAGGCGGGAAAAATCACCATAAAAGCTGCAAAAAAGAAAAACAAAAAACATAACAACTGCGAAGCACAATGGAGGTAGCCGGAGCAAGTACAGAGGACAACCCGAACCCCACAAGCCCCACGGAGGACCAGCCTGGGACCTCGGGGTCAGGGAAGGGCAAGGAGAAGAAGAAGAGGAAGACGCGGTTCAGTCCGCAGGAAAACAGGATCCTGATTACGGAGGTGATAGAACACCATCAACAACTGTTCGTAACCTCCACTGTGTCATTGGCAACAAAAAATGGAATATGGCAGTCCATCGTGGACAAGGTGAAAGCAGTCGGAGTGCTGAGGAGGACAATGGATGAGGTCAAGAGGCGCTGGAATGATGTGAAGTGCAAAACCAAGCTGGAACTCGCAAACAACCGCAAAGCAGCAATGCAGACTGGGGGTGGGAGTCCTGCGCCACAGGAGGAGCTGGATGAGATGGAGGAAATGGTGTCCACAGTCATCAGTGTGGAGACGGTGGCAGGAGTCGGGGGACCAGACACTGCTCAACAGGACCTGACACAACAGCAACAGGGTGAGCAACCACCAGGGACTGGGGAGATGGGGGGAGATGGGCACAATGGCACACATGCACAATGAAGTATAGCATACTGCACAACCACAATGACTCTGGATCATGTCCCTGATCTCCAGCAAGTAGTCCCCCGTCCACAATGTGCCCAGAGGGGGCACTCCCCACACATCACCAATCTCACAACAAACCCATGCACATGTGCTGAACCCAGCAAAGCTGCGGATCCGTGAGCCCCACTGACAGTGCAAGTGACACTGCATGACGATGAGCATGTCTGCAGGCCACTCATCATGACATGTTGCACGCCACGACACCGAGGTGGCTGAGTGTGGTCCACATCCAGAAAGGAGCAGGTCACACACTGACACATCCACGTGCACAAACAACTCCTGATGGCAAGAAGACATCTGCGGACAAACCATGCCCAAGAGTCCCAACTCCCACCAAGAGCCCAATTTACCCAAGTATGCAACATCTCAGCACTGCATAAGCACAGAAGTCAAAGGCACACCGCCTGAAAGGGAGAAGGCCAAGCAAAGTCTGAGCTGCAGGGTGGACTCTCCCACAATGCAGCACACACACAAGAATCAGAGCACATCAACATTGACAACAATGTGGTACAAACTGCAACACTTTCACAACAGAACAGAGGACACAACTGCTGCCGCTTGTATGTAGAAACTGGCCAATCACATTTGGCATAGCAGGAAACTGTGACATGATAATGGACAAGTACAACCCCACATCCCTGATGGTGCACAAATGTCCACTGTCCCGCTTCAAATAGGCAGCTCCTCCTAAACAGTCACAATGTACATTGTCATGCAGTCTGTTTGGAAACTTGCCCAATGCGTAAACATACATGGAACACACTGTTAAACTGCATCTCCCCTTTACATTGCAGAGGGAGAATCATCACCTCCTGCAGAGCAGACTGAACACCTCCTCACTGATGACGAGGAGGACCTCCCCACCTTCGACACCGACGCCCTCCAAGAGCTCATGGACAGCTTCCGCACTCCACCCCCAGGAGCAGCGCAGCCCAGCTGCATCGAGGAGACTCCACCCCCTGCACAGACCACACAGCAGGAAGCACCCACCACCCCGGCTGTCTCCCAGGATCCCCACGACCAACACATGGCATTTCAACGCCGTGTGTTGGAGGGCCAGAAGGAGATGGCTGAGCAGGTGCGGGTGGGGTTCGAACTCATGGCAGCCAAACTAGATGCCATCCATGGGTGTCTACGTCCTATCAGGGACCACTTACAGTCCCTAATGGACACCCACAGTCCGCTCCATGGTCTCCAACGAGCCATGGCTGACATCGCTGGAGTCATGACTCGGAGACAAGAGCACCTGTCTAGTCAGAGTGGCTCCAGCGATCTCAGCTGGGAGTTGGGACACATGCGGAGGCTCATGAAGGACATGGTGCGGATGGAGGCGGAAAGGATGGCTGCCACGGCTGCACATCAGCGAGATGTAGCTGGGATCTTCCATGCCCTGCAGATCCTCATCATGGCATTGCTGCCACAAGGCCTGGCACAGATGTATGCTGCTGCTCCTACACCATCCACATCTCCGCCCCCTGATGTGTCAGTGCCCCACAGTGCGGCAGACACTCCACCTCCGGCACCTGATGTGTCACTGCCACACAGTGCGGCCGACAATCCACCTCTGGCCCCTGATGTGTCAGTGCCACACAGTGCTGCAGCCAAAACACCACCACCCACAGGTGAGGCACATCACACATCAGAGGACGATGATGTGGATGAGACTGCCGTTGTGGTAATGAGGAAGCGGTAGCATTCATCTCCGCCATATGGCCTGTTTCAGCTTGGTTCGGCCCTTTGCATCATCACCTTCCACTGTCCCCCGATACACTCTGCGGCACTCACCTTGGACCTCGACATGGACTGCCATATTCTGTTTGGTTACCAATGACACAGCAATCAGACTGCGGACTGAACTCTTCCTCTTCCGATGAATTTGTCCTTCCCTAATGGACTCTGGCTGGCCCTCCACGGGGCAACAATGTCAAGTGGGGTGTGCATGGCCCTGTACTGCTCCAGCTGCAACACTCCACTGAATGTGAATAAAACATTCAAATTCACTCATGTGTGTCATGTCTATGATCCTTCAAGTATGACAGTATGGATGAATGTAGGGTCACTGATTCCCCCTCACGTCCATTTTGCACATGTTGTGGGGCTTGGGTCACAGGGTGCAACATTGCCGATTGCGGTCCGGGTGGCGCAGACACTACAACGGAGACACACGCATTGGTTACTTCCTTGTCCAGGCCAGAACTGAACCACGCCCAGAGCCCCAGGCTCATTGTTCACACCCCTACGCTGGACTGGCATACGCCAGCCTATCCCCCTCCGCTTATGCTCACAGGGGATGACGACACAGCTACATGTCCCAGGTCTTCCCTGTAGTGATCTGCTGGTCACTGGTCTAGTTGTCAGTATGCCACAGCCACTCCCTGAGGGCTGGTTTACACCCACACCACACCCATCCAGCACAGGCGTCACGGGACATGTGACCCTGCCAATAAAAGGGACCCACCACAGCACATCCCCCACTGCCGGCGGTGACATGATGGCGTCCACATCCACAGAACTCAATCATAAAGGGTCCGTGACTTGCGTTGCACTGAGTTAGTGGCACCCGATGGCCTGCGTCCAGCACGGGCCTACCGCCACGTGGCGATGACTTGCGGTGCACAGAGTTAGGCCCACCTGAAGAGCTGAGCGGGTGTGCAGCCTGCAATGATGCGTTGGCCTCGATACGGCGTGCAGCAAATCAAGACTCGATTTGAATTGTGAGCCCTGCTGGACCGCAGTGTACGCGCAGGCAGCAGTCAGCACACACATGACTCCGCGGTGCGGTGTCGCAGGGTGCACTCGGGGCCTGTGGCACGGAATCCAGTGATCGGCTGAGGAGATTGCACTGGCACGTGGAGGGCCCTCTTGGAGACACGCCGGTGCGGCAGGTGAGCATTGAGGCCTGGGTGCGCAGGGGTGGGCAGTCATCGCTGGGTGGCGGACCGGTCTGGGGACCTGGGTTGGGGAGCAGCAGGCACACAGGATTGCGCAGGCACCACCGGTCATGGCGGCGGCCTCGTGGCTGAGTGGGGGGCGCTGCCCTGGCAGATACGACCCTGCATGCGCTGACGAGATGTGCGCGGGTTGGCTTGGGACGTAGTCACCTCATCTCCAGTGTGAATACGGCCGTTGAATGTGGTCGGGCACGTGTGTGTAGGCCTATGGTCATGATATGGCAGACACAGAGACACATGCAGTAGTTACTGTGGTGGCCATCCCGGAACTGGACCACGCCCAGGGCCCCGGGCTATTCATTCGCGACATACGCCGGCCAAGGCCGCTCCGCTCAGGCTTACAGGGGGGACCACATGGCTACATGTCCAAGGTCTTACACACTGCCTGGGGTAACCTGTTTGCGTCCACTGTCCACTACACTGCAAACACTAGCAGTAGATGTCCACATGGACATGTCTGTGCTCTTCATACTGCAGTCTGTCCAGCACATCTCCGCCACACTTGGCATTGTGTCCTTTCTTATTGCTGTGTCACTTGCCTCCTTTGCACATTCTTGGTTCCCACCTCTCCCCACATTCTGCTATTGTGTGGCAGAGGGGCTCTGCCTTTGTTGATGGTTTGTCTACATGTCTTGCCCCTGTTACCACGGTTACTTATGTTGTCGTGTCCGGTAGTTGGGCATGTTGGTTGGCATGTTGTATGTGATTTTGTTATGTGTGCTCTCCCACAGTTGTGAGTTGTGTGATTGTGGAGTTGAGGTGTGTGGTGTGTTCAGTTTGTACTTACCAATGAGCAGTGCATTGCCATAGGTGCCATCCTGGAAGCGCTGGTTGATGATGGACTGTCGGAAGATGTATGTATCATGCACACTGCCTGTGAAGTTGGCGACGACATTGGTGAACTGTCCCCGGTGGTCCACTATTGCCTGCACATTGATGGAATGCGTGTGCTTTCTGTAGCGGTAATTGTGTGCAGGGTCGGCAGGGGTCACAAGTTGTACATGTGTACAGTCAATTGCCCCCCGACACGTGTGGTAAGGCAGATATGGCGTAATTCCCTTGCATGGTCTCCAGCTGTTCATGCACAGCGTGGGGGAAGTGAAGGTGCAGGGGTATCAAGATGATACAAACCGTGATGTTTACAGGTATGATGAATCCTGCATAATGAGACCGTAACAGATGTTTGTGTGGTCGTAACCTTCCATTTCTTTCCTGCGGAGGTTACGAGCACACGGACTTCTGTCACAGTATATTTGGACTTGATTCATCATACCTGTATGCATTCCGGTTTGTCCAAGTGCAATACACTGTACCAGATTACGTTTGTGACTATGAGGACGCTTGACCATTGTCACCATTTCTCCAACAGGTTTCTGACTACTGATTTCGGGATATGGAATGGTATTGGGGAGTTCCTGCAGCATTTGCAGTTTATTGGATCCACACGTTGCCCTGGTGAAGTTCCCCGTTGGGAATGGAACGCGTTGGCTGAGCTTTTCGTCTTATTGTTTATGTATTTGTAATAAAGTTCTGTTTTTCCACTACCGTTGACTACTGGACTTCATGACCTTGGGGGGAGGGTCCGGGGGGTGGTTGCGGTGGGTGTTGTGGCCCTCTTGGTTCTCCAGGCTGCATGATCATTGTCTCCATGGCATCTGTTGGTCTTCAGATGTGGCTCTAGGCTGGGCTCCCTTTCATACTGCAGGTTGTCGTCCTGCTTAACACCAGTAAAAGGCAGGTGTTGAATCCCTGCTGCTAACGCGCCTTATTGCCTGTTTTCGGATCGCATCGCTGATCTGGCTGGTCGTTGAGAATATCGCGAAGTGGTGTTTTCGTGTGTTTTTGCACGGGAACGCCTACTCTGCATATCATTAGCGTTAGTTGTCGCTCTCATCCTTCGGGATGTGTTTTGCAGCAGCTATCGCAGGAAAACTGGCGATGTCGGCAGTTTGCACCAGCTTGTGAATAGGGCGATAAGTCTATCGCCACTTTTGCGGCGCTAAAGTGCCGATAAATCGGCGATGGCTCCTTGAGAATATGCCCCTATGTTTTAATTGGATCGAATACAGTGAATTGATGATGATGAATAGTCCTTAAGCAGAAGTGGCAATATACGCATATCTGGGTTCTTCAAGTGTTGTTTCTCAATGAAACATCCTTGTTGCCGAAATATGAGATATCGCAAAGTAACTTGAGGCTGTGGTACCTGGTCATCTTCCACTAAATTGAATAGTCCTTAAGCTGAGGTGGCAAAATATGCATATGTGGGTTCTTGAAGTGCTGTCTCTTAAAGAAACATCCTTGTTGCCAAAATATGCGGTATCCCAGATGAAGAGAAAAGGCAGGAGTCCAACGGGATGATTCCTCACATGTGTATTCACCAAGGAAGAACACAGTACACAGCCTCTCTCTGCTAACATCCTGGTCGCCAGTATAACCGAAGAGCCTTGAATCCTCGCAGAGAAGCACCGAGCAGCAAAACATTGGTACCATTCCAATTCCATCCCACAGAGGAAAGGTAGTCTTGTGAAGTTGTGGACTAGCAGGGGTGCAGTGCACGTGTGTTGCCAACTCTGGTAGGAGCAAGCGGTGTCTAGCGAACTGGTATCTGATGGAGGAGTCAGGGCATATACAAAAGTGGATTATGAGTAAGGTTGATGTCACTTTGCTGGCTTTCTAAACTTCTAAAGGTTGATAAAGTTAAAAAAAGGACAGTTGAAATTTTCTTGATAAAGTTAGTTTCACGGGAGAAAAAGCTGACAAAAAATACTTTTACCTGGAGACTTCACCCACATCAAACCTTTTAGCAGGAGGATTCTCCTACACACAAAAAAAATAGTTTGGAGAAAACCTTCTCCCATGGGAGTTTTTTTTTTTTTTTTTTGCTTGAAACGTTACCTGTTGTCGAAGGGGTGCAAAACACACATTATTTTACTTTACACAACTTAGAAGTTGTGAACTTTGACACAACACATTTTCAGCGACTAATTCCATCTTTTTTGCCAATATAACCAGTGCTTTAAATGGGAAAAAATAAGTGCAGGTACTCATTAAAATAAGCTAGAGGTGTGGCAAGTGGGCGGAGCTAGGGGCGGGGCTAAAGGCAATATATGATGGTACATAATGGCTTCTGTACCAGTTGCAGCACATATCAAAACACATGAAATGCGTTTATGTAAACGAAACAGGTTAACTCATTACACAAAATGAAAGCCAAACAGGAGATGTTAACATATCATTGTTTTGTAATATTTGCTGTTTCTTAATGCCCTACTGTTATTTATTGTTGTTTCGCATAATACTATATATTCTCAAGCTCGCACACAGAAAGAAACAAGCAGACATGTACACAAAAGCATTCACATTCCCTCTAATATATCTCCTGAGAGTGTCCTGATACTCTCCCTCTTTCTTACTCAAAAACAGGCACAGACAAGCAGGCAAGCACACAGACATAAGCAAACACTCACACTTAAGTCCATTAATGATTTCAGAACTCAGCAAATAAGTTTGCACTATATAAAACTCTCCCCAAAAATATCTGGCATTTTTATCTGAAAAAGCGGTAAATCCTAACTTCACCGGTCACCTCACTTTACATTCCTCCCTCCCTCGTCCTTCTATGTTCGTCTGTCTTTCCCCCAACCAAATGCATCAACAGTTGTCATGGGAGCTAATTCCTAGAGTGTTCCAACATTCCCTGCTGTGCATTGCCCTATGGGCAGGGCTAAATTCACACCCATTGTCCCAGTACCCTAGTCAGTCCCTGTTATCTTGTAAATTCAGCAATTAGTGTTTGCAGGGCACACAAAGGGAAGCAGCTCCTGTGCTAAACAAAGAGGAAAAGAAAAACGTCTTAGATGAAGGTCGAGTATTGTATTGCGCTGCCACATGCTTTAGTAGGGCCAGTGCAATACACTAAATGGGACTGGATGACTGTCTGGCTGACTGTCATTTCACTCACCTAATGGAGAGTGGAGGGGGACGGGGCGGCGAAATCACTTTCAGCCGAATTGTCTTTGCGCATCTGTTCAACAGTGCAGGGTCTGTCTACCAGCGTGATGTAAGCCCTCTCAACACCCTGCAGTCTTTGGACATTCAAGTGGGCGCTGCTGGAATCTTCAGCAGCGACTGCCCTGAGCTGGAGGAGATGCCTAACCTGCGCCTGCCGTGCCGCTGATGAGGGTACCGGTACTCTCTCTGGCTAAAGAGAAGTGCCGGTACTGACGGCAAGAAAATTCGGAAGCGACGGTACTCAGTACCGGTGAGTACCGGCCCATTTAAAGCACTGAATATAACTGAAGATCATAAAATCAGAAACAGCATTTGCTATCAAAGAAATGCCTAAATGTTCAGATCAGTTAATTATGTCAGCATGCAGTTCTGAAGTTTAATAAATTATTGCATTTTGGAAGGTTTAATACATTTTCATTGAAGTAAATGGACTGACACACCAGAAAACATGATATCCTGTGTTCATAGATTGATCTGCGATCCCAGTTGCCAGCTCACTCGATACTGTCATGCTGGACTTTGCATTTATAAATCATGTTCACAGAGGAGATACGAAAATTGTTTTAATAAGATGACGAATTCCAGGATGTATGGGTTTGTTCAATGACAGGCTAGGACAGAGAACTCAATTTCTTGACTGTGTAGAGTGAGGTGGTTACACTATCTGGGATGACTGCTTCCTACAGTGCCTTTCATTCTGATGGGTCGCTCCTGGGGGGAACGAGTTAAAGATTATTAATAATGAGAGATGTAGCTGAAGGATGCTGGGTACATTATTTTTTGTGTCTTGTACCGTGAGGAAATAAGTAATATTTGTAAACAGCAAGGTGTATTTATTAGTAACTGTCTAATGGGATAATTAGAGGTGGGTGAAAATATTTCCAGAAAATCGCATCAGGCAAATGCCACATTTTTAAATAAACTTAACAAGAAAAAAGGGTGAATCACAAGAATGGTGTCCTCGTGCATTTAGAGAAACAGGGGAATGTATCACCTGAACACAGAAGGCCCCCTGTGTTTGGGCTGCCCACACCCACAATGGAGGTGTAGACTGCCCACAACAATTCTGATTATGTATCAGCAGCCAATCATGATGGTCCTAATACAAGAATGCATTCTGATTGGATGTAAATGTCACCAATCAGACTGCTGTTATTTCAGAAATCAAACTGGTAATCTTTTCAAACAACCATAGTAGGGCCGTGCGTTAGGGCTATTACGATTCGTTGCTGGTGGCCAATGAGAACAGCTATTAACTGAACTTTACAACCTGACCTTGGCTCTCCTGCAGGTCTATAATTTTGCAATGGTCCATGGTCCACTGCAAAATTACCCAGTGCAGTTTACTTTCTGTTTCAGCTAACTATAGGTAGACAGCAATGCCTCGAAATTGCCAGATTTATGCCAGGGTTCGCTTTTACACATCAAGGACAGAAAGAAACGCCCAGCTCCAGTGTTAACCTTTGTAGTGACTATCACCCTTTTCATAAAGGTAAGTTCAGTCATAAAGTAAGTTTACAACTAAGTTTACATGTTCTACGTCTGCCAGGAATTCTCTAAGGGATTCCCGGTGCCTATAAATACATTCAGTGGGGAAGAGTTCAATGCCACGAGTGCAGAGAAATCTGAAGATGCAAATCCACTAAATATGTGGGAAGTGAGCATTCCAAAACATGGTTTGCTTTGGAAGTTTTTAAAATTCTCTCAAACATGTACATTTGTGGCAATCCCAAACATGTCTCCATCCCTTTTTAACCCTGCAAATGGTCGAGGATGGAAATGGAAATGAGACCCCTTGATCTGGTGGAGGAGCAGAAAAAAGGGGTCTAGTCACTGGGAACAATGTTTTCCCCACTGAAATAAAATAAAGAAAAGCTAATTTGCACAGACGGGGCCATTCCCCCTACACCGTGGAGTAGTCCGCCCAGGGCGGACGGAAGCCTTCAACAAATGTCACATGACATTCCCAGAAGTACACCTGAAAGCCTGCACCTGGTTTAAGTTTCCAGGTACACATCTGGGAATGCCTATTAATAGAAGACAGTGGAAAGGTACACTCAGGCAAAGTCATGAATCTCCATCCATACTTTTCAGCTTTTTTTGAGGCTATGTACCTAAAAGCTGTTCTTCGCAGGCCCCCCACAACAGATTCATATGCCAAAGGGGCACCTCTGTCTGACTCATCTGAATACATGTATAAATTACTCAAACCCATGATGGATTGAGAGACAAGCCTCCAGGCTACCAGGAGCATAGCACAACACTCAGTCTGTGTAATTGGCAAAGCATTGCCATCTCCAACAGCACACAGGCTTCCCACGCAGAGCCTGCAGTCAATCAATCAATAAGGGGTTTGTTAAAGCGCGACTACTCACCCGTAAGGGTCTCAAGGCGCTAGGGGTGGGGGGGTGTAGGTTCCATTCCATCAAGGAGGGGGTCTGTCGAAGAGCCAGGTTTTGAGGTTTGTTGCGAAGATGGGGAGCGATGTTGTCTGTCTAAGGTGGAGCGGAAGGGCGTTCCATGCTTTGGCCGCGAGGAAGGAGAAGGAGCGGCCTCCCGATCTGGTCGTTCTGGTGCGGGGGACCACGGCGTAGGAGTACTGGGCTGATCGTAGGGTCCTTTGGGGTGCGTGGAATTTGAGTCGGCTGTTCAGGTATGCTGGTCCGGTGCCGTGGAGGGCCTTGTGTGCGTGGGTGAGCATCTGCAGCGTACCTTAGTCAGACCACACCGCACAGTATGCCATGAAAGGTATACAATTGGCATAGCATTGACACCTCATCATCACATCTCTTACTCTCACAACTGTCCCTCACAGAGCCAGCACAGTATCTGATTCAAACCACATCAAGTGATGTACACAACACAGCAGCAGGTTACAGAGTTAACAATGAACAGAGTCCAGCTGAACAATACAAATGGCACAACACAACTCCATAGTTACACAACTGGTAAACAAAGACATTCAACAGAACTAGCACTTCAGGCTGTGCAATGAACAGCCATTTCACCTTGTATATATTATACAGCACAATCCTATGACATGTGCATCCATGCACGCAGGACACCTTCAGTAAACAGAACATCGAATATGTCAACCTACCCTTCAGTGGCAAAACACAGTGGCATCAGATCACGAGGCGCCTGGGAGTGGAGATCATAGAACCATGTAGGCAGGATGGTGGTGATTGCAAAAGTGATGCAAGACCACACAAATGGAAGAGATGTGCTATGTAAAGACCTTTGTCATAACGTAATAGTTTCTTAAGGTTAAGGTTAGGGTAACCTATTTATATTGGTAACTAGTGCTACTAAAGGCCAGGTGAAAAAGTTATTTTGTTTTTAACAAACACTGAGGTGTCCAGCTGCCACATGCAGCGCCAAAAAACAGAATGAGAAGAACTAAACTCTCTTCTCCGAAAAAGAAGGTTTTAACAATTGACATGAGGATGCATGTAATGTTAAATATAGCGCAAAATGACGGATAATTTCATGTCATTGTGCTAGAATTTCATATAATTAAACCAAAGCAAACTATGTTAACACCTCTCAATTACCATCCATAATGAACTCTATGTGGGGCATATTATCAAGAACGGCGTTAAAATTATCGCCGGTTTAGCGGCAGAAAACTGCCGCTAAAGCGGCGATAATGGGCTTGATAATATGCCCTGGAGAATTCCAATAGAAGCCCTTGTTCACACCAGAACATGGACTTCTATTGGAATTCTCAAGGGCATATTATCAAGCCCATTATCGCCGCTTTAGCGGCAGTTTTCTGCCGCTAAACCGGCGATAATTTTTAACGCCGTTCTTGATAATATGCCCCTGTATTTTTAAATTGACTTACATTAAACTGCATGTGATTTTGCATCAAATTATTAGCATATTTAACTAGATGTGAATAATTTCGTACTTCAGATTCATATTCATTGTCTATATCTTCACCAGACGACTTCAATGAAAGAGCCGAAGACCAAGGGCCAGATTTGCAAAGATTGTGCATCCTACTTGCTTCACATATGTGACACAAACCCGATGCAAAACCCATTTTGGTGTTTACAAAGCAACACAAATGTTGACTTTGCACTGCATTGTTAAAAAAAATAATGCAGGGCAGCGCATTCCCTCGCGTTACTTTGCATCAGGGAGGTGTTCCATGAGTGGTGCGTGCTCTTTCCCAGACATCCACCCATGGATTTTGACTCAAACCCATATTTACAAAGACTTATAGACATGGGTTTGTGCCAAAATGATGCGCCTACCTGAGGCTGGCATAGCAAGCAGAAACACCTTTATTTCTTCCTCCAAGTTTATTTTTTGTGAAGGAAGGTACCCCTTGCTGCTGAAATACTATCCTGACTATAATGCAGGCACAATTGCACTTTGGTGCAAGGGTGCCTGAGTGGGCGATAGGCCGCCCAAAGTGCGCCAGCACAGGAAGACAGCAGAATTGTGCCATCTCCCTTCCACGCAAAGCAGTTATGCAATTTTACTTGCTGTATTGTGTTGCGTGAAATGTTTTTAATTTGGAGTCTAAGGATTTAAGCAGTGTATGGGAAGGGAGATCATGTGACAATGTACATTAAGGAATAAAATACCCTCTGTATATGTTACAAGGATATTGAAAGTCACCACGGAGTTCCTTAGGTAATGGCATATCGAGCTCCGATGTAGGAAACCTTAGGTGCTGTGGATTGATGGACATTATTGCTTCCCAGACTCATGGCTGGAAGTATATAATACAGTTTGTGACAGACCAGCAGCTGTTAGGCATGTGCTCTAGAAGGAGACAAAGGACTGCTGATGCATTACTAGAAATACTTGTGCAGTACTTGTACAGGCTTTGCATATGACCGAAACGTTGTCGGCTCAAAGGATGATTCAGTTTTAAGGATGTCTAATGTGATGTTACTGCTTTAACTGTATCTTTGCTTTCTGATGTCCTCAGGTAATCCAAACAATGAGACCCTCGCTCTGTACATGTTGCCCCAGTAGACACGCCTCCTCTGCTCCTTTGTCGCCGTCAAGGCAGGAGCATGTCTCTCTGTGGGCGTATCATGGCTTCCGTTGTAGCACACAAGGGATGTGCTTTTACATGCACCTGAATATTGCCCATTGTTTGCATCTGTTTATGGTTGGTGTAGAGATTAGCAATTATTAGCACGCCCGCTAATGTGTATTACATGGCGCCACTTGGCTTGAAGTTCGTAAATTGGCAATAAGGCTTGAAGATTAGACTTTGCGTTGCTGCTGCCAGGAATGCCCACTTTCAAAGCACTATCAGGGTCCTGCTGCAAAGCAATTTCATTGCACACAAATGAAAATGGCTTTTTGACTCTGCTCTGCTCCTGCACCCAATAACTGATTCCTGCTCAGAGCCGTTTTCCTTTGAACTGCCCTTGAACCTGGAGCTATTCTCAGGAGATGTTATTTCGTCTGAGTCGAAGGATATGATCTGCAAAAGGACAGTGATGGTCCCAGAAGGAATTAAAATGCTGCCAATATAGGATCTTTTATTTTCGTCTCACAGCATACTCCATTCTTTCTTGGGCTGACAGGGAGACGATACACCTTTATCATGAATAGACGAGATCAGGAAACCCAAGGCTGATACCTGATAGGGCGAAGGGGAGAGGATGTGGTCCGTCGGCTAGACTGCCGACTTTGGTGTTGGAAACCAAGGTTCGAGCCTCGGGGGCGCGTCCACATCCTGTGATTCTGGGCAAATCACTTAATCTCCCGGTACCTGAATGTGTCCTTGTGTAACGTAATCGGTGCTCATGTAAAAGTGCTCCAATACCTTCGGCTCGAGTTCGCGCTATATAAAATCTGCAAAAAAAGAAAGCAGTCTTGGGTCTGGCGCGCAAGGCTACCTCCCCGTGAGGCCTCCCCAAGTCCTTGTTTTCCATCACCTTAACTTTAGTTTCTCAGGTGGATATGTTGCTCGGGTGTCTTAGCTTCAAGATCATATCCTTCCGTGTTTACCTATTCCTGAAAGTAACTGATGACATTAGAATAGATTTTATAAAGCGAGGTACTTTATATGCTAATGGGACCACGCTGGTCTCTTATCAAATCAAAGTCATCGCACTGGGGGAATAATTTTCCTGACACTTTTTTGCTCCTGTTGTCAGAAATTATTTTTAACGTAGGGAGCAGCTTGGCATTTTGTAATTGGATTTTTCAGCCTGGTACCTGAAGTGGTAAACACTCTATGTTACAGTAAAGGAGAAGCGGTGTGAGGGGGTAGGGGGGTGTGGGGTGGTCGCAGAAGTGAGATTAAATAGAGGAATAGCGAATCAAGCTGTGTCACCAGAGAGTAGAATAATAGGCAATGTCAGTACAATGCCAGTGAAAATAAACGTGGCACAATAAGACGTAATTTGGAACAAATGTACTAATAAATGCAGATTCGCAAGTTACTAAAGTAGAGATTGACTGACTCAAAAAAACACAGCAACATATCTCACAGTCCATTCTAGAATCACTTTACAAAAGAAAACAACTGGGGCCGCCACACTCACCAGACAGTGCTATTGTGATGTTGTCTATCGCTACGATTCAAACCCTTGTGTTGGTTATAAAAAGCCCTTGGTATATAACGACTGCGCATGGAAAAGCAGCAATGCATATGGTGCAAGGGTGCCTGCGTTGGCGCTAGGCAGCCAAAATGGCGCCAGTGCATGGGCAAGGACAGGAGTGCGCTGTATTCTTTTAAATATGATGCATTCTTGCCCTTTTGCTGTCACGCAGAGCAGCGCAGCAAGGTGACCTGCTGCGCTGCGTGCGCTGTGTGACATTCTCATAGATATGCCCCTTACGGTTTCTTGAAGGTGGCTGTTTCATTGGTCTGAGGATGATTGATTCGAAAAGTGTGTGCTTGTACTAATTGATATAGTTCTGGGTCAAGAAAAAGGAGGAAGGTAAATGTATTATGTTTCACACCTCTTATGTTTATGGCATATATATTGTGTATGTAAGTAGCTTTGTTTATTTGTTTATTTTGACTTTTTCATTATTTAGCAACAGATGTAGTGCTCCATAATCTCAATATACCGACCCATCTCTTCTGCACCATTCATAACTCTAGCCCTACAGTTCACTAGCCCTTGAGTAGTTATACTATTGAGGGAGCATCCTCTGACAACTCTGTCCTCTAATTATTGGCAGCTGAGGGTCCTAAGAGCCTGAGCCCATGCCTTCTGGCACTAAGAGGCTGCTTCACTCCCTGAAACCCCCTCTTTCTTTTCTAAAAGTGATGGGATGACATGACATCTATCATTTCAGGGCTCTCTCTGGAACTCTTGTTTTGGATTCCACCTCTCCCGGAGTTAGGCTGCCTGACCAAACTAACTTTCTTTCGGCTATGCTCGTGGACACCATGTTACTGATTTAGCGATCGACTGCATCAGCAAGTTTCCCATGATCAGTCACATGGTATTAACCAAAAGAAGGTGTAAGTCTTAAAAACAGTTACTTTGTATGTGATTAACCCTTTGTATCTCTCAGCTCTATTAACACTTATCCAGCCATTCAGCGATTTTAGTGGAAGGGCTGGTGAGATTTCTTGGCACTCTTCCTACATTTGCTGAAGTGCACTTCAGGTTCTGATCAAATTTCCCCAGGAGATCTTCTTTGACATGGGCTTAGTCGGACCACTTTTCTGGCTTAAATTGTAAGATTACACTAGCGCCGTATGTAGACAGCCTTACAAGGTGAATTGCAACCCAGTGCTCTATGCCTATATGGCGCAGGGTACAATTGAGCTGCAAAATAGACAAGCATGAAGAGATGTTCCCAGGTGTTAGAAGGTACACCTTAGTGCAGAGGAACAGAGTTATTCCTTAGGGTGTCTGCTCACTTCGGCAGTAAGTTATGACGTTTCTGAAGGTCTGAAGGTCTTCTGAAATCATCAATGCCATGCCTCTTTATCCTGGACACAGTACAGGACCTATGCAGGTCCTGGCCAACATCAACACTGCTTCATGAGATCCACCATGTTGGACGTGGCACTTTCTGCAGAGTCATCCCCGATCATTTTGCCTTCACCTTCCTGTTTTTTTTAATCCATTTTCCGTTTGCTTTTATGACTCTGCGCACTTTGCCAATGCTAACTAGTGCTAAAGAAAATCATACTCTTAACAAACAGTAGCTAACCAGAGGGAATTAGAGAGTGCATACAGACAGAATGCTGAGTGACTGATCAGGAAGAGGAGGAGTTACTCGCGGTTGCCGCCGCCGCCGCTTGCTTGCTGTTCGTTTTGCTACCGCCACCACTGCCTTGCAGAGCAGTTGAGCGGCTGAACGGCTTCACGAGCGGCTCCCGAGCTTCGTTGACTGCTTGTGGTCTGCCGCCCGACGCTCTCTCCTCTCTCTCCTCGCTAACGCCTTCACTCTTCTCGGGGGCGAAGCTAACGAGGATACGAGAGCGCGGCCACTGCACTCTGCTGCCTGGCGAGCAGAAAACACCTGGAAACGCTGGGAGCACTGGGGGGAGACACCGGAGTGAGATGCCGGGCCGGGGGCTCGGCCTTGACCACGCTGCTGGGCTAGCCTGGCTTGGCCTAGCCTGGCCTCTGGATTGCCCCAGGACCATTGCAATGCGCCGGCTGGCTGGCTGGCTGAGAGAGTCGAGAGAGCTAGCCACAAGAAAACTGTGTGCGTGCTGGCCCAAGGCCCGCCCAGCCATCCAGGACTTGGACCCAGAAACCGTGAACAAGTGAGTGAGAGGAGCGGGGGTGTGGGGTGTGGGAGCCTACGCCTGTCCACCCGTCTGATAGGGGGTGAGCTATCTGGTTAGGCATCTGGGGAGGACCCAGTGGCACTTCCGCAGCAGGACTGTCATTTTGCCTCAACTGTGTAGCGTGTCCGCGGGAGCCACAGGGTGTAGTGGACTGGGGGTTGATTCAGGGTCCTTGGCACGCAAGCCACGCCCGTTCAGCGGCTGCTACAAAGTAAAGTAAAGTGGAAAAAGTGGAAAAAATAAACACAAGCAAATACAGTGAATAAAAGGGAGTGATATTTACTCAGGGTGTCTAGGTGTTTGCCTTAGGGGCTTGCGGTCGCTATCTGGGCATTCTGCGATTACACTCTTGGCCTGGAACATTGAGATAGGGAGACAACCAAATAACAAAAAAAAGGGAAAAAAAGGGAAAGAAGAAGAAATTAGAAAAAAAAGGGCGAATTATGAGGTCAGGACGAGACAGAGCACCCTTCCCTCCAATAAAAGGAAAAAAAAACACAAGGATTGACGGCTAAAAACAACAAAGCAAAAATTGAGGGGGAAGCTCAAACATTAATTTCGCCAGTTTTTCGAATCTTCGCAAAATCAAACAATGCACCAAGCAAGTTTGACTTTTTAAAAGACCCAGCGGGAACAATGCTTACTAATCAAGAGGAACAAAACCAATTACCAGTACCAATCACACCAACAAAGAAAATAATAACAAGGGACACACAAATTAAGGATACAAATGAGACAAATGACACAAAAGTGTCCATAGGTTTAACTGGGTTCTGTCAAAACAAGAATCAACGGAACATAAAGATAACTCATGGGGATCCATAACAGACTTGGAACTTCTCACAACTAGAGATCAATCCCCGCAATCAACTAAATACCTACAAGAGGAGTCTGACAATCCATTTTTGCAAAAAACTCAAGAACAATCAATGAGAATTGGGGTTCAACAACCAATTGAGGTACAAGTAAAAATCAATAATCAACCATCAAAGCAAACACACCACATGGAAGCAGTTCAAAACATCCAGGCTCCAGCAAAAACTATACAAATTTTAACACCATCACCACTAAAACAGTCGTCTACAACACAGAATAACACTACACAGAATGATAGAAAAAGGGAAGTATCAGAAGGAGAGAATCTAAGTTTGAGCATCAAATGCATCAAACACATGGCACCCCATAATACGGCGGAAGAGCCAGAGGAACATAGCATGCCCAATAGGATGCCAAACAGTAATGTAAGCACACTAACCCGTGCCAAAACAGCAAGCGAAACAAACTCCAGCACCAACCTGCCCAAAGGTATGAATCTGTGTCAAATCCCTGAGATAAACGACTCAGTATCAGTAACCAATACAGTGCCAGCAACTGACTCAGGAACCATATGGGATATCTTCTTTAAAACATCACAACTTACTTTAGAGGCACTGAATTACCAATTAAATAAGATGGATGTCCAAGTAGACCTGCTTAATATCATGGCAAAGGCAATATCAGGGATTGATCAAAAATTGGCCAATCTGAACTCCCTAATCACGCAGGCACAGGCTTACGCAACTACACTAAATACGGAGTGTGCCTGTTGCCTAACAATTGATAAATTAGCAACAATCCCGGAAGTCCTGACCACCCTCATTGAGGATCTAAAGATCAAAGTAACCAACGATAACTGCAATAACATACTTGCAAGGCCTCAGCATAACACTATGAAAGAGGAATTAAGCAAGGTCAGCGCAAACACAGACTCAGCACTTGACAATCAATTGATAGCCACCACAGAAAAACCACATATGGAGGATAAGCAGGAAAATGTAATCCAACTTACACAGGGGAATCTGACACGATGCATGAAGAAAAGGCTAAGAAAACAACAGAAGTGCGAAAAGACAACGCAAATTAGAAGAAGCTGGGGGCAGTCAACATATGCCCTAAATGAACCAGTAATAAAGCCGGTTCAAAAACAGGACTTGCAACTGAACAAAAAACCATATCCGATCTTTACCAAATTGCCAAAAGTAAATAAACAGTCAAGAGATGGTCCTGCCACGGCGAATATCACAACCGAACTAGCTACCCGAGAAATACAGGAGAAATTTGAACAAGTGGAGTTAGCAAAGAGGGGCACACCGGATACAACAGAAATCTGCTTGGATAAAATCGTAAACGAGCACCCCAAAGAAACAACGGGTGAAGGAAAGAAGCAACCTCAGTCTGTTACACCTAATTTTTCAGGAGAGAAATCGTGCGAAGGAACCAAACACCCGTTTAATGTGATTGGCAACAAATTCCATCTTGCCGACACAAGTGATACAAATCAAAGTATCTTTCAACCACTTTATAAATCAAAGGGTAGGCACGACACATTAAACAGGGGCAACTTACTAAGGCTCCTTCAAAACATACCATCACTGTTCAATATAACAAGTGTAGATATGGTAGGCGTTCACTTCGAACCAAGGGATGAAGATTCCCCCCAGGAAAACACGGAGGTGACCTGGACAAATCATCATATTCCAGAAGCAGTGCTCATGGAAAAAGAAATCTTAAAAAATTGGGGAATAGCGATAATGATACCTGAGCAAGAAAAATATCCGCTAATCTTACTTGAACCATCAAACACCGCCAACTACACAAAGAAAGTCAAGGAACATCCCCACAGTATACTGAAAGGTACCTCGAATATACAACTAGATCAGAATTACAAAAACCTAAGTATATCTGTCAGAACACAGGAGGAGACAACCATAAACAGAATAGTAAAAGACGAGGCACCTCAGAAAATCCGATGGAGGGAGCATTATAACAGGACCAGCAGTGAAACACAGAGTTGCACTCGCCATACCTGACGCAAAAGAGCATATTGCTGATCTCTCGGGGGACCCTCAAGCGCAGCCCGACACAAAATTGTCAACAGCGGTAAATACTAGCACTTCAGGCCTTTATCAAAAGACACCACATAGTCTCAAAATTGTCTCCTGGAACGTGGCAGGTTTACAAAAAGCTCTTAAACAAGTCACAGCAATAAACAAACTGCTAGAGGGCGATATTTTATGCCTACAAGAAATCTGGGCTACAGAACCGGCACATCTGGAAGGCTATGCTGGTTTCCACAAACTAGCCACCAAACACAACCGGTACGGAAGACCATCAGGTGGGATCTCGACTTATGTTGAACATGCAAAACAACTAACAGTAAGGATTATAAATACCGTCTCAAATATGCTGCAGGCACTTGTAGTTGAGGGAAAAGGGGACAGGGAAGACAGCGTCTCACTGCTCACAATAAATGTATATCTAAACGCATTTGGTCAATCGAAATTAGAGGCCACAAAATCTATGATTACAACAATACAGGAAATTCTATGCACGTACTTGTCACCGGCAAAATTGCTTGTGGGGACTTCAATTTGCACCACTTGGGAACAAAGCAGTGCGAAAGGAAGTACCTAACTAGCGCTGAAAGAACTTTCAATAACTTTTTACAAAACTACGACCTCAAGTCAGTTGAGAATCTATTAAAAAGTTCAGACCCAAATAGCCAAGGGACGACTACATTTAAGAATTGCTCGACAATTGATTATATTTTTTTGTGCAACCAACTCGCTTGCAAAATTGATCATTTTGAAATTAATGCAGATGACACTAGCAATCACGCAATACTCCAGGTTGATCTGAACATTACTATCAAAGAACGGGAAAGAACTACGACGGTAGCTCAATCGACAGGCATTGAGGAATACGCCCTGGTCAGAAGAATAAAATGGAACAAGCATCAGGCGACTGCATTTAAGGCATGGAAAGAGGAACAAGAATGCACAGGCAACCATTCTGGTGTCGAGCCCAGAATGGGAAATTGGTCAGAGTGGACCTCTGCCCTGAAAACCGCTCTGAACAATAACAAGAAAGCTGATCTCAAACCAAAAGAGAAACCTATTACACAAGCCGTGCATAACAACACAAAACTTAGTGACATAACTCACAACCTAAACAAGGCAAAAAGAGCTCATAAGATTTCAGGCTCGAAAAGAACACTGGACAAGCGCAACGAACTGCATAATGAGCGGAAACACTTGCTATGGACGCTCAAGCAAAACAAGCTTGAGGAAGAATGGATCAAGATCCACGAGCTAACAATGCCTCATAAACATCGACAACTTTGGCAATACATAGCCCGGTTGGAAAATGATAAAGTGGACAGGCGTAACTCTGTACATGCCGACGCATGGTTGAGACATGTTTCCGCAATTTATGTAGAAAAGGAAGGCTGCACTGAACCCGGAAGGAGCATGGACTGCCGCACGGAGAGTATAAACAACGTAGTGGAACCTACTATTGTAGCCGTGAGCAAAGATCAAGACGTCACAGCTGTTGAAAAAGTAGTTAAAAAGATAAGGAAAGACGGGGCACCAGGGCCTAATGGCCTCCCGGGCGCAATGTTTAGGGAAGATCCAACATACTGGGGGAGAGTCCTATCCAATCTATTCACTGAATGCCGACTACATGCCAGGGTGCCAGACTCGTGGCGCGGGTCAATTTTACAACCTATATACAAGAAAGGTGATAACACAGAACCAAAAAACTACAGATTAATCGCCCTTCTGGACATCAAAGGGAAAGCCTATGCAAGCACCCTATTGACAGAATTAAACAGATGGGTCGAAGAAAACAAAATCCTTCCCCCCTATCAAACAGGGTTCCGCAAAGGTTGTTTGACAATTGATAACATCATGGCCATATCATATTTAAGCCAGCAAGCCAACGTCAAAAATAAAAAACCAGTCTTTGCCTGTTTTGTAGACTACTCAGCAGCCTTCGACGGGGTGCCACGCTGTAAGCTCTGGTCCAAATTGCGCAATTGGCAAATTCCACCAGGCCTCCTCAACGCCATTATCTCGTTATATAGCAATACTTGGATCAAAGTCAAAATAGCAAACAACACCACAACAAAAAGTGTCTTACAAATCGAGGCCTAAAACAGGGATGCGTACTTGCCCCAACACTTTTCAACTTATGCACAGCAGACCTGGGCAAGACGCTCCACAACGCCAACCTTGCAGTCCCAAAAATTGGAGCCAATAAACTTCAAATCTTACAATATGCGGACGACCTAGTGGTGATGGATCATACAAAAACAGGACTACAAAGGGGACTAGACGCTTTAAACGCCTACAACCAGATCAATGAATTAACAATAAACTCAGAAAAGACCAAAGTATTGATCTTCGGGTGTTGTACAAAAAAAACATTCCTCAAATGGCACGTGGGTAAAGAGATAATAGCTGTTTCAAAGTCTTACAACTATCTCGGGTGCTGGCTGAGTGACTCGGGTAAAGCAACTTTGCATTTACACAAAATGAAATCTAAAGTAGAGTCTACAATCTACGCCTTGTGTAAATTACATGAGAAAATGCAAAGCCCAACGACTATCCCAATCAGAAAGGTGTTACAATCTAAAATAAGGGCAATTGCGGGTTATGAACAGCAGGCATTCCCAGGCAAAATGAACACAATGATGGAAAAAGCACAATGCCGGGCGTACAAACGCATATTCAAACTACCAAAATACACCCGCAATAGCTGGATTCGCCTGGAGTTTGGCCTGGTGCAACAGAGCAAAGAATGCTTGGGTGTGCATGCAAAATATTATTATCAAGTACTCAAAGCTCCGGATGGAAGCCTGAAGAGCATGCTAAAATCCATCTATGGAGGGCCATCTAACCCATGGCAGGTCTATATGCAGGAAGTAGTAGAAATTTTAGATTTGGCAACACAGAATTGGGGTCAAGAGGACATAAACTACCCGGCTATCAAAAATGCAATCAATAAACAATGCTATCAATTGTCAAGAAAAATTGATCTAGCACATTTTGAAAGTGGAGGTGGTCAATCCGGGCTGATCGCTATATACATAGAGCACAAATCCCAGCCTTACCTTCACCAAGCACTGGGGAGAAAGGCCCTAAAAAACATTCAGTGAGCCAGACTAGTGCCCCTCCCAATTAAAGAACTAAATCCGGGGTGGAAATCCCTTGATCACAAAATCAGCTGTAGAATCTGCAATTTTAAAACAGAATCCTTACTACATTTGATGTGCTGCTGTCCCGGCCTGTTACAGTCTCGTCTGAAGCTATTAAAGCCAATATGGCTACGCAAAGGTGTTCGGACCGTGAAAAAAGCAGTCGCGGTTTTATTTTCTTGCACTCTACCGACCGATTTGGCTAGAATCGGGAGATACATGGAGGATGTGCGTTCCAGACTTGTTAAAGAATAAGATCTTGACAACCGTGAGAAAATAGACTTGCCGTGGACAGACTGAGGCACACTTCCGTCATAATGCTTCATACCCAATTATTCGCTTTTTAGCTTTTAAACTTTAATCGTATTTTCCATGGAAGGAAATTGGTTATAATCTTAAATGAATTTTTTTTAACGTTCTGATTTTAAACTCTTTTGTTATACTGCAAATGGTTTTAAGTAACTGTGCAATAAATAAATATTCATTCATTCATTGCTAAAGTGCTTGTGTTCTCTCCAATAAACATAGTAAGACTGGCTTATAACCAATTGGCATATTTAATTTACTTGTAAGACTCTAGTAAGATGGCACTACCTGTGCCCAGGGCCTGTAGATTATATGCTTCTAGTGGGCCTGCAGCAGTGATTGTGCCACACACTTAAGTAGCACTTTAAACATGTCTCAGGCCTGCCATTGCAACCTGTGTGTGCAGTTTTAAACTACTATTTAGACCTGGTGTAGGAAGCTTGATCTGTTCAATGTTATCCTATGGAGGAAAACAATAATGTGGTTATATAGGTAAGTATCCAACTTGAGGTGAGTACCAAAACTGCACCACCAGCTGCAAAGGGGCATCCGGGTGCAGAGGTCAAAATCGGAGTTCGGCCGAATGCATTTCAATAAAGAGTGGGGGTGCTCGAAGCCACACTGCTTGCAGTCAACCAACAATCCCATTTCTCACACACCACTTGTTCAGGTCTCAGGAGCTTTATCAGGGACCTACTCATATCAAAGCCTTTGGCTCTAGCCAGCCAGGGAGAGAGATGATTTATGGGTCTTCTGCACACACGGAACTGGTAGAACTTGCTTGAACTGGATCAGTTTCTTGATTCTGGCTTCTAAGCAAGACATCAGCAAAACAATCCCCTGCATGCATTTCCTTTCTACACACTTATTGGAGAGAGGGCACTATGTCACAAATTATGTGAACTACCACACAAATGGTTAATGAAAGGAGGCAGCGATGGAAGTTTTTGTATCCAAAGTATTGTCTTTGCAGTACCTCATCTGCCATTACATGAAACTTTTTTTTATTTAAGGTGGAGATGCACAAATACATTGATGTTGCTATATGTGCACGAGGAGAAAAATAGACTCACTAACTCAGGGCTGGATTCATTTCAAAGTGGGCTTTTATACCTTGTCCCTTGGTAGGAGAAACAAGCTCTGAGTTCATATACAGAAATCACTGCCAGCGACTCCCTCATAATGATGGTTGAGTACAATTATTGGGGTGCTGTTAGAGGCCAGCTTCTCTAGGCAGCATCCCAGGACCCTTCTTGGGAATACTGAGTGTGGCATCTTGGTAGGTCTTGTGCTTTGGTGCCCCCTAGAGTCCAAATCTGGGAAGCTTTCAGGAGCAAAATCGAATAAATGGGGGGTTGGCACCTGTGAAGACTAGGTATCAACGTTAATCTACAGGACTAAACCCCTACACCAATCCGGAGCTGCTCACGACATGTCTCACGACCTCCTCTCTTTTATTACAGCAAGTTGTGATTGAACACGTGTGTGAGTTACTTCAGGTCAGGGAATGCTCACTGGATTATCACTGCTCCAGCAAAGATGGCAATGGCTTTACAGAAGAGGAAGCCTCATCTTGGGCCACTAGTCCAACCTCTCAAATTTCAAAGCCATTCCTCACTCCCAAGAGCAACAGTCAAGGCCTCCAATAGTTTATGGAGGTGGAGAATCCAGCAAGGACCCAACCGGAGGGATGTGGCATGGAAATCACACCTACTGCCATACCTTGGCAGAGGGCAAAATGTGCACTCACCCAAGTCCCCTCTGGGATTGTAGTGCCAGGGAATGAATTCAGGAATATATAAAAAACAATGGTTCTTTGTGATGACATATATATATTATATTTCATCAAATGCAGTTCCAACAGAGCCAAAAAGGCTGACAAAATAAACATACAGCTTCAAACAATATATCTATATATTTGTTTATTTTATTTTTTTATTATTTATTTGCAGGTAGTCCCCAGTAGAGAGCTATGTACTCATACTAGTGATCAAAGAGTGCCATAAAATAAATTAAACCTGTGTGCATACTGTCAGGAAGTAGGGCTAGACGTAGTGCTTACTGCTTAAGTGGTTCATGCTTGTGAAGTTGGTGATCCAAATCCGCTCACTGTAGGTGTCTTTCTGCAAAGAGGAGGCTGCCAGTTCTCATGGAAAGCTGGTGCTGTCTGGACTGATGCTGTAAGGTGCAAAGGAAACGCTGCTGAGCACACTGCTGAAACTGAACTACAGTTCCAGCAGTCCACGAACTCTTGTTCATTCTGGAGAGTCGACAGCCATCTTTGATTTTCAGGTGTGATTCTTCTTGTCGGTCTTAGCGTCCATTGCTGGGCAATCCTGCCACACTGTTGCTGCAGACAGGATCTCACTAGATTATTCTGGATTTCCTTGCAAAGAACCATTGCTTTCCCAAATGTTGTTTTGAATCAACAAATGGATTACAGAGAAGTATTGTCAAAGCTGTGTTGTTGACGAAAACAAACACTGAACTATTCTTCTGAACATTTATCTGAACTTTTACGCCTGGAGCAATATTCTAGGTAGGTTACCATGTGAACAAACCGGAAGGATCTTAAAGTGGATGTCACGTGCAAGGTATTCAAGTTTATATATAGTTTATGTTGTTTGGGGAACAACAGGATGTTAACAGTATTTTTCAGCTCTTCAGATGTCAGTATAACTCCTCATCCGCCGGAGTGTGAGCGACAGCTTGACATAGTTCTCCAAACTATAGGAAGAAATATGGGTGCCCATGTATATTTGAGAAACTTATTTTTCATGTTTCGATTTCAGGAATTGCAAAAACAACAGTTGATGGACAGAATGCAGAACAATGTCATACATTCACCCCAGTACAGAGATCTGGGCCTAAATCCATCGTTTTTTTGCTCACCATGCCATTCCAGCTTGAACCCAGCCATATGCATATCAGTCTTGACCCTGTGCCTCATGGGAACAGTCCAGCCCGAACTGCCAAGCCAGGTCCTCCCTGGACTGGAAACAAGCATCCTAGGACCGGTTTCGGGGTTTCACCCCTCTTCAGCCAGGATAGCTTGATTCCAGTGGCATGGAGAGCACGGGACCCACGTCTGGGCATACCCGTCCCACTCGGGGTGACAAATGCAAAAACAACAGTTGATGGACAGAATGCAGAACAATGTCATACATTCACCCCAGTACAGAGATCTGGGCCTAAATCCATCGTTTTTTGCTCACCATGCCATTCCAGCTTGAACCCAGCCATATGCAAATCAGTCTTGACCCTGTGCCTCATGGGAACAGTCCAGCCCGAACTGCCAAGCCAGGTCCTCCCTGGACTGGAAACAAGCATCCTAGGACCGGTTTCGGGGTTTCACCCCTCTTCAGCCAGGATAGCTTGATTCCAGTGGCATGGAGAGCACGGGACCCACGTCTGGGCATACCCGTCCCACTCTGGGTGACAAATGCAAAAACAACAGTTGATGGACAGAATGCAGAACAATGTCATACATTCACCCCAGTACAGAGATCTGGGCCTAAATCCATCGTTTTTTGCTCACCATGCCATTCCAGCTTGAACCCAGCCATATGCAAATCAGTCTTGACCCTGTGCCTCATGGGAACAGTCCAGCCCGAACTGCCAAGCCAGGTCCTCCCTGGACTGGAAACAAGCATCCTAGGACCGGTTTCGGGGTTTCACCCCTCTTCAGCCAGGATAGCTTGATTCCAGTGGCATGGAGAGCACGGGACCCACGTCTGGGCATACCCGTCCCACTCGGGGTGACAAATGCAAAAACAGTCCGCTATTGTAGTACAGAGTGTTTTTTTATTTTTTTATAGGGAGACAGTGCCTTAGTATGCATAGTTCTTTAAATGGCAAGTTATTTATGCAATCTCTTTACTTTGTAGAGATTCACTACGACTTGCAGACCTCTTTGAAGCACACAAGTGACAACACAGAGTGGTGGAGTCTTGTGTCTTTGTTTTTTTCTTTTATCCCATTCTTCTCTCCCTCCTTCTACCACTCACCTGCATGTTCCTGTGTATATGGTCACTGGTGGGGATGAGAGACAGAAAAGAGAATAGCTCCCGGTGGATCCTGCACACAACATCAGGGCAACCTGACCCACAAGTACAGGGATTACTGCGTAAGACTAAAATTTAATGGACAAGAGTGGCTCATTCAAGAGCCTTCTCAAGGCACCTAATCGAAACTTTTAGGGGGAAATTTACTAACATTTTGCTCCTGTTCCCTTTGCAATAAGTGATGCAGACCCAGCTCAAAGTGCGGTATTTGGATTTACTCTCCAATGCAAATCTTGAAGTATCCCCATAGTAAGGAAAGTAGGGCGGTGCACTACATTCTGCTACTTTGCTTCAAGGGGGCGTTCCATGTCTGGTACATGGGTGTTTTAATGCAACCACCCATGTGTTTGACATAAACCCTTATGTCGACTAACGTTGCTAGATAGGGATTTGTATCAAAAGGTATGCCTCCTTAAGGAAGGTATGAAGTTTGAGAAAAGTGTATTTTCTCAAAACATTTCCACCTTGACATATATGCTGCTTTGTACAGCACAGACACAAAGTAGGAAAAGTGTTAAACTATGTCAAAGCATAGTATTACTTTCCAAAACAAAACATATGCTTGACAACACAGACACACCCTTGCACTAGGGTGCAAGAGTGAGTGACTTTGGTACAAGTCCCCCTTAAGTTCACCGGTGCAGTGGGACAGAGAAACAGAGCCAGATATGGTGCTGTTTTGCTCTCGTTCACGCAATGCAGTGCAGCTACTTAGGGGCATATTTACAAGGAGTTACCGCCACCAGAACGTCATTTTTCCCACGATCGGGTGGTGTTAAGTCCTTTGCCTTATTTACAAGGCGGCGTTCAGCCACTTTACGTGGCTTAACCCCGCCTTGTAAATAATGCCCCTATTCACGCAGCACTTAGCGTGAAAGGGGCATGCAATGGGTGTTGCAGTGGGCGTTCCGCCACAGCACCCATTGCTTTTTGACACCAAAAATATCGCCAGGGAATACCTGGTCTTAGGCAGGCGATAAAAGGAGAAATGTTTCATTTCTCCTCGTATTTTGTTCTTTCTGCATTCCGCAACACACATAGAAACAGAAAATTGCCTGAAAATATTGTTTATGTGCAGGAAGGTGTCCCTTCCTGCACATAAACAATCGCCCCTGCAGTGCAGGCACCTTTGCAACATGGCACAAGGGTGCTTGCACTGGCGCTATCCAGCTTCTTTAGCCCCAGCGCTAGAGGAAACACAGGGGTGCGCCGCATTCGTGTAAATACGGCGCATCCCTGCATTTTGAAACTGACGAAGTACGGCATTACTAATTTTGGCATAACACCTTGATCCGCCAGTTTCTAGTAAATATACCCCTTAGTCTGCTGTGCTGCATTGCATTAAAAATTAGTACATTTGGTCAACAGTATCTGGTATTATTGTTGGAATTTCATTAATGTCACCATGTAAGGACCATGAGCACATATTATTTTACTGAGGTTTACCTGTTAAAGCACCTTGATAATTAAAAACAAAAATAGACCTTTTTGTAATTATTTTCCAATCTGCATGTTTATTTTACATAGTATAACCTCTGTCTGAACTTAGTCACCTTGGAGGCTCAATCTCAGTTGCTCCAATGCTCCCACCCTTCGTCTCCAACTTGAGTACTTAGAGGTAAAGTAATGGAAGCCTACAGCTTGTGGACAGGGACACTTTAAAATGAAGGGACTTATTTATGAAAAAGTCATGTTGTGCAGCGCAGCAAGTCGCCTTGCTGTGCTGCACTGCGTGACAGGGAAAGATCAGGAAGGCACCGTATTAAAAAAATTGTGGTGCATTCCAGTCTTTTCTCCCTGCACTGGCGCCCTTTGATAATCTAGCGGCAATGCAGGCACCCTTGCACCATGGTGCAAGGGTGCCTGTGTTGCATACAAGATTGTTTTTGTGCCGGAAGGGGCACCTTCCTGCCCAAAACCAATCCTGGTAAGCATATTCCTCTTTCGATGTGAGCTGCAGAATGCAGCACACATAGAATGAGGAAGTAACTAGGAGAAATCGAGATATTTGTCCTCGATACGCCTCCCCTGGAAAGGCATAGCTTTTTGGCGCATTCCCAGGTCTACCAGTTCTGGTAAATCTGGGAATGTGTACAAAAAAAAAGAGTTGTGTAGGAACACCCACACAATTCCCATGGAACGCCTTCCCAGGGCAGGGTAACACAACGCATTTATTTGGGCTGCCACTAAGGGCCACCCAAGTGGTTTTGCGTGGCTTCATAAATCTCACTTAAGGTTTTTGTCGTGCATGCACCACATTGCGTGGGTCCAAAAATGACTCAAACCTATAGCAAGGATTCTGGCCATTACAAAAATGCACACATGTACTGACTTATGAAATAATAGATGGGTGGTGGATCAATATTACCCCCTACTCATCCATTTCAGTACCCAAACTATAAGCAAAGTACTGGTCCAGAGATCCATAATGCATATGCATATGCACACTGAGCATAATGCATATGGCCAGGCACCTAAGACTGGACTGCCCCTTTCAACAGGGCTATGGTCACCAGCACGCCTAAGGCTTTCACATCTGTGTGAACCCTCTAGTGGGCGCATCACACAACATCTTAGTAAATGACTTGGGTGAGACCCATTTCTATACTTTGAGCCTCCCCCTCAACCACTCGAACCCGCTTGAGTGCTTAGAAGCCCTCAATTGGGGAAGTTAGTGGTGCATAACAAAAACCATACTTAAGTAACATAAATAATAGGAATGCATAATATATATATATATATACTCTGAAATCCCTTCAACAGCCTCTCTAACATTATTTTTAACTAAATGTACACATTTTATACAGAGAAATCTGTTCACTTGAAAGTAATTGCTAAGCATTCTCCTCTCTTTTAAGCCAGTTAAGTAATTGCTTCATGTTTTGGTGCCTTGCAGACACCAGGAGGGAAAATATTTTTAAAAAGTAATTGCTGAAAGGTTTAAATGGCACTTCAAATGAAAATGTTAAAGTAGAATCCCCAGATGGAAGCAGACATAATTAAAATGCAAGACTCTCTTTCCACCGCTTGAAAGAGCAGATCTGCATGTGTCCCTGTGGTCCACTCGCTTCCCCTGTCTTGTGTAAATACACAGGGGCAGATTTACAAGCCCCTTGCGCCACTTTTGCATCACTTTTCCCATGTTAAAAGTGACGCAAAAGTGGCGCAAGCGGCTTGTAAATCTGCCCCACAGTATACAATAATCAGAGTTGTTGGTGAGCAATTGCCAATTAATATTATTTGTAGTCACACTAAATAAAACATGCTGATACTCACTTACGTCGGGCCTGGATGGCTTGTCCAGTGTTGTTTTGTCAACATTATAAATTGTGGGCAGAGATGTCCTTGCCAGTATTTGGGGTGGTGTCATTCATGAGGGACTTTGCGGAGTCATGGGTCAAAAAATTATCTGTAGCAGTGCCCACAAAGGGTGACAAATCATAATTCTTAAAACATATTGCAAGTTCTGCTGTCCAGACAAGCTTTCATATGATATTATTGCCACAGACAATCTAGGAGCACTTGCATTATTGGCAGAGTCGATGATGGTCTTGGGTACCTGTCCACCGCATTATGTCAGTTCATCAATTTCTCTACAATATTTTTAAGGTCAATAGGTTTTCCCTGTTCAAGAAGTTGTAGGGTTAAGGCGATCCTTGTAGTGTAGTCATGACCATTAGGACATGTTGTCAGGCCCTTGTCACATCAAGGAAAACCCTTGTGGACACTCAGCAAGTAATGAAACACTCTCGTGTATTCTAAGCTTTGCACCCCTTTTTCTTCCTTTGTACCCCATGTCTCACACTCTTCTTGCAGCTTGGCAGAATGTGATGGCATTTGGGTCAGTCAGTTGACCCCCAGCCATAGAGCAGCTGATATGGTGATTTAGGATCACTACAAACCCTGACAGCAATAAATATCATGAAAGGCCCTTTATAAAGAATCCGCAGATTGTCAGCTCTGGTGGAAGGCAGGTGTGGACCACAGGAAGAAGCAGTTGCAACGGTGGATAGGATGCTCGTTTTCCTATAGTAATTTCGGAATAAAAGGTACTTCCCACACATGCCAAATACCTCATCCTGGGGTAATAACACTTGACCTTGGTCTGCATTCAAAATGGCCGACTTAAGACTTTTCCATAATTTGTGTTTTTCACTTGTTCAATGTGTTGTTTGCTCTGCTCAATAAAGGACAAAGTTATGGGCCAATTCCTGGGAGCTACGTAACCTTTTTACACTTTTTTAAATTGCACTATTGACGGTACATCCAACCTTTTATGATTTCATCGAATACTGCAGCAAGATTTTCTTTTTAAATAGTTTAAAAAACTTTCATTGCAGCTCCTTGAACTAATCACTGTTAAGTAATTCACTATATAAATGTTAATGTGATGCAATAAGAGAAACTAACCCTACGCAAATAAGGGGCAGTAATGTCCTATGCTCGTTACTGGTCTTCAGATATGAACATGTAACCCCAATGGAGTATTTTTCTGTGTTTTATTATACTCCAAGACATGGAACAAAATGTGGAACCTGTTGTACGTCTTATGTTTCATTGTATCCCGACCAATCGACCTTGTTCATAAAGATGGTAAATTCAAAGTAATATTGTTCGTGAACATAGAGAACTGTTCAGTAATGAAAGTAATAAACACTGGGGCATATATACAAGAACTTAAAGCCGCCGTAATGTGAATTTGTTGACGTTACAACAGCTTTTTTTATCGCCTTATTTACAAGTTGCCGCTAAGTGCAGTTAGCGGCACTTTTCCAGCGTAAACGTGAATTTTCAAGCTTGCCATTTCTGTTAGCGGGACTTAACAAAAATGAGATGCATGGTAGGCGTTCCCGTGCAAAAACTGCCGCTAACCCCACTTCGCGATATTTACAAGGAATTCCTTGTATGGTGCAAAACCCAAAAAAACGTTTTTTGAAACTAGCTGGTCTTAAAAATGGTGCAAACACTTGGGGCCTCATTTCAGAAGGTTTTGGTGCTGGACAACGCTGCAAGGAATGTTGCTGCGCTGCCCTGCGACAAAACTAGAGGGCAGGAATGCACACCATCAATAAGATAGGGTGCATTACTGGGCCTCATTCATGAAAAGTGTTGCATCGCTGCGACAAAACAGCGTAGCAACACTTTTCACTACGCCCTTCTTGTGACACAATGGATGCGCTGTATTCACTGTATGCGCTCCATGTCGCAATTAATGACATATGTCTGGAATCCTGATGTATCTGTAAGCCCAAAAGTCACACATTGCAGCAGTTGTGTCACAAGCATGACGAAACTCCAGCAATGCACGGGGCCAGCCTATCCCTGTGTCCCTGTGGCACTGCGTCACTCTTACTCCTGCCATGAGGCAGGCATAAGGTACTGATGCAGTGGCGTCCTACAATTGTTGCAGTGAAATCTGATGGATTTCACTGTGCCACTCCTATGAGGCTTTGTTGCCTGGGAACGGCCACCCTGCATACATCATACCTGATGCAGGTATAATGTGGCACAGGGCTTTACAAGGTCACGCATATGCCTAGATGCATCACTTTGCAAATACGGTGCAACGTGGTGCAAGAATCACGCTGCAAGAACGCCAAGAAAATGATGCACCAGCGTGGTGAAACTGTCAGAAGGGGCTCATAAATATGCCCCTTTGTTTTTTTCCCCTACGTTGGCGCACAATGGCTGCCATGCACCAACGCAGGCACCCTTGCGCCATGGTGCAAGTTTGACTGTGTTGTGGAATTGATCGATGTTGTGGCTCCATCTCTTCTCGAGACGTCTGCAGGTGGGGCTGGACTAGTGGAGGGAGGGAGTGAATCAGTTGGCCTTCTTGGAGTGTTGTTTGCCTGGTCTTTTCTTGAGAGGTGCCAGGGTGTTGGCGCAGTTGGAGATCCATCACTGGAGGTTGCGCGCTGCGGTGTTGGCATCTGTAAGTGTTGGTGCTGAGGGAGTTGATGGGAAGTTCTTCGGTGGCCTTGATCCAGCTGCTACAGGGGGGCAATGACGGCGATGGTGTAAGGTGGGCGTGGTGAATGCGTGATGTAAACAATGATGGTCGGTACAGGAGAGTCCTGTGGTGTGGCTGTAGTTGAAGTTCCTGCTGGTGGAGAAGACGGGCTTTTGCGTGTGTCAGGCTATGTGGGTTGGTGCGGTGACTAGCTGCTTGAGTCTGATGTTGGCGAGGTTCCCCAGGAGGGGGGTGGTGTTCTGGTCACTGGGGTCGTCCAGGTGGAACTTGAGGTCTCCGAGTAGGATGTAGTTGGTGGATGGGAGAGCCTGGGGTGTGATGAGGTCTACAATGGCATCAATGAATGGGGGGTTCATGGCCTGGGGGCCTGTAGATGAGGGTGCCACAGAGGGTGGGGTTGGGGTTGGTCTGGATCTGGATCTGGAAGTGGAGGTGTTCCATGGTCACCGTCGGGTCATTAGAGTGCATGGTCAGTCGGAGTGTGCCTTTTTTAGACAATGGCAATGCCTCCTCCTGGCCGCTCAGTGTGGTCCGTGCAGGTGAATTTGTAGCCATTGTGGATGGTCATGGCGATGTCCGGTCCGGAGCAGAGGTTGGTCCAGGCTTCCGTGAAGAAGGCGATGTCTGAAGAGGTGGCGTCGAGGAGGTCCCAAATTTCTGTTGCGTGTTTTTAGAGGAACCACACGTTGAGGAGGATGCAGTTGAGCCTGTCGGCTGCGCTGTAGGTCAACTGGGTGGCAGGAGGCGCTGGTGTACTGATGTGGCAGAAGGTGCGTTTGCAGTTCCGACAAGCGCAGGGTGCAAAAGAATTCTACAGTGTTGCTAGATGGCAGGCGGTGTGGTGTCCAGGGTTGATGGCAAGGAGGGTGCTGGAGTCGTAGCAGTGGAGTGTCCCAGAGGAAGGGTCTTTGGTGCTGGGCGCAGTCCAGGGACGGACGTACACAGACAGGCTTGCCTTTGGCGCAGCAGTGGTACACCCGCTGCGCATGGCCGCACATCGGCTGCCATTATGTAGTGCTGCGGGGGGACTGGACAGCTGGGAGGCGGGAAATGTGGGAAAGGACACTGGAGGGGCAGGGGACACAGGGGGAGTGGGGGTTGTAAATATATATATTTTTAATTCTTACCTCGAGGCCGGGTCCTTTGTCTTCCGAGCTCCTGCTCTCCTGAGTCTGCTTCCAGGAACAGGAAGCAGGCAGCCAGGTTCCCTCCCCTAAGCGAACCACAACGCTGCCATGCGGCATTGTGATTGATCTTGAGCGCCGTGACAAGGCGTTCAGGCAGGGGCTGGAGGGGTGGGCATGATCTCCATGCAGGCTGTAATGCAGCCTGCATTGCGAAGAGGGATATGCGCATGACTGCTTTGGGCGGCCTGAGAGGGCCGACCAAACAGCCATCGCATACTTGAGTGGGCATACCACTCCATCCCTGCCCTGCTCTGTGAGTAGAGCAGCCCCAGACACCCTCCCGCCCACAAAGGAAACATAGCATGAGTACATCAGGAAGTTATCATCATGTTATGTCTCCTCTTCTTGCACTGCTTGAAAGCAGTGGGGTGACGCTCTTCCACCATAGCGGATGAGCCGCCACTGGGGGTGCGTCACCCACAGGTGCTAGGCCTGTGCCGAACTCGACCCCTGGGCCTCCTCAGCTACGCGTCCCACCTTCTCCTCACCTGGACATTGACACCGTGGCGCAATCCGCTGCACTCTCTCCAAATCTGTGACTCATCCAGCAGGGGCCTCAGCCAGGCGGGATTTCACAAGCCAGGGTACAGCAGTCACCGCCAAGTCCACTGGGGAACCTCCCGATGCAGGTGATGCAACAGGGCCCCCTTAGGCATGAAGTTGCAGTGCTCCCACCACACAAGTTCGGCGCAGCTCAGGGGCCTCACCCTCCACAAAGTCCGGCCAGCGCAACATCCTCCGGCCTGTGATGCAGAGAGGCGCGGCCCACCACTGGTAATCTCCTCCGTGCACCCAGGTGTAGTCGTGGCACGTGGTATGCGATGCAGACCTCCCTATGTTGGTGCGCAGGAACACCTCTACCGTTCACAGCTCCAAGGGGCACCAGGCAGTGTTCTCACACAGGTCAGCAACGTGTCTCCATGCGACCTGGCAGACTTCACCACCAGGTAAGGGCGATCGCCGATGCCTCAATGTCTACTGCCACAGCCAAGCAACTCCACAGCACCTCTGCATCCCACTCTGGGTGCCAGACGCAGGCCCAGCGAGGCCTCCAGGCCCCGGGGACTGTCTGCGCTTTCAAGGTTTTGGATGCCATCGTGTTGCAAGAAGTGCGCAATGATAAAAGATGCATCACTGGTTTTGCCCAGTGATGTGCCTCTTTTTATTTATTTATTTATTTATATCATTTATAGAGCGCATGAATCACCCCAACCGGGGTATCTCCGCGCTGCAACATCCTGAGGCAACCAAATGGGAAAGATCAGAACAATGAGGTTTTTAGCAGCTTCCTGAAAGATAGGTAGTTGGTACAGAGACGTAGGTGGATAGGCAGTTGGTTCCATATAGATGGAGCCAGATATGAAAAGGATTTACCCCCTAGTCTCGCTTGTTTTATCCGAGGAATGCGGAATAGATCTTTGGACCCTGAGCGGAGGGTCCTAGATGGAGTATATCTCACCAGCTTATCTGACATGTATCTTGGTCCCATGTTGTTCAGGGCTTTGAACACCATGCAGCAAATCTTGAAGTTTATTCTTTTGCGAATGGGTAGCCAGTGCAATTTCCTGAGTAGGGGAAGTGAGGCTGTTCTGGGGGGGCATTGGTCACTAAGCGGGCAGCCGTATTCTGGACTACCTGCAGTCTGTTTAAGGAAGATTCCTTGGCTGAAATTAGCAGAGCATTGCAGTAGTCCAGACGGCTTAAGACCAGTGCTTGTATCAGGGTTTTGCGTGTAGATAGTGGGAGTAGGGGGAAAACTTTGCGAAGAAGGCTGAGTACATGGTAACAGGCCCTGGTGATTGATTTGGCATGCTCTTCCAGGCTCAGCTTCTGGTCTATTTGGACCCCTAGGTTCTTTACCACTTGTTTTGGGGACGGGGCCGGGCCTAGTTCTCCTGGCCACCAGTTAGGTGACCACCTAGTGACTGCTTCTTTGAATAAAATGATCTCTGTTTTCTCCGCGTTTAACTGAAGGAAGTTGTTACTCATCCAATCAGTGAGTCCTTGAAACGCTCAAGTGCAGCTTCTGCTTTGTCTCCGAAGAGGCGGGTGCCTTCAAAGAGCATGTCCATAAGATTAGCCTGAACATTCCCTGAAAAACCAGAAGTCCTCAGCCAGGCGTGGTGACGTATGGCCAACATCGTGGAAATTGCTCTGCCCAACGAGTCTATTGTGTCCAAGCCACATCGGATGGCGAACTTTGCTACATCTCTCCCATCTGAAATTGCTTAGGAAAGTAGAATCTGGTCATCCTCCAAGACTCTGGGCAGCACCTGTGCACCCATGTCCCATATCAGCCCAAAAGGAATGCAGTGTTCACCAACCGCAATGCTAGACTGGTGGGAGAGAACATTTTCTTTCCAAAGCTTTCCAGTCTTTTGGATTCCCTGTCTGGGGGTGCAGAATGGAACGCGCCACGTGAGGTAGTAGCTAGCACCAGCAAGCTTTGTGGGGTGGGTGGTGAGGAAAGCTGGGTCACAAGGTGGAGGGCGATGGCGGCGGGCAATCATTCTGTTCATAGGAGCCCCTGTCCAGGAGCCCAGAAGAACGTCCGTCAAGGCCTCATTGAAAGACAGCAAGGGTTCCAAGCTGGAGACACCAGGCTGCAGGACCGTCTTGACTGCCACCATAGGGAACTGCAGGTCCAAGACGTCTGCAGCCCTATGCACCACAATAGTGAATGATGCCCTCTCCTCCATGGCCAGGTTAGTACAGCATGCCAGATTATGAGGAGGTGTCCAGGTCACTGCCATCACCCAGTTCCTCATACCAGTCCATGTCCTGGGGTTGTGGGATTTTTAAGGGGTCCTTCTCCCCCTCCCAATTCTCCTCATCTATTCCTAACCCTTCAGAATAGGGCAGGTTAAATGGCATGCAGCCCTACGGCTCCATCGGCGCCGGTCTCAGCATTGGTGGATGCCCGACCGGCTCTGTGTCATTGGAAATGAGGATTGGGGAGGCAGCGCCAGTGACGGCCAAGACCTCGGCTGCAGACCCGATGCCGGGGAAGGTCGCTGTGGAGGTGTGACCAGCACTGGTCCAGACCCGGGAATGGGTCCAGTAGGAGGCCGTGTTGCCTGAGCCAAAGGCGCAGAACTCATGGGGACTCTTTCATCCGAGCCTGTGGGCCTAAAGGCACGCCGGCAGGATCAGACAGCCCAAATATGGCGCACATGGTGTCATAGAACTCCTTAAGTTGGGCGGGGGTCGCTCCCAGCCCCGGGAAGGGAGGGAAACATGGAGCCAACCCAGGCACCAACTCCTTGTAGCGGGGCCTCGAATGCTGAGGCTCCTCCGTCTCGTCACACAACGGACGTGGCGAAATTGAAGCATGTTTTGACTTCTTGTGCTTTTTGTGATGCTTCTTACCTGACCACTTGGAAGAAGAGGACTTCGATCCTCCGGGGCGGTGCTCGGACTTTCCTCGCGACCGAGACCGGTACCGACACGGCTATGTCCGAGGCGCTGGACGCCGGGCTGCAATTAGCTTTAGGGACCGCTCCCTCAAAGCTTTCAGCACCATGGCCCAGCAATCGGAGCATGACTTCATGTCATGGTCGCGCTTCAGGCACCAGAAGAACACTAAATGGGGGCTCATGACCGACATGGTACAGTGACAGGCACTGCACAGCTTGAACCCCGAGGTCTTTTTGCTAGACATCCCTAACACCAAAAGAAGTCGACAAAAAGATGAAAAAACTCTGTCACGATGAAAAAACGCTGGCTGACACAGAAAGGAAAGAACTGACATCAGCATGCCGGATTGTCACTTAAATTGAGGGGCGGACATCACGACGACAACGAACACGATGGAGTCTTCCGACACCACCTACCAGCGTGCAGGGGTACTGCTAGGAAAAATCTTCCAGATCCAGCCTGGCAACTGGAAGTTCAAAGGTAAGGAATCTGCAGCTAGATGTCTCTATCATATGTATCTCTTTAGGAGTTGTCCAGTGCTGAAGTATCTCTTTAGGAGTTGTCCAGTGCTGAAGCATCTCTTTGGGTTCTGTCCAGTGCTGAAGCATCTCTTTGGGATCTGTCCAGTGCTGAAGCATCTCTTTGGGTTCTGTCCAGTGCTGAAGCATCTCTTTGGGTTCTGTCCAGTGCTGAAGCATCTCTTTGGGTTCTGTCCAGTGCTGGAGTATCTCTTTAGGAGCTGTCCAGTGCTGAAGCATCTCTTTGGGTTCTGTCCAGTGCTGGAGTATCTCTTTAGGAGCTGGCCAGTGCTGAAGCATCTCTTTGGGATCTGTCCAGTGCTAAAGTATATCTTTAGGAGTTATCCAGTGCGGAAACATTGCTTTGGGATCTGTCTATTGCTGGAGTATCTCTTTAGGAGCTGTCCAGTGCTGAAGCATCTTTTTGGGTTCTGTCCAGCGCTGGAGTTTTTCTTTAGGAGCTGTTCAGTCCTGAAGCATCTCTTTGAGATCTGTCAGTGCTGAAGTATCTCTTTAGCAGAAGTCCAGTGCTGTAGTATCTCTTTGTGATCAGTCCAGAAGAAATTAAGCATCTCTCTAGAATCCACCCAGTCTGAAGCATCTCTCACACTGAGTCCCCTCCTCCAGTGAGCTGTCTCTCGGGAACCATGCTCAGTGTGTTTTTAGCTCTCTGGGAGACTTTCCCTTGCTGAAGCATTACTCCTGGATCTTTCAGCACTGAACCATCCCCATAGGAATTGTACAGTGCTGAAGTGTCTCTCCGCATGTATCCACACGCAGGGATCTCTCTAGTGATGAAGCATTTCTTTGGGATCTGTCAAGTGCAGAAGCATCTCTTTTGCATCTGCCCCAGTTGAATCATCTCTTTCAGAGCTGTCCAGTGCTGAAGTATCTCTCCCAGCGAGTCCACTCCTCTAGGGAGATGTCTCGCTGCATCTATGCTCAATGTGTTTTTAGCTCTTTGGGAGACTGTCCAGTGCTGTAGAATTCCTCTAGGATCTTTCAGTGCTGAGGCATCCCTATAGGATCAGTTCAGTGCTGAAGCATCTCTTTAGGATCTGTCCAGTGCTGCAACATCTCTTTAGAAGCTGGCCAGAGCTGCAGCATCTCTCCGAGTGTATTCACATCTGCAGGGAATTGCCCAGTGCTGAACATCTCTCTAAGAGCTGTCCAATGCTGAAGTGTCTCTCCTCGTTTATCCATACCTTCAGGAATTTGTCCAGTGATGAAGCATCTCTTTAGGATCTGTCCAGTGCTGAAGCATCTCTGTGGGTGTATTCACACCTTCAGGTAGTTGTCCAGTTCTGAAGCATCTCTCTGGGTGTATCCTCACCTGAAGGGAGCTGCCCTTGCTGAAGCATCTTTAGGGTTGTCCGCACTCCTGCAGGGAGCTATTTCAGTACTGAAGCATCTCTACGGGGGCATCCCCACCTACAGGGAACTTTCCAGTGAAACCATCTCCAGTGCATTCTGACTTTTCTGGGACACTGTCCAGTGCGGACATGTCCCTCCTACATTATTCACACCTGCAGGGAGCTTTTCAGTGCTGAATTATCTCTCTATGATCACTTCATCGCTGAAGCATCTCTGAGTTTTCATCTCTCTGAGACAATCTCCAGTGCTGAAGCATCCCTCTAGGAGATGTCCAGTGCTGATTAATATTTATTCACACCTGCAGGGAGCTATCCAGTGCTAAATCATCCCTCTAGCAGCTGTCCACTGCTGAAAACATCTCTCAGGGTACCTGCTTACTGCAGAGAGCTATCCACTGCTGAAGCGTCTCTATGGTTGTATCCACACCTGCAGGGAACTATCCACTGCTGACGCAAGTCTTGGGCTGTCTGCGCTCCTGCAGGGAGCTGTTCAAGTGCTGAAAAGTCTCTCCGGGGGTAGCCACACCTACAAGGAGCTGTCTAGTGCTGAAGCATCTCTGCCAATAGACACCCGGTGCCAGATTTATGAAAAAGCCTGCAATGCAACAAGATAACTTGCTGTGGTGCTTGAAAGGGAGAGAGCAGGAATGTGCCATCTACTAAGATATGACACATTTTTACTCTCTCCCTGCGCTGGTGCACTGAGTGCTTCCTAGCACGAATGCAGACACCCTTACACCATGGTGCAAGGCTGCCTGTATTACAGGCAGGATTGTTTTTGCAGAGGAAGGGACACCTTCCTGCACAAAAACAATCCTTTGAGGCATTTTCCTCTTTCTTTGTGTGCTGCAGAATGAGGAAATAACAAGTAGAAATAAAGATATCTCTCCTCGTTGCTCCTCTGTTGGGAAGGTGAAGCACTTTGATGCATTACCAAGTTTACAAGTCTTTGTCATGGGGCCATGCTCCACCCATGGAGCACCTTCCTAATTCAAAGAAATGCAAGGCAGTGATTTGCGCTACCTTCAGAGTGACGAAAAATAGAAGTCCATTGTATACCTTGATGTACCACCTGACACTTTGTGGCAGAATCAGTAAGTGCACTGAGGCTTCAGAAAAGATATCTTTAGCGAAGTCAAAGGTCAGCATTGAAGGCACAGGAAGGGCATTCTATAGTGTGCCCCCTAACTGAGAAACACCCGCATCTCAGTCAAGGTCTCCTCTGTGACCATGACAGGGTTGGGGAAGACTCAATCACATCACTGTTTACCTCTGACTGCAACCGGGCTGGGACAGTCACAGGGCAGGTGCTAGCCCTGAAAGACAAGAGCTCTTTGAGGCAACTCTTGATTTTGCTATATGCAGTTAGTGCCATCTAAATACCAGCTTTGCTTTATCCTAGGACCCCTACAGTTTGCCACGGGGTCTTAATGACACCTCTTTGACACAGTTCAGGTTATTGATCCCAGTGGAGTGGATGCCTATGGTTCTGAGAGATGGTGCAAGAGTAGCACCAGACCTCAGCACCTCTGCAGTATTCACTCTCTATTCAGTGCTGGGCACTGGACCATCAGGTGTCCTGTGGTGAGTGTGTAAAATATCCACATTAATGCTCCATTAACGCTGTAATGTGCCTGTAGTAAACTGTGCATCACTCACCCTGGTACATACATCCCAGGACAGCGGGAAAAGGGGAGGAAGAAGAAGATGTAAGAGGAAAAGTTCATTAAAACACAGACAGTGAGCTGCTCTTCTTGCAAAAGTCTCCATAATGTAGGTGGAAAGTAACTGGCCTATAGAATCAAGGTAAAATAAGCTAAATTTCAGTAAGTTGGAATACTAGCATTACATGTGCACTGAAGAAGTGCCCAGGTACCTCAGGGGCTGTTCATAATGGAATTTGGAGTACGTAAAGAAGTACTTTTTGAGGTACTCTTGCATGCGTTTGTCAATTGGTCCCAGATGACCATGACAGAATGCCACCAACTCATCAGATCCACCAAAAGGACCTTCATCCGAAACAAAATCCACACCAACGCCAGCAACTCCAAGGAACTCTTCAGCATCATTCAGGAATTCACCAAGGCCCCCAGCGAAGCCTCAGACATCACACTCTCACAGGACCTCTGCAACAAACTCGGCTCCTACTTCCAACTGAAAATAAGATCCCTCTACGACAACTTCAACGAACAGACTCCAGACACTGAACCCACTCCTCCCCCCCAGCAACGACAACCAGCCCACCATCCTCTCCTGGACCGCAGTCACCACCGAAGACACCGCATCGACCATGAAAGGCATCCACTCAGGAGCCCCAACGGTCCCCTGCCCTCCGCACATCTTCCACAGAGCCACTGCCTCCATTGCACCTGAACTACTACACACCATCAACGCCACCTTCAAAGCCGGCACCTTCCCCAACAACTGGAAATGTGCAGAAGTCAAGCCCCTTCTGAAGAAGCCCTCATCAGATCCGACGGACCTGAAAAACTACCGACATTTCTCTCTCCCCCTTTTGCGGCCAGTCACAGAGAAGATCATCAACATCGAACTAACGAAATTCATCAAAGGAAACTCCATCCCCGACCCCTCCCAATCAGGATTCCGCAGCAACTACAGCACCGAGACCACCCTACTCGCCACCACAGACGACATCCACACCCTCCTCGACCAAGGCCACACCGTGGCCCTGATCCTACTTGACCTCTCTGCAGCCTTTGACACCGTCTCCCACCACACTCTCACCGCCAGACTCCATGATGCCGGCATTCAGGGAACCGCCCTCAACTGGATCCGCTCCTTCCTCACTGGTAGAGCCCAAAGAGTCAGACTTCCACCCTTCCTCTCTGAACCCACAGAGATCAACTGCGGAGTACCCCAGGGATCGCCGCTCAGCCCCACGCTCTTCAACATCTACATGGCCCCCCTCACCGCCATCGTCAGACAGCATGGACTCAGCATAGTATCCTATGCCGACGACACCCAGCTCATCCTCTCCCTCACTAAGGACCCCCTCACCACCAGACTCAACTTCCAGGAAGGAATGAAGGACGTTGCATCCTGGATGAGCAGCAGCTGCCTGAAGCTTAACTCGGAGAAGACAGAAGTCCTCATCCTTGGACCCTTCCCCTCTGCATGGGACAACACATGGTGGCCCACCGCCCTCTGCAACCCCTCCATCCCCACGGACCACGGCCGGAACCTCGGCATCATACTTGACTCCTCCCTCACCATGACTTGACAGATCAACGCTGTCGCCTCTACCTGCTTCAACACCCTCTGCATCCTTCGCAAGACCTTCAAATGGATCCCCCTGAATCAAGAAAGACCGTCACCCAGGCACTCATAACCAGCAGATTGGACTACGGAAACGCCCTCTACACCGGGATCAACATATCTCTACTCCGCAAGCTCCAGACCATACAGAACACCGCAGCCAGACTCTTCTTGAAGACCCTCAAGACCTGGCTCTTTGACTGACCGGAGCTGCACCCCCCCCCCCCGCCCAGCACCTAGAGACCCTTACGGGTGAGTAGCGGGCTTCACAATACCCTGATTGATTGATTGAGATTATTTAAAATGGGAATATTCATAAACAGTTAGTACAGAGAGAAAAGGCTGTGCCTACTTTTCACATTTACTAAAAGGGAATTGGATGCTTTTGGATGATTCCCAAAGGCATGTAGAAGACTACCCCTGCAGTTTTATTTCCCATACTGATAAATGCTTTTGAGAGTTGGCCCCTTTGTGCCTGTAAGTATACAAATCAGGACAAAAAGTGATGCAGCATGAGTCTAACATGACAGCCTAGCCCGAGGGGCTGTAGAATTCGGCAGCACTGAGCATACTTAGATGGGAATGGAGTTTTGCGTCTTACTTTTAATCTGTTACAACAGACTTTTGGTTAGTCCCCTCCTGGCCATCTCTAATTCTGCTTAGCTGAACCCTCTACATCATCAAAGAAGACCAAGAACATGTGAGCACTAGTCTGAGCTCTAAATATTATGGGGCAGATTTACTAATGTTTGACGCAACGCAGCAAGACAACTTGCTGTGTGAAATGTAAAGAGCAGGTATGCGTTATATCACATTCGATCGCTCTCTCTGCTGGCCCACCGAGTGGTGCCTAGCGCCAATGCTGGTACCCTTGTGTCATTGTGCAATGGTGCCTGCTTTACAGAATGCGATACCAAAGGGGATGATGGACGGAGCGTTTGAGCTAATCAAACACTCACCCCCAGTCAACTGATCTGGGTTTAATCCATCATCATTCTTTAGCTCACTCCACCACCCCAGTTCAGACATGGCCATATGCAAATCAGTCTGACCCTGTGCCTCATGGGAACAGTCCAGCCCGAACTGCCAAGCCATGTCTTCCCTGGACCGGAAACGATGGATTTAGGCCCAGATCTCTGTACTGGGGTGAATGTATGACATTGTTCTGCATTCTGTCCATCAACTGTTGTTTTTGCATTTGTCACCCCGAGTGGGACGGATATGCCCAGACGTGGGTCCCGTGCTCTCCATGCCACTGGAATCAAGCTATCCTGGCTGAAGAGGGGTGAAACCCCGAAACCGGTCCTAGGATGCTTGTTTCCAGTCCAGGGAGGACTTGGCTTGGCAGTTCGGGCTGGGCTGTTCCCATGAGGCACAGGGTCAAGACTGATTTGCATATGGCTGGGTTCAAACTGGAATGGCATGGTGACCAAAAAACGATGGATTTAGGCCCAGATCTCTGTACTGGGGTGAATGTATGACATTGTTCTGCATTCTGTCCATCAACTGTTGTTTTTGCATTTGTCACCCCGAGTGGGACGGGTATGCCCAGACGTGGGTCCCGTGCTCTCCATGCCACTGGAATCAAGCTATCCTGGCTGAAGAGGGTGAAACCCTGAAACCGGTCCTAGGATGCTTGTTTCCAGTCCAGGGAGGACTTGGCTTGGCAGTTCGGGCTGGACTGTTCCCATGAGGCACAGGGTCAAGACTGATTTGCATATGGCTGGGTTCAAACTGGAATGGCATGGTGACCAAAAACGATGGATTTAGGCCCATATCTCTGTACTGGGGTGAATGTATGACATTGTTCTGCATTCTGTCCATCAACTGTTGTTTTTGCATTTGTCACCCGGAGTGGGACGGGTATGCCCAGACGTGGGTCCCGTGCTCTCCATGCCACTGGAATCAAGCTATCCTGGCTGAAGAGGGGTGAAACCCCGAAACCGTTCCTAGGATGCTTGTTTCCAGTCCAGGGAGGACTTGGCTTGGCAGTTCGGGCTGGACTGTTCCCATGAGGCACAGGGTCAAGACTGATTTGCATATGGCCGGGTTCAAACTGGAATGGCATGGTGAGCAAAAAAACGATGGATTTAGGCCCAGATCTCTGTACTGGGGTGAATGTATGACATTGTTCTGCATTCTGTCCATCAACTGTTGTTTTTGCATTTGTCACCCCGAGTGGGACGGGTATGCCCAGACGTGGGTCCCGTGCTCTCCATGCCACTGGAATCAAGCTATCCTGGCTGAAGAGGGGTGAAACCCCGAAACCGGTCCTAGGATGCTTGTTTCCAGTCCAGGGAGGACTTGGCTTGGCAGTTCGGGCTGGACTGTTACCATGAGGCACAGGGTCAAGACTGATTTGCATATGGCTGGGTTCAAACTGGAATGGCATGGTGAGCAAAAAAACGATGGATTTAGGCCCAGATCTCTGTACTGGGGTGAATGTATGACATTGTTCTGCATTCTGTCCATCAACTGTTGTTTTTGCTTTACAGAATGCAGCACACATGCAAAGAGGAAGTAAAAAGGTGAAATAAACATATTTCTCGTCGTTACACCTCACCTGGGAAGGCGTAACACTTTAACGCATTCTCAGGTTTAGTAGTCTTAGTAAATCTGGGAATGTGCCAAAAACCATGGGTGCCTGTGTGAGAACACCCACGCTCCACCCAGAGAACGCTTTCCCAATGCAGAGTAACGCAGGGCAGCGACTTGTGCTGCCTTGCATTACCCCAGATTCGCTAAGCCATGCAGAGCCATGCAAGGTGCATTCAAGCCGCTGTGTACATTGATTTATATGAATAATACAATAACCAGATCTCTTCATAAGCCAAATCAATTTTAATGTCTTCCAGGGATGCTTCCTCTGGGACCAACTGCAGCTGGAATTCCGTTTTTTATTTTTTGTTCTTTATCCCCGTTTTGGCTTCCTTTTTGTGTGTCAACCCACAGTGAGAAAAACGTTAGCATGATATTTCCTCTTCTCTCCTAGGAGTGTGTCAAGCATGGTTTTGTAAAGGATAATCCAATCAGTTATTGGTGATGAAACATGGGCAATCCAACATTTTCAAGGCTTCACTCTCTCAACTTTTATACTGAGTGATGCACTTACTTTCCAGGGAACATGCTTTTTAACAGCACATCTATCTCAGAATTTAATGCACCCTTACTGTGCATCTCTGTCTCAGATATGTGGAGCTCTTGTCAGATCCCTAGTACCTCTCATTCTAGTAAATAGGACTTCAAATGCAATTTGTTTCCCAGGAGCCAGTACTTGGGGCCTCATTTATGTGGCCCCTAGCGACACTTTTGCACCGCTGGAGCGTCACTTTTTTGATGCTCCGGTGGCACAATGTGCCGCAGCATATTTACAAGGCCGTGCAAAGCCACTTTACAAGGCTTTGCATGGCCTTGTAAATATGTGCCCCTTTCACACACGAAAGGGGCGTTCTACAGGTGTTGCTGTGTGTGTTCCCATGCAACACCCTTAGAATCTGAAGCATTCGCAGATTTATGAGGAATCGTAAACCTGGGAATGCATCAGATTTTAACACCACCCCAGGGGTCGCATTAGGGAGGCGCAACGAGGAGAAATATCCTTATTTCTCCTCGTTTTTTTCTGCATTCTGCAGCACACATAGAAACAGGAAAACACCTCCTATGATTGTTTTTGTGCAGGAATGTGTCTCTCCCAGCACAAAGTCAATCATCCCCACACGCAACGCAGACACCCTTGCACCATGGCGCAAGGGTTCCTGCGTTAGCGCATGGCAGCCCATTGTGTGCCAGAGCAGGGGAAAAGGACAGGAATGCCCCATATCTCATAGATATGGCACATTCCTGTCCTTTTCTTTTGACGCAGGGCAGCGCAGCAAGATTCCTTGCGGCACTGCCCCGCACCAAAACCTAGTTAATGAGGCCATTTGTCTGAGCCTCCTGCAGTGACTGGCTCCGGTCCTCAGATACCCTGTTAAAACAGAAAGGCCTTTGTGTGGCCAGTCATCTTAAAACTTAAGTGGCAAGCACAGGATCCGAGGAGATTTGAAAGGGGTATAATCCTAGTCATAAATGTGCATGACTTTGGAGTGAACTCACATGACCACAGGCAGAATATAGTTCATATTCCCAATTTAGTGTAAGGCTAGTAGGTAACAAACAAATTCACCACTGGTTGTTTCCGCCGAGTTTACGTAGTATGCGTGAAATTTAGTTGTGGTTGCACTTTCCTATCAATAGCACCAAATTCAGTTTTAGAGCAATTTACATATTGAAAATATGTTGTCTAGTAGGCTGCTAATCAAGACATGCAATCTAAAATCATGTTAAGTTTTAGTCATATGTGGGAATGTAATAATAAGGACAATAATATAGATTTATAGCACGGTAACTGTGACTAACGGATAGGGGGCCTCATTTACTATATGTTGAAGCATGGCAACGCAGCATGCCTTTTTACTGCACTGCCATGTGTCAAAATAAAAGGGCATGCATGCGCCTTATCTACAAAATACAACACATTCCTATCCTTCTCCCCTGCGCCAGCGCACACACAGCAGCAGTGCACCAATGCAAACACCCTTGCGCCATTGTGCAAGGATGCCTACGTTGGGATGCCATGCGGTTTTGCTCCTTCTATATGTGCTGCAGAATGCAGCCCACCTAGAAAGAGCAAGAAAGGAGGAGGAATAAAAGTATTTCTCCTCGTGGCGCCACTCCTACCCCTCCCAATTCTGACGCATTCCTAGGTTGAGAACACTTAGTAAACCTGGGAATGTGTTAGGTTAAATGGATGTTGTGTGGGTGCACCCACAGCAACACCCATGGAACACCCCTTTCACGCAGAGCACTGTGGGAAAGGGGGTCATATTTACAAGTCCATGAAAAGCCACGCAGGGTGGCTTTACATGGCCTTGTAAATATGGGCAGACCCACTGCGCCGTCTGTGCATCTAAAAAAAGTGATGCCCCGGCGGCACAATGGGCTTGTTAATGAGGCCCATGTTATTCACTGAGGGATTCTGAGTGACTTCAAATAGACAACGACAGTACCTTATATATCTATTTAAAAAAGTTACAACTAATCCTGGATTTCTGCTAACCACTCTCATCATCTTAGAGATCCCCTTCCTCTCCCCCCACCTGAAAAAACAATACCTGGCCTCCTGTCTCCCCCTGCCCACCTCCAAAGCTGACACAAATTGACCTGGTCCACTCCCACCCATCCATACCCCCTACAGTGCACTCTGTGAGAGGTGCTTACCATTGTGGCTGCATATCTCCTCTCAGTGCGGGTCCACAGACACCTCCAGGGACAGTGGAGAAGGCAGTTGGTGCATGCATAATGTCATCCACATTCTCCCATCTTCCTCAAGTCTGAAAACCTGAGAGAGATGAAAGAATGTGGGTGAAACTGCACCACTTTTCTACCATACCGCTCTGGTCTCTGGTGCCCTTGATGAGGTGGCAGACCAAAGGGGAAGCAAGTACTTCCCTGAGTGATTCACTGTTGTGGCACCACTCAAGTGAATAACCAGATTCCTATTCTTTTGTTTGAGCTAAAGTATTTTTAAGAAATTAGGCTATTGGTTGAGTAGGGTGGGAGCCCCACTCAGGCAACAACCACAATCCTTGTCAGAGTAAAACACACAAAGTCACTAAATTAAGTTGTGCTTAACCCTCTGGTAGCATGCCACAAAAGCAGTCAGGCTTTCCTTAAAGGCAACGGTAAAGTATTTATGCAGCACACAAACAGTAATAAAGTGTAAACCCAACACAAGAAAAATCCCAAAGACTCAATGTTAATGAATAGAATGATACCAGAATGACAAAAAAACAGAAAAAAGGAGAAATTGGATTTTGAAGTTTTAGGTAAAATAGCACCAAAGAGCACAAAGTGCGAAATGTGGGTATCTGGTCATGCAGGACTGGGGCAAAATCACGAGTTCAGGCCAGGGCAAGGGATGGCTGGGCGTATACTGGCCCGAGTTCGGCTGGGAGTTGTACCTTTTGTCCTTGATGCGACGTCTGCATGGCACGGCTTTGTGAGGCTTTCCATTGCTCTGTGTTGGTTCTGAAGAAGATCTCAGCTGTGCTGCAAGGCTTTTGGGGCCTTGTGTCACTTGGTGTAGGTTCCAATAAAGTTCTCAGCTATGCAACAATGCTGTGCAGGGATTTACAGTGCTTGGCGTCTGTTCCAATGAAGCTGTCAATGGTGCGGTGAGGCTTCACAAGGTTTTGCTTTGCTTGACTTTGGCTCCAATGAAGCTTTCATTTGTTGGCGAGGCTTTGCGGGCTTCGTGTCACTCGTCCTCGGTTCCGATGAAGCTGTCAGCTGTGCAGTGAGGTTTTGCAGGGTTTTGCATTAATTCACAAAAATCTTAATTTAGGCAAAAGGAGTACTCACTGATGCATGCCAAGGGTTTAGGATCCGGGGGCACCTCTTGGGGATCAGCACTCACTCCAGCAGAGGCCACAAGCAGGACTCAGGCAGGTCAAGGTCCAGTTGCAGCTGATCAGCTGAATAGTTGCAGTGATGTCCCTGGAGGCTTGTTGTGTCTCCGTAGCTCACGCTTATGGGCAGCCAAGGGACCCTTGGAGTCACTCTGTGTGGCCAGTGAGCAAGGCAAGCAGGTCCAATTCTTCTTCATCAGCAAGACAGTGTTTCTGGCAGCAGGACAGTCCTTCATCTGAATCCTCCACAGGTCCTGGAGTGTACTAAAGAGTGGCTCTGGTGGACTAATATTTATACCTGGTGCCAGCTTTTGTGTGCGGGAATCCCTGTCCCACCCCCACAACTGGGTCTGGAAAGTTCTTCCCTTTCCCTGCTCAGGGTGCCAAACTGTCTGAGGGTGACAAAAGGCAGGGCAGGCCTTGGTGTAAGGTTCCTTTTTGTGTGCTTTGCGCAAAGCCCTTTGTAGTTTGAGGATTGGCACAGTTCTTCCCCAGCCATCTAGTTCGACACAAACCCCAACAGCTGAGCTAGTCACAGTCATGTGACCCCAGACACTGGCAAAAAGGCACAGTTGGTTGGGACAAGAAAATGTCAACTTTCTAAAAGTGGCATTTCAAAATTGTTACTTAAAATCCAACTTCACCATGAAAGAGAATTTTTCTATTGGCTCCCAATCAAAAGTGAGTACTTATTAAATGTTAACAGATAACTCTGTGTTAGTCAACAGATGAGATAGGCCTCACAACAGTGAAAAACAACGTTATGAGTTTTTCACCACCAGGACATATAAAACTTAAGTACACCTGTCCTGCTTTGTAAATACCATGCACCTCACCCTATGAGCCTTTAGGGCCTACCTTAGGGGTAATTTTATAATTATTAAAAAGGAAGGTTTAGGCCTTGCAAAAGGTTTATTTGGCCAGGTCATTGTGGCAATTTAAAACTGCACTACAGGATGCAGTGGCAGACCCGAGACATGTTTGAAAAGCACTACTTACGTGGGTGTAACAATCAGTGCTGCAGGCCCACTGGCAGCATTTAATATTCAGCCCCGGGGACAGGTAGCACCATATACTAAGGACTTAAAAGTAAATTAAATGTGCCAATTAGGGTTAGGCCAATTTTACCATCTATGTGGGAGAGAGCACACGCGCTTTAGCACTGGTTAGGATTGGTAAAGTGCACAGAGTCCTAACGTGAACAAAAACGAATTCAGCAAACGGGAGGGGTGAAGGCAAAAGGTTTGAGGGAAGACCACACCAAGGATTTAAGGTCTTACAGTATTCCTACGCAAGCCTCATATTGACTGCATATGTTGACAATGTGGCGATTTTTTCCTCTAATCCAGTAACAGCAATTAGCCAGATCACCCAGAAGGCTTGTAGTTGTGGTAAATGTTCTGGCTATAAGCTGAATTTATCTAAAACTCAGGCTCTTTTAAATTGTAAGCCTGACTTTCCTACCCCAGGAGTTACTACCTCAGCAGTCTACTTAGGTGTTAGGCTATGCCCTGACGTTTGTAATATAGTTAAACTGAACTATGAACCGCTACTATCTACAATAATCCTTAAGTTAAAATCATGGAATAAATTATCACTCACCATTGTCAGATGAGTAAATATTATTAAAATGAATATTCTCCCCAAATTTCTGTACTTGTTCATGGCAGTTCCATTGAGGGTCCCGGATTGTTTCTTTAGATGCCTAGAGGGCGCTATTGGAAGTTTTATTTGGGGCTGCAGGTGTGCAAGGCGAGCCAATCGATTTCTGAAACTCCTCTACAAGAAAGGAGGGCTCTCACTCCCAGATTTTAAGTTTTATTTTTGGGCTGCTTCCACGGGGCGTTTGCACAGTTCACTAATGGTAGACGAGCCAGACCCAACATCATTTTGCTGTCAGCTTGCTCTTGGAGCAGAGGTCAGGCTTTTTTTTTTTAGCGGCTAGGCAACCCCAATTGTTACAAAAGGGAACGTTTTAAGGTACTAAAAGATATCTGCATGTGGAGGGGGATTTGTAAGAATATTTTATTGGCCTTAATAACAAGGGTACCCCGATATGGGACAATCCCATGTTTCTCCCTATCTTCCGGGATCCAACTTGTAGGGTTTGGGCACACTGCGGGATCGTAGCAATGGGCCAAGTATTCGATCTTAACGGCCTTCGGTCTTTGATCTGGAAGATGCCTATGACCTTCATCGCTATTCTTTCTTAAAACATCTGCAAGTTAGGGACTATGGGGCATATTATCAAGAACGGCGTTAAAATTATCGCCGCTTTAGCGGCAGGAAACTGCTGCTAAAGCGGCTAATGGGCTTGATAATATGCCCTTGAGAATTCCAATAGAAGCCCATGTTCTGGTGTCTGGTATATGCGGACTGGCTGCACATCTGCATGGCATTTAAAGCTTAGCATCTTCTTCATACTATTTTAACCCCGGTATCAAACCCTCCATTAGTGTGATGTATCAGGCGCTCTCACATCTGCTGCAGAAGACACTCCGCTATTAGTGGCAAAGTGGAGCAGACTTCTCTCTTCTGAGGTTGTGGCTGAAGAGCTTCAGATGCCCTTAAATCTGTTAGATTGCTCCGTACACTCTGTCAACTTCAAGTTACAGCAATTGCGTATGATATGTCTTTTATATTATACTCCAGACAAAATTTCAAAATAGGGAGCAAATGATTCCACAGATAGAATTAAATCTCCTAAGTGCCATCTTTTTCCTGCAGGCATTTTGCATATGTTTGCACTCTGTCTGTGTTTACAAAGATTTTGGGAAGTGGTGAGGAAGTATATGTCCTTAAGTCTGGGATGCCCAGCACATCTATCCATTAAAGAGAGAAGGATGGGTGTTAAATAGGATATATGATGCTACTTAGCATGCTATTATTATGCATGCTTTTAGTGCGATGTTTTTACATCGCAACTACCATTACGATAAAAGCACATTGAAGTAATGCCCGCGTAGTAACGGTGCATTACCTGTTAAATATGATCTCTAGGGAGGCATTCAGAGATTTATAATAATTATGCTGGTATCTGCCCGGCTCTCCATTGCTAGGGCACGGGTCATGGTGAACCCCCCTAAAGATATGGACTAGTGTACCCTCATACATCAGATATATGAATCAGAGTTCGCTCTGGCTAAAGCAAGGGGCCTCTCTTCCCTGCTAAAGTTCGAGAAGATTTGGGATCATTTTCGATGGGATTTTATTAATGTCAATCATGAGTAATTATATATGGAAATGTATTATGAATCATTACATGTGCTTGAGGAGAGGGGAGCGACGTTCATCTTGTATGAATTGTTTATATATATCTGTAATGTTCTGTGATCTGGAAAAATTTAAAATAATAATAAAAAAAATAAAAAAAGTAAGCCTCATGTGACATGTAGAATTATAGGTGGGTAACAGTGATTACGGGGATTTTTTCATCAAGGGCTCTGAGTGACATCAAATAGACAAGAGTGGAGCGAAGTTGTCTATGATGTCACTAAGAACACCGAGGTGAAAAACACCCTTTTAATGCACTTTTTACCTATTATAATGTTATGTTCTATGTAGCTCCCAATATCATCTGCTCCTGCTTTCAACTGCTACGCAGGGGGAGAGGAGTCATGGGCCAGCCATACATAAGATGGCCTCTTCCCCATCCCAAAATAAGAAAACTAAATTCATGGCTTCCTTCCACCCGCCCCACCACACTCTGCACCTTTTCTTCCCTCCCCCTCAGAAGCTGTGCTCCCTGTTCTCCAGCACAGCTCTGAGAGGTTCTGACAGAGCCCAGACAGAGCAGCCTGGAGTTCTTTCATGGCAGCAACAGGGGATTACAGGTTTTGTTACCCACCTTAGTTACGTCACAGCAGTGAATTACTGGATTTAGAACCAAGCCATTCCCGATAGTGGCTCTTTATGAGAGCTGTGCATGCACATAATGTTAGTCATTCTTCTACTGATGGATCTTCCCATTTCTTTGAGCGTGGATATGTGAACTGATAAAGAAGAATTGACCTTGAGACCACAGCTCCCCAGATGTGCCTTTATTGCCTGGACACACGTCATCTCATGCACTCATCTCCGGTCTGTGGTATCTCTACGGATATTCGGATAAGACTTGATGTGAAAGCTATTCAATCTCTTTCCTCTTTCTGTCCTGTGCTGGTAATGTTTGAAAACAGATTGGAATCATCTGTGCAAACAAACAAAGGCGCCGCTTCATTACAGCTGCTGATGGCGTCTGTGCCACGGCGGCTCCCAGAGGCCTGGGCCAGCCTTGGCATTCACTGGACTGAACGGTGCCAAGCAGAGATAAGGATTGGCTGGCACGTCCCCTTCCAGTTATTGTCAAATGTATGAGCCAGGAAGCAGTTTAATATGGATAGGTCAGTATTTGTAGAATTAGAGACTTCTGGGGCATATTAGCAAGACCCACGTTAAAATTATCGCCGTTTTAGCGGCAGGAAACTGCCGCTAAAACGGCGATAATGGGCTTGCTAATATGCGTTATGAAATTCAATAGAAGCCCAGGTTAGATGTCCTGCACATCTAACCTGGGCTTCTATTGGAATTCCATAACGCATATTAGCAAGCCCATTATCGCCGTTTTAGCGGCAGTTTCCTGCCGCTAAAACGGCGATATTTTAACGTGGGTCTTGCTAATATGCCCCTCTGTTTTTAAAACTTATAGGGCCATATTATCAAGAACGGCGTTAAAAATTATCGCCTGTTTAGCGGCAGAAAACTGCCGCTAAAGCGGCGATAATGGGCTTGATAATATGCCCTTGAGAATTCCAATAGAAGCCCATGTTCTGGTGTGAACCTGGGCTTCTATTGGAATTCTCCAGAGCATATTATCAAGCCCATTATCGCCGCTTTAGTGGCAGTTTCCTGCCGCTAAACCGGCGATAATTTTAACGCCGTTCTTGATAATATGCCCCATAGTTTTAATATCTCCATTCCTCTGTGCTACTGTGGTATTAAGGAAATGCAAAGTTGCACCTTATAAATTATTTTATATCACAAATATCTTTGCTTGTCTGGTGCAGGGCTGGGTGGTGGACCTTGAAAGTGATGGGCATAAATCCCTGCCCTGGGTTGTCCTGGTCATTCTCCAGATGCCTTTCAGGGGCAGATGTAGTGGATCCATCTCAAGAAAAGGATGCAAGAGCAGGGCTTGATGGTGCTTTGAACAGCACAGTTTCCACATAGGATTGCTAACATTTCAGAGGTTTTTAAGCGGAACTAAAAACATATTTCAAAAAAACTTTCACGCTTTGCCAAACAAAACTACCCAGCAGTGCTGTGTAAGGGGTTGCCACTAACCAAGATAACTTGGTAAAATGGTGGAAGACAGGGTTTTTCTGGTACAATTTCCCTAAAAACTGTATGTGCAGAGATATGGTTTTAGAAAGAAGTTAAACAAATATCAGAAAGAGAGGACTGATTATTCTTCAAACTTTATAGAACACGTTCCTACAGTCCACTTGTCTTCAGGTTTTCCTGCAAACAAATGATGGACGAAATGCTGAATGAATCATACTCTCACCCCCAGTCAAGAGATCTGGGTTAAATCCATCGTTCTTTTGCTCACTACGCCACCCCAGTTTGGACCCAGCCATATGCAAATCAGTCTTGACCCTGTTCCTCATGGGTACAGTCCAGACCGAACTGCCAAGCCAGGTCCTGCCTGGACTGGAAACAAGTATCCTGTGACCGGTTTTGGGGTATTACCCCTCATCAGCCAGGCTAGCTTGAATCCAGTGGTACAGTGAGCAAGGGACCCACGTCTGGGTTCATCATCTCTGTGTCATTTGCTTTCTTTCTCGCCCTGAGTGTGCCGGGTATGCCCAGACGTGTGTCCCAGGCTCACTGTGCCACTGGATTCAAGTTAGCGTGGCTGATGAGGGGTGATGCCCCGAAACCGGTCTCAGGATGCTTGTTTCCGTTCCAGGGAGGACCTGGCTTGGCAGTTCAGGCTGGACTGTTCTCATGACGAACAGGGTCAAGACTGATTTCCATATGGCTGGGTCTAAACTGGGGGGGCATGGTGAGAAAAAGAACAATGGATGTAACCCCGATCTCTTGACTGGGGGTGAATGTTTGATTTGCTCTGCATTTTGTCCATCATCTGTGTGTCTTTTGCTTTCTTATCCTAAGTGCACCGGGCATGCCCAGACGTGGGTCCTGGGCTCACTATGCTACTGGATTCAAGCTAGCCTGGCTGATGAGGGGGGATGCCCTGAAACCAGTCCCAGGATGCTCAGTCTCACAGCCGCTGGCCATAGAGAGCAGAGGAAGACTGATCATACCAGTTCCTACTACAAGTCTGTCTCTCAATGCTTTCCTTGCAGGACCAGAAAACAGACAGGTTACACCAGCCATGCACGCCTGGGCCTCACACAGCAACCAGATGTACACCATATGGAACTTTATGAATGTATATGAATAAATGCAATAAAATGGAAAAAAAATAATAGCTGTAGCAATATGTGTCTCTGCACCAAGGAAATAAAATCATCAATAAACCTACCGGAATCAACATCAATTATCACTGAAATATAAGCTTTCAATATTTTTTCAGAAATGCAACAATTTTATCCCCTAACATTAACTTGATATTTCGGAACTTACATGGTTTGCTATCAAATACAGACTTTTTATTGTGGATACATACATGCAATTCTCCCAACAAAGATGTACCATTTTCAAAAACAAAACGCTATTTCTGTTCCAAAATACCAATTTTTAATTTGTAGTAAATACAGGTTTGGGCACCAAACACCAGAGTCCTTTCATGTGCTGCTGCAACATAGGACAGGAGCTGGCTGTATTATCGTCAAATGCCAGCCATGCCCCAAGCTTGGAAGAGGTTAGTTCCAGCATTAAACTAGGGGTAGTGAGGATAATGGCAACTAGAACAATTTTTCAAAGGCCCCATTTACAGCAAAGACAGCCACAATTATCTCAAGAATGAGAATCATATGTCAAGAATGAGAATCATATGTCAAGAATGGAATACGATGCGGATTTTGGTGCTCAGTTAGTAAATACCGTGCACTTTTTTGTGAGACTTGACCTGCTGAAAATGAACGAAGGGTAATCGGACCCGGTAATTACCAGGTATGGTAAATTCCTCCAAACTGGGAAATCTGACACCTTTGAAAAGAGTGTCTACGTTTTCTTCTCCTGTGCAATACCATTGTGCACAAAAAAGCACTACAGAAGGTAAATGTATACAGAAACGTAATGGGTAAACTAGGAAACATTGCAAAGCCGACAAAGGACGAAATATGCAATATATATCCTCAAACGTTTTGTTTTATATATGATTAAAATGAGCAATGGTAGCCCTCAGCGTTTATATGCAGGTGACATGTCATGACTCAGTATGTCCATTCTTCAGGACTAAACAGTTCACATTTTTCCATCTCTTGCTAGTAGGGTACATACTGCTGGCTTCTTTGTAAATCCTCATCTAAGGGGCACATAGAGGTGCAGTAGTGATGAACCACTGTTCTGAGATTCCTAATACCACATACAGAAGGTTGGCATAGCTATCATTAGTGCAGTAGCTGCACTGGCAGTGGGACCCCTGTGTATAGAGGGCATATTGCATCCTAATTATGAATGTGTTTAATGACGCAAACCATAGTAGTAGGGTCCATATGTCATGCCTGCATTAAGGCCCATGACACGCTTGTGAGGCCACTGCTAAAACCACCTGAGATTTGTAGACCTCACTCAGAAATCATGGGACATCACAAGAATCACCTACAACACTCCTTACAACTTCAAAATCAACCCAGCATCCACTTGACTTCAGACACACTGACCTCAAACTGTAGGACATCTGCAGTATCCAGCACACCGGAGCATCAATACAATAAACCTGGACCCTCCATCACCTTTGCAGATTTAAAGCCTGCTTTACATGCTCACAGAGAGGGAACTCCGTTGCAAAGGCAATGGAGTTCCCTTCCCACCAACACTATGGTTCACTTGCCCAATTTAGAGTTGGGCAGAAAATAGGTTTGAGAATGGCAACTATGTCTCCACCATGGTCAAATTCCTCCAATGGCCCAATGGAGTAAGGGCTGTCGGAGGTTTGACTGTATGTCTGCACACCTAATTTAGATGGGTGAACAAACCGATGATTTTCAATGTCCGTCAGTGCATGGCAGAAAACTCCCATGGCGAGGAGAGCATTGTTGTTTTTATTTCAATAAGAAACTCATACTTTGGAATTTGGGAGACTTCCATCAAACTTACAATGCAGTGACAAGAACTGTTGTGACAGTGGTTTCTACCAATGCTAGAAATGTCTTTGGCCCATTGCACCTTTGTGTACAATTCAACGCACTATTCCATGGCCATAACCTTGCAGTAATATTGGATACTACAATTAGATGTTTTACTGCTGTCATGAATGGTAGGCTGTTCTCCTGAGGTGTATTTACGTGGTGGGTGACATGACTAGAACCCCTGTTTATGAGTTGAGTCTCACATGCAATATCACTCAGCGATTATGGCATGGATTTCACAGGGACAACGTCACTTAAGAAAGTGTGCGTTGGGCGATAGTGCGTTGAGTTGTACCAAAAGAACTAGGATGAGTTTCTGATTTAGATCCATTGAGCTTTAGGCTTTTTCAAACATTCCCGATTCCATGAGGTTTTGTTATTCTGTGACTCTATGGGCTGGTCCTTTGTTCCCGTGACCCGCAGATGGGTTTATGAGTCAGCTGTGGATGAGGTACACAGAGAGGCAGTGGTCTCTGAGGAGGTCCATGAGCTGCTTGACATAGATATTGAACCCCAGATGTATGGGGAACCCTCATGACATCTGTAGAATTCACCTGGGCCCAATATGGCATCTGTAGAATCCACCCACATTCCACAAGGTCTTTGTAGTATTTAAAGCGCCTTCTTCCTGACATGAATGCTTCTGCCTCAGCCCTGCAGCTTTCCAGAGGCTCTGTCCTGCTGAGAATTGTTTCCTTTTAGGTCTCCTCTGCATGGGTGGATGCAAGTTGCCCCCAGCATCCTTTGACCTCTGGCACGCTACCCCATTCGATCCTCCCTGACCTATGTTAAAGCAGGCACGGGTTTTGTTATGACCTTCACTCAATGCGCTATGCTTCCCTCACTCCTCCGTGCTGCAGTAGGCGCTAGCTTCTGCCCCCCTCTCAAAAAGCAGGCACAAGTTATGCTCTGACCTGTATTCTAGTCAATATAATGTTTACTCTAGACATTCACCCCATCCCCTTGGAGGTATGTGCAGTTAAAGCCTGATGCCTACCTGAATCGTGGGGACTGCCAGGGCGAGGGATGTTCCCCTCTTTAAGAGCACAAATGTGACCTTACCTTCGAGGCACTATCTCTGTACATAGCCCCTAAACCTCGCTAAAGGCACAGCAAAACCATTGCTGCCGAGTTAAATAAAATATTAGTTCTTGATTTATGAACACAATTTGCCTTCAAGCAGCGAGGGAACCTGCCTGCCTTGAATTCAGTAAACCGCTCCTGTTTGCAGAGCCCTCACTTGTTGTTACCAGAGATGCCAATCCAGGGCCTGTAATTTGCATCACGAGTGCGAGCACCATGCCCTGGCAGACAGAGGGGAACAGAGGAGAACAAGGAGCCCTGCTGGCTGCATACAAACTGAAGCAGGCAGGACTCTACACTCAGGGCTCAGAGGGAGGTGGGACTCATATGGGGCAACAGATAAGAAGGAAGTGCTGCTGGCTGCCCCCAGGGCTCAGAGGGAGGTGGGGCTCATGTGGAGCAGCAGATAAGAAGGAAGTCCTGCTGGCTGCCCCCAGGGCTCAGGGGAGGTGGGGCTCATATGGAGCAGCAGATAAGAAGGAAGTCCTGCTGGCTGCCCCCAGGGCTCAGGGGAGGTGGGGCTCATATGGAGCAGCAGATAAGAAGGAAGTCCTGCTGGCTGCCCCCAGGGCTCAGGGGAGGTGGGGCTCATATGGAGCAGCAGATAAGAAGGAAGTCCTGCTGGCTGCCCCCAGGGCTCAGGGGGAGGTGGGGCTCATATGGAGCAGCAGATAAGAAGGAAGTCCTGCTGGCTGCCCCCAGGGCTCAGGGGGAGGTGGGGCTCATATGGAGCAGCAGATAAGAAGGAAGTCCTGCTGGCTGCCCCCAGGGCTCAGAGGGAGGTGGGGCTCATATGGGGCAACAGATAAGAAGGAAGTCCTGCTGGCTGCCCCCAGGGCTCAGAGGGAGGTGGGGCTCATATGGAGCAGCAGATAAGAAGGAAGTCCTGCTGGCTGCCCCCAGGGCCCAGGGGGAGGTGGGGCTCAATAGGGGGCAACAGATAAGAAGGAAGTCCTGCTGGCTGCCCCAGGGCTCAGAGGGAGGTGGGGCTCATATGGAGCAGCAGATAAGAAGGAAGTCCTGCTGGCTGTCCCCAGGGCTCAGAGGGAGGTGGGGCTCATATGGAGCAGCAGATAAGAAGGAAGTCCTGCTGGCTGTCCCCAGGGCTCAGAGGGAGGTGGGGCTCATATGGAGCAGCAGATAAGAAGGAAGTCCTGCTGGCTGCCCTCAGGGGGAGGTGGGGCTCATATGGAGCAGCAGATAAGAAGGAAGTCCTGCTGGCTGCCCCCAGGGCCCAGGGGGAGGTGGGGCTCAATAGGGGGCAACAGATAAGAAGGAAGTCCTGCTGGCTGCCCCCAGGGCTCAGAGGGAGGTGGGGCTCATATGGAGCAGCAGATAAGAAGGAAGTCGTGCTGGCTGCCCCCAGGGCTCAGGGGGAGGTGGGGCTCATATGGAGCAGCAGTTAAGAAGGAAGTCCTGCTGGCTGCCCCCAGGGCTCAGGGGGAGGTGGGGCTCATATGGAGCAGCAGATAAGAAGGAAGTCCTGCTGGCTGCCCCTAGGGCTCAGGGGGAGGTGGGGCTCATATGGAGCAGCAGATAAGAAGGAAGTCCTGCTGGCTGCCCCCAGGGCTCAGAGGGAGGTGGGGCTCATATGGGGCAACAGATAAGAAGGAAGTCCTGCTGGCTGCCCCAGGGCTCAGGGGGAGGTGGGGCTCAATAGGGGGCAACAGATAAGAAGGAAGTCCTGCTGGCTGCCCCCAGGGCTCAGGGGGAGGTGGGGCTCAGATGGGGCCACATATAAGAAGGGAGTCCTGCTGGCTGCCCCCAGGGCTCAGAGGGAGGTGGGGCTCATATGGGGCAACAGATAAGAAGGAAGTCCTGCTGGCTGCCCCCAGGGCTCAGAGGGAGGTGGGGCTCATATGGAGCAACAGATAAGAAGGAAGTGCCGCTGGCTGCACCCAGGGCTCAGAGGGAGGTGGGGCTCATATGGGGCAACAGATAAGAAGGAAGTCCTGCTGGCTGCCCTCAGGGGGCGGTGGGGCTCATATGGAGCAGCAGATAAGAAGGAAGTCCTGCTGGCTGCCCCCAGGGCTCAGAGGGAGGTGGGGCTCATATGGGACAACAGATAAGAAGGAAGTCCCACTGGCTGCCCCCAGGGCTCAGAGGGAGGTGGGGCTCATATGGAGCAGCAGATAAGAAGGAAGTCCCGCTGGCTGCCCCCAGGGCTCAGGGGGAGGTGGGGCTCATATGGAGCAGCAGATAAGAAGGAAGTCCCGCTGGCTGCCCCCAGGGCTCAGGGGGAGGTGGGGCTCATATGGAGCAGCAGATAAGAAGGAAGTCCCGCTGGCTGCCCCCAGGGCTCAGGGGGAGGTGGGGCTCATATGGAGCAGCAGATAAGAAGGAAGTCCCGCTGGCTGCCCCCAGGGCTCAGGGGGAGGTGGGGCTAATATGGAGCAGCAGATAAGAAGGAAGTCCTGCTGGCTGCCCCCAGGGCGCAGGGGGAGGTAGTGCTCAGATGGGGTAACAGGTAAGAAAAACGTCCTGCTGGCTGCAGTAAAGCCTTGGGGGAGGTGGAACGCAGAGGCCTCAGGCACACAGTGGAGCTCAGAGCTGACGGAGAAACCCTACTGATTGCATTCAAATCCAATCAGACTTACATGGCTCTGCTCCCAGGGCTCAGAGGTGGTGGGGGCTTAGGGCCCTTAGGTATACATTGGGCCCAGAGGTGAGGGAGGAGCATTGCTGGCTACATACAAATTGAATCAGACAGGGCACTGCACCCCAGATTAAGGGCACAGTAGGGGCTTAGAATTCTTGGGGAAACATTGGGGCATAGAGGTGAAAGAAGAGTCGTGCTGCCTGCATACAGGATAATTCTTTGGGGTCACTGGCAGTGCGGATCAGATTGGGCAACATTAGGAAAAGGTCCAGCTGGCTGCACCCAGGGCTCGAGGGTTGGTGGGTGCTCAGAGAACATGTAATAGGCACACGTTGGAGCTCAAGGATGAGAGAAGAGCCCTGCCCTGCTGGCTGAATACAAACAGAAGCAGGCAGAACTCTGGACTAAGCGATGGATCAGGCTTTGGAGGAACTGAAATGAATTAGGCACATATTGGGCCTCCGAGGTCAGAGAGAGAGACCGGTCCCAGTGGATAAATACAAACTGGAACAGACGGAATTCTGCACCCAGATCTGAGGCAAGGTGGGGGCTCAGAATGGGTCACAGTAAAGAGAAAAGTCCATCTGGCTGCATGGAGGGCTCAGGGGAAGTTGGGAGCTTAGAGGCCCTAGGCTGTCAGGGCCATATTTATCAACCATATGTGTCACCAAATGTTTTGCACGCTTTCCAGTGAAAAACTTATTTTGCATTGGAAAGTAGCCTTAAAGCAATGCAGAGTAGCGCTATATGCTGTTTTATTCTACTTTGCCCCAAGGTGGCTTCCTATGAGTGGTGTGTGGGAATTCCAGTGGAACTACCCATGGATTTTGATGCAAATCCATATCTACTAACATTTGTAAACAGGTTGTGGGCCTAGGCTGCTTTTGGTTACTAAGTGTAGGGTTTCTTTTGGCTCTAGACTTTAGGGCTTGGGCTCCTATTGCCAGTTCAACTTGACAAAGGAAAACCCCTTTTCCAGCTCTAAAACTTCCTTTTTATTACATGTAAGCTACAACAAACGTAGGCCCTAAAGACCCATAGTGCAAGGTGCATTGTATTTAAAAAGTGGGACATGTGTTCTTACGTTTTACATAATGTCCTGATAGTGAAAAACTCTTAATGTCATTTTTTATTACTGTAATGCCTATCTCTCCAATGGCTAACACTGGGTTACCTTATGACGTTTAATAAGTGAAAACTTTGTATTGGGACCACGCAGAGATATCATGTTTAGACTCAAATGAATTGTAATTTTAAATAATTTTTAATGGTAAAGTCAGATTTTAAGTCACAATTTTGAAAATGCCATTTTGAAAGTATCATTTTCTTGTCTTAACCATATGTGCCTTCTACCAGTGTCTTGGGTCACATGACTGTGCATTGGGCTTTGTATGTTCCTCCCCTACAGTGACACAAAAGGGGACTAGGTGTTGGCAGGATGGGCCATCCTGACAGGATGGATGGAGGCAGAGGTATGACCTGCCCACTTACACCTCAAAGGGCTTACTTCCAGCACACACCATGGAAACTGACACTAGGTTTTTCTGTTCACCCCAGTCTTCTTGGAGCCTTGACAGGGGAAGGGAAGTACTTTGCAGAACCAGATGTAAGGGTAGTATTGGGAATCCCCCCACATCATAGGCTGGCACCAGTTATAATTATTGAACCCTCAGGACACCTTTTCATTACATTTGTGGGCCTGTGGAAGACTTCCGAAGAAATCTGGCCACCAGAGGACTGCCCTGCTGCTACCACAGGCCTGTCCTGCTGCTAGATGGGCTGCCTTGCTGTTTAAAGGAGAACTGGACCATCTCCTGAACCTAGGGCCATTAGAAATGACCTCTTTGGCTGGCCTGTTGTGTGAGCTACAGGGACATAACAAGCTCCTGAGGCCTTAAACCCTGCACCTGGCCTTTGCTGGAGTGGGTTATAACTCCCTGAGTGGTAACCCCAGGTCCTGGACCCTAGGAAGTGGTGTTAGAGGTGATTCTCCTGCCTAACCCTAAAATGTGGGAGCTAGAAATTGTCATGTCCTTTAGGTTAGTCCCATCATGTACATACCGATTACATATATTTTGTCCCATCCACACGACATAACGGTCTTACACAGGTGACCTTTTACCTATTAGCTTACTTTTGTCTCTGCAACATCAGGTTGTTGGTACCATATCTTAATCCCTTTACCTGACGTTTCATAAAGATGTCCCTAGGCACAACAGATTTATTCTGTATAAGGGTCACCACTTTTTTCATCCATGGCCAACAGCCAGCTGTGCATGAGTGTTTTTGTTTAGAAAAGGATAAGCAAAGGATTAGTGAATGTTTTAAAAACATATCGATTCTGGAAAAACCCTGGAGTGACCACTTTAGTATAAAAGACCCTCACTCCCCCTTACAGACAGAGAGGAGAATTCCTTCCAGGCTGGACCATGACTCTGCAGGCTGATCCTTCGACAGCCTGGCAGAGACCTGACATCCCTTGCGGGGTGCCATCCTCGACGCAGAGACAGGGTCCTTAATTCAGAACCATCAGGTGAGGGTTAGTACTTCCCGGGGGATTCTTGGCTCCATTAGGATCTATCCTGACATTTACATACACAGGCTTCACCCACATACCTAGGCTAGGTACACTTAGGTAGACAACACATCGTAGGAGTACGCCCATGCTATTGTTTTATATAATCTGCTTTTATTCATCTTATTAGCACTATGGTAGAAATGTATCTGCTATTTACGATATTGGTACTAGCGATTACATTTGTCTGCTCCTGTCTTTTGATTGTCGTGCCTAATATGTTTCATACTAGACTGACGCTTGACCAATAAATAATTATTGAAACCGTTACAATCGTCATTCTATGTGTATTCTGAGAAAAGTAAGCACGAGTGACTGAGCAAAAGATACTGTATTGTTTCCACAATACCTGAGGAATCAGGGTTGTCATGTTCAGTGGTTGCCAGAAACTACATACACCGCTGTAGAAAACCGGGGGGTGTGGGTGGTAGTGGCACTGTAGAGCTAGCTGGTCTAACGGCTGACTCATCCTGTGGGGGTGTCCAGAGTCTGTCTGCACACCAAGCCCTCAGTTTAGGTCATCCAATACGTGCAGGTCCTGGGGGGTCCTAGGAAGTACACAACATGGATCCGCCAATGTTGTTTTGGTTCTTATAGTAACAGTAAAATCTGAGTAGTTCAGTCGTGCTTTCTCAGACAACCCTCACATTTTCCAGAGACGTCTGAAGTGGGAAGGTTAATCCGCCTCAGCTGAGCAGGTACACCCTGTGTATGGGCTGAAGGTTTAGACAAGCTTGTAAGGATTAAAAGTTCCCATATTGTGCTAAACCCTACCTCTAAAACCTTTACTTTCTTCTCCTTTCAAAAAGACTGAACCTATGACTAGCAGCGGAGGGTCTGATGGAGACAAATTTGCTAATGCTCTTAATATTACAGAAAACTGCCGACAGGCAGTAACTCTGAAATTATTAGAACATGGATTACCTGCAACAGGTGGCCATGTTACTTTCGTGATTGAGGCACACGAGGTGTTTGGATCAGAGGTATTCTATTCCTGGGTAAAATTCCCACCTGCAGATCCACAGACACATTTATTTCACGGATACATTGAAGTGGATCCACCGGAAGAATACATCCCATACAAGGACATTGAAGTCCAGTTAACTTACCAGCAACATAAAAACTGGTTTAAAGGCGCCCTCAAACACACAGCCTCAGTCGTAAGACTCGGTTCGCTCAGCATAGGAGGAGCAACATGGCCGGTCTTAGCGACTTACACTCCACATCCTGAGATAGACACGCTCCCAGTAGGTGAAGTGCGTACACTATACAAAGAAGTAGTCAGGCTATACAGACATATTGTCCAGTTCGTCATGCGAACACTCACATTACAACCTGCGAGAGCTGCTCCGCCTGGTACAGTCCAGTCCCAACACAGACCACTAATTGGTCCACAGACACTAAAAGCAATCATGGGTGCGTTCCCATCAAAAAAGGATCAAGTACCATTCTGGATTGCTCAAAAAATCGCACAGTTGGAAGCAGTATTTCCCCATACAGGTCCGCAGGAAAAACACAGGATGTTAACAATTTGCTTGCCAATGGGAATGGTTCCCTAACTGGAGGATTGTACCACATGGGGAACAATCTTTGCTGCAGTATACATAAGAATACACGGTATCCCAACCATATCAGTTATTCCTGAAATATTAAAACAAATACAGAATGAGTACAGGGCAGGACCTGCCCTGGAATTGGGGATGACACTGATGGGTAATTTTGACCTAGTCTTGGCGATTATGCTGAGCAACATCAAGGGGGAAGCAGTAGCGATGGCTATACGCCAATGCCTAAGGGAAACAGCTCCTGCGAATCAGGAGCATGCCTCACCAAAAATTATCGAAGAAACCTATGCTTCACTAGGTAAAGATAGTTTGGGAGCCAAACCAGGGAAACCACAAGTGATGAGTAATTCTGACAAGGATAACTCAAAGCAACCACCCAATTCTTCTAAAAAGAACTAGGATAATAATAATCAATCCAAAAATAATAATAATAAAGGAAACACTTCATGATCAAGGTGTGGGTCTCCCCAAAGGGAGTCCTCTGAAAAGAGGTACCACCTTAGGAATCATGATAATAACATTAGGAAACCTGACAGGTATCAGGATACTGATACACGTTCCTTTCAGGGTTCATCAAAAAGCTCAGAGAGGCAAGGACGGACAGAACTAAAAATGGAAGATCGACCAAAGGGAAAAAGGGAAACACATCGCGCTTCAGATTTCATTATCAAACAGGAAGAGCAACCTAAAGTGAAGACTCAATTAAAAAAAAAGAAAGTTGCTGGCTTAAAAATTAGAAATGCCCAGGTTACTGAGGAATCAGCTTCTGAACGGGGAATGGGCTCTAACGATGCTAGACAGCACGGCAGAAGTAACAATCGCTCGCCAGAACCTGAAGGAATTTCTGGTGACAGCAGTATTGAATGGATACATCACAGTGGAAACACCTGATACCAGAGTGAGTGTCCCACACCGTCTACACAAAATTAATCTCCAAATAGAGGGGGACATCGCAAGAAAAATTAAAGGTCTCTTTTGGGAAAATTTGACATATGGATATGACATCCTGTTAGCAGAAAAAGATTGGCCGCCTGAATTTGTAATGGATTGCTCAAAAGGTGAAACCATCATTTTGCCTGCTTTTTCCGACCTCATTCCTGTTTCCTTAAAACACTCATACGCGCGGTAGTGGGCGCAAGCGCTAGCTCTGACATTATACCGCAAACATGTAGGAGTCCAAACACCATGAGATCCCATTGAAAACTACTCCAACTCCACAGAGACAGTACCCTATTAAAAATGAAGCAAAGAAACAGGTCAAAGAAATCTTAGACCAACTAGAATACCAAGGTGTGATTGAAACTTGCACCTCACCAATGAACAACCCTTTGTTTCCCATCATGAATTCTGACAACACATATCGTCTGGTTTTAGATTATAGACATTTAAACACTTGCACAAAAACATTTGCAGTTCAGAACGCACATAGTGACGCATTAATGAATAACATTGTGCGGAAGAGATACAAAACAACACTAGATATCTCAAAAGGATTCTTCTGCCAAAATATAGCTCCTGAAACCAGATATTTGACAGGATTTTCTGCCCTCGGCAATCAGGGTCAGTTTTGTCGCCTGCCCCAAGGCTATAAGAATAGCCCTGGGTTATTCTCGGCAAGAGTGTCAGAGCTATTACAAACTTGCAATGAGGAGGCAGTGTCCTACGTAGATGATATTTATCTGACGGACGATAAATTACTTGAACACTTGTGCAGGGTGAACAACATAATTGTTGGTTTTGCCAATTTGGGCTACAAATTTAACTTCAAAAAATCAAAAATTGCCCATCTCAGCGTCCTATTTTTTGGATATGAGCTGTCAAGTGAAGGCAAAAGCCTGGCCGCAAACTTTTTAGAAAAGTGTGCGCTTATCCAGCCTCCAAAGACTCTGAAGGGTTTACAATCCATTTTAGGATTTCTAAATTTTGGCAGAACATACATACAAGACTACGCTGAAAGAGTCAAACCTTTCTACGACCTAATCAGACCAGATTTCACAGCAAACAAGTGGACTCGAAAACATACAGACACTCTACGTTCAGATCAAGCTGACATGATAGCTTCAAAACACTTGCAGACACGAGTAAACGTCCGGAACCTGGTAATACGGGTCGTATCCAGGTTATCTGGGTATACCTACATCACGTTCAATGAAGGTGAGACAGTTCCAATATCATACAAATCTCATTTGTACACAAATGCTGAAAATAGATTTGCAGCAACAGAAAAAATACTGACGGCAGTACAGACTGCTGTAGGGAGAGAAAGAGCACTAGCACAGGGAAAACGCATCATCATTGTAACCCCGATACCGACTTTAGAAGCGGTTACCAAAGCCAGCATTCCAAATGCTAAGGCACTGCATCCACGATGGATACAATGGGCTAATACCCTCACTGCAACAGATGTAGAATACAGATATGATCCTACACTGAAAACATAAGCATTCCTGCAGTACGAACAAGAATAACCTCTCCCGAATAAAATCTTGCATCTAGATAAGTATGAATACATCCTTTACACTGACGGTTCTGCTCAACCTGCCATTGGAAGTAAACAGCAATATATCGCCGCATGTGCTATAGTGAAAGGTCGGATGCGTAATGGTAAGTTCCATCCCAGGAATACAACTACACAATCTCTAGGAGATTTTACAGCGCAGCTGGCAGAACTGAAAGCCCTGATATTAGCACTACAGTATACGGATTGGGAATTCCCCACACTGATTGTGTGCAATTCATTTTTCTGTGTGCAATCTTAAAATGAATATCTTCACTACTGGGGCCAGAATGGGTTTAGAGATGCAAAAGGGTGGCACGATAAAGCATAAATTGTTATGGGAACAAGTGGCAAAGCTGAAAGCATGCCTGCCACGGGCTCAAGTTATTCACACTTTGAGTAATCAGCATGTTGGCATACACGTTGAAGGGAATTCACTGGCTGGTGAAGCCACCAAGGCGACAGTGCGAACTGCTGCAGTTGCCGCAATCACTCGTTCACACACAAGAATAGACGGAGATATACTAGTAGCTATCAACGCCACAAAGAATGGCTCTGCTGTCCTGCTAAAAGGCTTTCCACTCAAGTACTCCTACAAGTTAGATGCGCACAACACACCGTATGCTCAAATTCCAGGAGTGGGGATAGATTAATTCCAAACAAAGATCGCAGATTAAGTTTAATCCTAGCTGCACACGAGGGTGTGGGCTCAGCACACGTAGGAGTCACTGCAACAATTTCATTATTGAAGCAGCATTACTGGTGGTCGGGGCTGACAAAACAAACAAAGGACTATGTCCTGACGTACGATATTTGCCAGCAGATGAAGGGTTCCACAATTCACAGGCCACCACAAACACCGTTACTGATTTCAGACAGACCTCTCGCATGTCTCTATTTGGACCACTGCGGCCCCTTAAATTCAGACGGGGCTTACAAGTACATCTTGGTGGCAGTGGATTCCTGCTCTAGATTCCTATGGGTTTGGCCCCAGTGCTCGACTGACGCTCGAACTGTTATAAAGGATTTGCGAGTCTTCATCAGGACATACGCAATTGGCACGTTACATTCCGACCGTGGCCCTCCGTTTAGCTCTCGGGTTTACAAGGAAGCCATGGAAAGTATGGCCGTGGCCTTGCGGTACTCCTCGCCCTATCATCCAGAGGGAAATTCGGTGGTGGACAGGAAAAACCGGGACCTAAAGCAACCCTTAACAGCTAGGGTATTAGGTGCGGGTGGTAGTTGGGTCCATCACCTATACGGGGTCCAGAGGGCTTTAAATAACATGCCAAGAAAATCCTTGGGAGGTCGTACCCCTTATGAAATCCTGTTTGGGACAAGAATGTGGGTAGCTGATCTCGATTGTGCCAGCACAGTGGCGGATGCAAAACCATTTGAACAGAATGACCGTTTGGCTATTTTACAGGAACTCAATGACTTCCGAGTGTTACAAAGCAACGTGCAAGTCAAACGCACCGCAACTGGGGAAGTGAAACCAGTTCTGAAAAGACCTGCCTGGGTCCCGAAGATTGGGGACCTGGTCAGGGAAAAGATCGTGGACAGAAGAGAGTTTGGGCCTTCTTACAGAACAGCTGTACCTGTCCTAGCGGTAGTGGGATCAAGAATAGTACTTCTGTTATGTTATGTTAAGTTATGTTAACTAAGCTTGTAAAGCGCGCAGCTGCCTCAGCAAAGAGGCGTCCCGGCGCTAGCAGCAGAAAGGCATGGAGGCTAAGAAACTGGGCAAAGCAGCAAAAGAAGAAGTGAACATAAAAAGACAAAATTAGGCCGCAGGAAAGAGGTAGGTCTTAATGGCTTTACGAAAGGCCAGCAGGCTATCCAGACTTCGAATCTGACAGGGCAGAGAGTTCCATAACTTGGCTGCTAAGCAACGAAAGGACCGCCCCCCAGCCCGGAGACGGTTCACTCGAGGGATCACAGCCAAGTGTTGCCCCAAAGAGCGCAGCTGGCGTCCAGGAACGTAAGGTACCAACAAGTTGGCCAAAAGCCCGGGAGACGCAAACTTAAGAATTTTAAAGGATAGGCAAAGAGCCTTAAATTCGATTCGCTTAGCCATGGGCAACCAATGTAATTGCCGGATAGCACCGGCTATAGAGCATCTGCGTGGGAGCCCCAACAGGGCTCTGGCGGCTGCAAGCGCACCACCTCAGCCTGATTAGCCCCAAGGAGGAGCGAGCTGGCATAGTCAAGTTTAGAGAGTATCGCCGCCTGGACGATCAGCTGACGAGTGGGTGGATCAAAGAACCCCAGCAGGGGTCTAAGCCCATGAAGAAGGCCGAAACAAGTACCGGCTACCTTCTTGGTGTGATCCTGGAAGCTGAGGATGGAGTCCATCCACACCCCTAAGTTTTTAACCGCTGTCTTGGGGACGGGCGCACTACCAAGAGAGGTAGGCCACCATTGCTCACTCCACAGGCTCCTATCTTTCCCCACCAGCAACACCTCGGTTTTATTGGCATTAAGCTGGAGGCAGTTGGAGGTCATCCACTCCGCGACTGCCGCCAGACCACTTCTAAACTTGGAAGCGTCCTGCATAGAGTCGTCGGAGAGGGCCACCACCAACTGCGTGTCATCAGCGTAGGAGACCATAGTGAGGTCTTTGTCCCTAGCCACCGTAGCAAAGGGTTGAACATACAGGTTAAAAAGTACCGGACTCAGAGCGGACTTCTTCCGCCTCTTGCCGGCAAAAACAAAAAAGATTTGTCTCCATTGATCTGATCAAACCACATCATGTGGCCGATTCTAAACAGTAGGCCGCGTGGGGTCCTGAGTAGCCGCAGATCTCCTCTTGCTACTATACAGGAAGTTCAGATGGAAAGACTAATAACCTTTCAAGACTCCACTACGCAATGTGAAGGAGTAACGAATAATGGAGCACAAATCATTCCAGTTGATATTGAAAAACATCAAGAAGAAACAACCATGCAAGTTGCAATTCGGCCCAAGAATGATGTCTACATTAATGTGCCCTCGAACGACACATCTGCCAGTTCTACAAAACCTGCGGAGCTACCGAATATAGATCGAACTGCGTCTGGCTACTTTATCAACTTAGATGATTTCTCTTCAGATCCAAGTGAACCTGATCAAACACCACCCACTTCAAAGAAAGAAACATTGCACCAATTCTATCTTTTGCTCAAAAAGACTTACTTAGTGCCACTTGCTTGCATATTTGGTTCGCAATAGGGGTAGTATACCTGTTAACTTGGATTGGCACAGTAACTGTCTTTTTTCTGCTTCTGAACGGACATTATCTCCCAGAATGCTCTGCAGTACAATCCGTGAACTTGGTCCTGAAACCACATACATCATCACATCATGAACAAAGAGATTTGTCCTTGGTGAACATTACAGCAATTCCAATACTGGATGGTATAGTTTGGGACAAAGTTTCTCATGATATATATGGCACCACTGAACATTTGAAAATTCCACATTTGTTTAAAATGTCTTTGAATGATTACATTACCCCAAGTACACTATCTGATGATTGGGACATTGAGACTGTAAATACTATGCTCACAGTTTTAGAACAATCTGCTGCATTTTCTTACAGGGAATTGTATGAGGAAAGAACTGACTACAATACCATGTTTTGTTACCAGCATTATGGTCATAATTTTTTGCATAGAGCAAGTGTACCACGCACTGCTAATGTGTACCATCAATGGTAACATTGCCCAACACCACCACATTTGCACAGAAGTTCGCATACTTTTCGGGGTTCAATACATCCGACCCAGAATCGTTTTACTACAAACTTGCACAGACTAATGCAAAAGCGAAGAAAATTATGCTAACAAACACAAAGCTGATATATTCAGCACCTTTTATCTCCCAACTGTCTATACAGGTTTTCGACTACTGGAGAGACACCATAGACACAAAATCCATCTGGGGGACAAGAGAGTGGCAGGTTCAGGGAACTGAGGCTTTATTCAGAGCTTGCCTCCTACCATTACAGATGATTTTCCTGAACAGAACAGTACAACAGACTACCTGTTACGGGTTTGCAAAGGTCAAAGACCTGAAAACACCAAGCATCCCTTCACCCACACCTATTAAGGGTTTCACAAATAACACTCTAACAAATGAAGGGACACATGGTACAAGGACGTACAATTCATCATCTCCCGTTTGGAAGGGTTGGTTGGTCTGGCCTGTAGACACGAATATGTGTAACTCAAGATTCAAGGGTACCACCGAAGGGTTTAGTATCCATAGGCCTGACCCCTGCTATGTACACAAAGACGACCCAGGGGTAGTGAATACTTATAGTGTCGGGAAGTTGTGCCTTGATTGGTTTAAGACCTCAACACTTTCACAGGTGAAACAACACTTGTCCCTTCTGTCAGGCAACATGGATCTTAGGGATTTCTTGTTAGGTCCCAAGAAACCACGTAGGAAAAGCTTCTTATATGCCATCTATAATGAGGTTTGGAGAGTCTCCCAACAGGAAACTCTTGAGAGACTTTGTGAAATCGATAGAATTAACCTAGAAAAGGCCTTAGCTGTGATAGGCATGACCACACACTCATCTCGTATTTATTCATTGGGCAACATTGTGTCCTCAGCTATCGACATAATGGAACACGATTTATCTATTCTACAACATGGGCAATCTTAGCTACGCGCTATTATGCTTTTAAGCTGGACGCTTCAATCATTGCGTTCTGGCCACATTCCTTGGCGATACATTAAAGACACAAATTTGTTTACGGGTTACAATCTGACTGACAGACAATTGACCATGGCACGCAGAGATGCGAAGTACACCATGCTGCTCATTGACAAACTAGAGAAGTTACCTTTTACTGTAGCAGAATCACCATCTATGGAATGGTTAATTCATGGCTATATCACACTGCCAATCACGACATTCCAATTCCAATACTGCCTGAAATATTACCCAGTAGGCAGGTGTGAAGCGTTGGGCCAATGGGTACATACGAGAAACCTGGGAGTTTCCATATACATATAGGTGCAGGAACAAGGACAAGGAGGTTTTCTTGAGTGGTTCAAACTGCGAAAAGGCCGTGAGTGGGTCTTTAGTGTGTAAGGAAGTGTCGCAGCACGGCGCATGTAATTAGTCAATAGCGAACTTGTCCTGCTACCTGAAGGGTTCCCCAGCTGCTGTAATTCATCCAGTTATCGAGTTACTTTCAAATGGGAGTTACTTGATGCTGAATGACCAAGGCTGCTGTGGTATGACGCCCGCCATTGCTTATCTAGTGACCGTCAACTCCAGGGCTGTTTGTTGTAAGCTATTGTTTCCCCCAGCTCGCACAGTTAGCGAGGCACCACTGTGGCCTTCACTGAATGTATCCAACATAGGGTTTGATTCTCTGAGCAGACTGAAAGCCATGCTGTTTCAGCATAATGTGGCCTTAACTTCAGCCCAGGAGAACTTTGATCTCCAAGTGGCAAGGTCTTCGGCAGAGATACAGGCTCCAGCCCGTACGAACTTCCCGCTCCATTTCGGAGAAATGGTCCATCGTATCTTTAACATGTCTGATACGTGAGGGATAGTACACTTATTTAAGAGCATTGGATCAGGTCTGTTGGCCACCTTTCAAAACATTTTCGGAGTGATTCCATCATTTATACATTCCGTACTTGGAAGCGTTTTTGGAGGGCTTCAATAGCTTTCAATAGCGGGCATCCTGATTTGAATTCTATTGCTTCGCAATGGATGTCGACATCACTCGAGACATGGAGAGAACACTGCTGGAGCAACGTTGTCATGAGCGAATGGTATTCTTCGTGGGTATACCTCCGCTGAGAGAGCTGAGCGAGCATTGGTTCCTGTCTTTCAGACCGGCCTGACTTGACTGCATCCTGCCAGTATTCCGCTGCCTCTTTTGCGGATTCGGACACGTGTTGGACCTCTGTCTGACACTTCCATCGGTTGCTCCGCCGGACATAGACATGCTCCTGGCGCCTTTGCGGGCCCATGTGCACAGTTGTCCACAGCGTATTCCCATGTTGATGATGGCATTCCTAGAGCTTCCACGGGATGCTTCAGATCCTGTTGGTACGGAGACAGGCTCTACTACGGATGTGCAGGCATCAATCTCAGGCACGCAGGCATCTAATTCTTCCCTGACGGCTGCCGTGGGAACTAGTTATGACCACCTCTGCTCATTGGATCTCATACTGGAGGTACTAGAAGGACTGCCTCCTGCGGATGACATGTACAGTGATGTTGAGTCTTCAGCGCAGGATTCTTAAACAATTTGGCCTTTCCTGTGCTGGGAACCGTTTGGGCAATTTTTAAACATGTACCAAATTGAAGGTGGATACTTTGAAAATAACAAGGAACCCCTGTAAGGTAAATGTAACAATTCCTAGGACAGGGTAATAGCAATTACGAATAGTAAACTCCTAGGCAATTAAATTAAGATAATGGCACAATATAGGCCTTTAAAAATAAGCCAATAATAAATCCTCACAGTTAATGCAACACAATGTACCAACTCAAAACTGTTTAGAAATTTTTTTTTATCTTTATTTTTAAAAAAATATATAAATCTTCTTTTCAATTAATCATAAAATCTTTGACATACATATATACATTACAAACAACAAATATTAAAAACTGCTATCACTGGTCAAATCTTTAATTCACAAACCAATGTAATCTTTAGCTGTAGTGTAATGCGACCAAATATACAATTATATAACAACAATCCACATTTCATAAAATAAAATTAAAATTGTGGCACAAAATTATCTTCGACGCGTTTCGGCGCACTTGCGCCTTCTTCAGGAAAGCCACACGATTTCCTGGAAACAATTGAGAGGTACACTGAGTTCATACTTATTTTTATTTGCAATCTAATTCAATTAGCTCTTCTAAAATTAACAAATTATATAATTTAAAAACTACGATGTAGTGAGATATAATAAAGTCAAGAGAGACTAATATAGATAGAAATGCTGAAGATCACGTGATTAATTTAAAAAGACATATAATGGTGAGTTGATAGAAGAAAAACTCTCATTGAATAATTGATTTACTAATAGAGAACCAAGATACCCAACTGATTTCTTAATATTAATAAGGAAGGAAAAGAGATAATATAAATTTGCTTACTTAAAACTGATAGATCGCTGCTTTAAGATATTACATCGACTTGTAATGAGGTAGTCACTGATTTCTAAAATGGAAATCTAAAATAAATTACCTGAACAACTCTAAGTTTATAAGTCTCATATATTGAGGTAAATAAGGCTTATATTAAGGAAGAAATACCTTCAATATCGTTTTTAAACGCCGATCATCACTGGTGTATATGATTTATCGAAATAAACACTGTAGAGATAATGAAATCCAATTTCATCTAAGAAGATATATAAAGTCAATAAATAGATCAAATATATGATTCTTGATACTGAAAAACTACCCTGAGCAAATCTGAAAATGGCAGAAAAAGGAAGGAATCTGATATTACATAGCTGACTGAAATGTCAATTATAGTGACAGGGATGATAAATTCAATACTTCTATCTCTGGATGAGGAGAATAGAATTGCGATTCATATACGTTTCGAATCTTTCGTAAAATCTGAAAATCACCATAAAATTAAGATTAGGTAACAGTAACGTCTGCTATCTAATTGTTGACTAAAATTCATCCATGAAGCTATTTAAAAAAATGTAATAAAGAAATATACAAATATTGGTATATGTGCTATTTATAATGGCCCTATTGGTTTCAGTCTAATGTCCGCTATTTTGCTTTATATCTAAATCCTATATTATATATGTTTAGTTATCGTTAACCTACCAGTCTATTTTATCCATGTAAATAGCGGGAAGAGAAAATAACGACTCCACGAAAATGTGGGGTCATACTGAGCTACCACTATCATGTCTTCCAACAGACCAAGTATCTAGATTAGAGAGCTTCTAACTCTACCAAACCAATATTCTGTCACATAAGTAATATACCCTCCAAATCTGTGGCAAGCAATGCATTTACTAACCTGATAAAAACGGAGAAAGACCGCAATGGCGCCTTCGCGTCCTCGTCTTGCTCACACACACTTCCTTGATCGAATCCCTATGCGTAATGGTTGGAGTTTTAAATGTTTGTATTCACACGTAAATCTGTCACGTGTCTTCACGTAATAAGAAACTGAATAGAGCCACTCGTAGTGGGACGTACGTAGCGCATTCAATGTCCAAATACGTCTCCAGCGTAAAGGATAGCCAACGTCAGAGAAAGGACGTGGACTCTTTTTGTATCTGGAAAAAACTTTATTGTTCCTCTAGATTGTGCTGTAATATTATAACATGTTGTAATATTATAACACACATTTCCTTGATCGAATCCCTATGCGTAATGGTTGGAGTTTTAAATGTTTGTATTCACACGTAAATCTGTCACGTGTCTTCACGTAATAAGAAACTGAATGGAACCACTCGTAGTGATACGTACGTAGCGCATTAAACGCCCAAATACGTCTCCAGCATAAATAATGGTCGACGTCAGAGAAAGGATGTAGACTCTTTTTGTAGCAGGAAAAAACTTTATTGTTCCTCTAGATTTGTACTGTAATATTATAACATAACCCTATCAGACAACTATAGGGGGATATAGACTATAATTAATCCTATCCCATCCATAGAAGATATTTGATTCAAAATCTTAAATTATTACATTCCAATAAATTATCTTATTACTGTAGTTATCCCTGACAGATACTAAAGAACCAGTATTCATTCAAGGACAACAAGGGTATGAACTATTCAGACAATTCCAAAAAGATTTTTCAAATGGCATTTTCCCAGGGTAACTCATTATTGAGCCCACACTGAAATGTATCTAAAACAAAAATCCAATAAACCTCTCTTTTTTTGCGGATTTTGTATCCGCCGTTGTTATCTGCAATATTAATTTTTTCTAAAACTCGCCATTGGAAATCCTCTGGCTTGTGGTCTGTCTCCAAAAAATGTTTAACCAAGGGAGCTGTCATTTTCGATGTCCGGATGGCAGAACGATGTTCAGCAATCCGAATATGAACTGCTCTAGATGTCTCTCCGACATAGCCTAATTTACACGGGCATAAAATTAGATAAATGACATCCTGTGTCTTACAATTCCATAAATGTTGTGCTTTAATAGTGTGTCCATTATGGACGAGGGTTTCACCTTCTAGGACTTGATCACATGACTTGCAGGCTGAACATTTAAAAGTCCCTTTGATAGGTACAGTGCCATCAATAGATTTTTGAACAAAGGGAACATCTGATTTAAATCTGGAATGAACTATCATATCTTTCAGATTTTTATTCCTACGATGAGCGAACAAAGGTTTGGCTATCTTTTTTTCTGCTTCTGGATTGCTTTTTAGGATATGCCAATTTGCATTAACTATTTGTTTCACTTTAGCATTCAAAGTAGAATGTCTAGTGATGCAAACAAGTTGGTCCATCTTTTTATGTGTATTATTTGTAAGGAGATGGTCTCTATCATAGTAACGCGCTCTTTTATATGACTCCCTAACTAATCTGTGTGGATAACCATGTGTTAGAAATTTTTCTTTCATTTTTTCAGCTTGAAGATCAAAATCTGATAGTTTAGTGCAATTACGACGTAACCTTAAAAATTGGGAAAAAGGGATACTATCTTTTTGGGAACGCGGGTGATAACTTTTAAAATGAAGAATGGTGTTTCTTGCCGTAGGTTTAGTAAACAAATCCACTTCTAGAATTCCAAGATTATGTTTAATAAGGATATCCAGGAATTCTACCTGTTGCATACTTGTATGGGCTGTGAATTGTAAGTTGATATCAGCAAGATTTAACCACATTAAAAATTCCCTTAAATTATCTTCCCCATCGGTCCAGATAAAAAGATGTCATCAATATATCTGGACCAATGGGAAACAGACTCAGAAAAAGGGCAACTTCATTATGGATGAATTTCTTCTCAAACCAAGCCATATAAATATTAGCTATTGTAGGAGCTACTGACGCTCCCATACTTACTCCCTTTATTTGACGATACAATTGTTGGTCAAATTCGAAAGTATTTTCTGTGAGAACTACATGTAAACATTTCATAAGAAAAGGTTTAGAACATGGAATTTTAAATTCATCAATGAACCATTCAACTGACTCTAATGCTTCCTTTTGAGGTATATTACTATAAAGGGATACTATATCAAGAGTAACCAAGATATGAATAGCTGGGTTAAACTTGAGATTTTCTACTCTATTAATAATATCTCGAGTATCTTGAATAAAGGAAGGAATTTTAGGTATAGATGGTCTAATTTTTGTATCTAGAAATTTTGACAATGGTTCAGTTATGGAACCTATTGTAGAAACTATAGGTCTATAAGGAGGGTCATCAACATTTTTATGCATTTTAGGAATTCCATAAATACAGGATGTCTTCCTTTCAGAGCAATTCAAATAGTCATATTCTTTCCTACTAATATGTCCTGCATCCAATGCTCTATTAGTCAAAGCCGCTATCTTTTGAGCTACTCTGGTCATGGGATTAGATGTTATTTTCGAGTAAAAAGTTTGATCATTAAGCATAGATTCCATCTTCATTTTATAGTTTTCTGTATCAGTGACAACAATTCCTCCTCCTTTGTCACAGCTTTTTACTGTAATACTTTTGTTTTTACCTATCGCTTGCAAAGAAAGGAATTCCTCCCTATTCAAGTTATATAGGGGTTTTGGGATGAATTGTGTAGCTTGATCCAAACGCTTTAACACAACATTTTCAAATACTGCAACTTCAGGGCCAACTTCTGTCTAGTGAAGGAAGAAAACTAGATGGCAATGATAATTGTTGTGAAGTATTAGGTTCAAATGCTATTTCTCTTTCTTCACTGAAAAACTTTTTAAGTCTGATCTTGCGAAAAAACAGAAATATATCCCGATATAGTTCATACTTATTAAAAGATGAATGAGGAACAAAAGATAAACCTTTAGATAAAAGTGTCATAGTCGCTGTATCTAAAATCTGTGAGGAAAGATTAAAAATAGGAATAGTATCTTTTATCTCCAATATTGCTTGTTGCGAGTCTCCAGAAAATGTGGAGAGTCTGGCTGGTGTTGATAATTTTGGTAATTCTCTCTGGGTTGCGGTTGAAACCTGACTCTTTGACGACCCCTGTTGATCCCACGCTGTCCTAAAAAAGGTTTGCATGTATTTTGATTAGAGGGATTATATCTTCCGTCAGATTCATAATAATTAGAGCTACCCTCGCCCTCCGAGTCTGAAGTATCGGAAAAGGTCATAACTTTTGACTTTTAGATGTATTTTCATTCATGTATTGATTTTGTTTATAAAAATTTTCACTGAGGTATGGGTAAGTTCTTTCTATGGAATAAAATCGTTTATCTTTTGTTAATTTGTCTATTTTCCGTTTATTTAAGTATTCCGCAAAAGATGCTAACTCTTTTTCTGATTCTTCTAATTTTCGTTTCGCATCTTCTACACTATTAGATTTTTTAATTTTCTCTTCTAATTCTAAAAGCTCAAGCTTCAAAGATGCCACCAACTCTTTTGCTGTTTCTATAATATGAATCATAAGATCTCTTGAGCATCTATTTGCAATGAAGCTCCATTTTTCTAGAAATGGCCTATGTTGAATGAAAAGTCCCGGAATGTTGCGAACCCGCAAACCCTGAGGGATAATGCCTGCTCTAAGGTACTCTATCATAAATTCTCCGTGGGCTTCCATTCTTTTTATCTTTTTATTAAGATTAGATATTAATAATGTATCATCATTATTTTGTATATTTGTTTTTATACCATTACTAGAAGAATTAGTAATACCTACAAGAGCAGCAAAGTCATCATCTGAAAAGCCAAATGTTCTAAGTTTCTCCATACTAGTCTGGATATATAATTCCAATGATAAACCCCAAAATAGATGTTAATATAGAAGAAAAGAGTGAAAAATATAAAATAGACAGAACACAATATAAGGAATAGCTTATCAAACACTAAGAAGATGGAACAGACTTTGTTTTTTCTTCTCTGCTCTATCTGAACATAGTGGCTTTCAAGGTGCTCAGAACAACAATGACAATATATGCAAACATATAAAGGACCTTTTTGAACGCTTTTTAGGGAAGAATACCTTTTACATAGACCTAGCTTTTAAAGACTTTTTGAGTGCTTTTTAGTATGCTTTTTATATAAAGGATTTTTTATGCCTTTCTTAGCATTGACTATCATTACCTAGCTGACCTTGTTGACCTTTTGTTGAGGAGTGGGTGTCATGTCCTTTAGGTTAGTTCCATCATGAACATACCGATTACATACATTTTGTTCCATCCACACAACATAACGGTCTGACACAGGTGATCTTTTACCTAGTAGCTTACTTCTGTCTCTCCGACATCAGGCTCTTGGTACCGTATCTTAATCCCTCTACCTGGCGTACATAAACATGTCCCCAGGCACAGTAGATTTATTCTGTACAAGGGTCACCACTTTTTTCATCCATGGCCAACAGCCAGCTGTGCATGATCATGTTTATTTAGAAAAGGATTAGCAAAGGATTAGTGAATGTTTTAAAAACATATCGATTCTGGAAAAACCCTGGAGTGACCACTTTAGTATAAAAGACCCTCACTCCCCCTTACAGACAGAGAGAATTCCTTCCAGGCTGGACCATGACTCTGCAGGCTGATCCTTCGACAGCCTGGCAGAGACCTGACATCCCTTGCGGGGTGCCATTCTCGACGCAGAGACAGGGTCCTTAATTCAGAACCATCAGGTGAGGGGTTAGTACTTCCCCGGGGGATTCTTGGCTCCATTAGGATCTATCCTGACATTTACATACACAGGCTTCACCCACATACCTAGGCTAGGTACACTTAGGTAGACAACACATCGTAGGAGTACGCCCATGCTATTGTTTTATATAATCTGCTTTTATTCATCTTATTAGCACTATGGTAGAAATGTATCTGCTATTTACGATATTGGTACTAGCGATTACATTTGTCTGCTCCTGTCTTTTGATTGTCGTACCTAATATGTTTCATACTAGACTGACGCTTGACCAATAAATAATTAGTGAAACCGTTACAATCGTCATTCTATGTGTATTCTGAGAAAAGTAAGCACGAGTGACTGAGTGAAAGATACTGTATTGTTTCCACGATACCTGAGGAATCAGGGTTGTCATGTTCAGTGGTTGCCAGAAACTACATACACCACTGTAGAATACAGAGGGGTGGTAGTGGCACTGTAGAGCTAGCTGGTCTAACAGCTGCCTCATCCTCTGGGGGTGTCCATAGTCTGTCTGCACACCAAGCCCTAAGTTTAGGCCATGCAAAATGCGCAGGTCCTGGGGGGTCCTAGGAACTACACGACAAAATGTTTTCACCAAGAAATTCCTGGAGAGTTGACAGAAGATCGGGACCTACCTGCCAGCCGATCCTCCCATGGTGCATTGTCAGTCTGGCCTGACTTAACGGTCGCTCCCACTACGTTGTTCTCCACAGCAGCAAATCCCTTTCAGCTGGATCTCTCAGTGATGATATCTGCCCTTGTGGAGCTCTATTGGGCTACAGCCTGCAGCTTCACCCCACTGGAGGTTTTTGGCTTCCAAAAAGGTGTCTAAGTCCAAAGGTAAAAATCTTCACTGCGCTTGACAGCGCCCAATTCCCATTTGATGACGATGACCTCCTCGGCATGGAATTCCAGTTTCCCCACTCAGAGTTTTTCCCACCATCGTCAAAGGCTTCACAGTGACTTCATCCAGCAACTCCCTGATGATGACGACTCCTCCTCAGACACCTTCTGCTGCCTTGCTCCGCTGAACTCTACCTTCTTCTAAACATATCTTCGGAACTTTTTCTAAGTCCAAAGGTAAGCCGAGACCATTCCCAATCCACCTTGTGTATCCGATCTGTGCTCCATCGTGGTCACCCTCAACTTTTGACTTCGACTTGGACTTGTACGACCAGATACCCGTGGTTGGCACTTTGATGTTTTATAGAAGGGTAAGAGCTAACAAGGGAATTTCTCAACAAGAAATCATTTAAAATTATTTGTTCAACTCAATTGTGTAACCACATTATGGTAAAGGTATCAAATTCAAAGTCAAAGATACTATTGTTTTGATAAGCTTTTAAGACAGAGACAATCTAGGAAAGTACATAAAAATCTAAGTGAAGGAAAAATCAATAAATGAATGAAGACAACAGGAGTATATATTTGAATGGTGAAACAACATGTATTTAAAAACGCATAGGTGTCATAAGGGTACACAAAAAACAGGTTCCAAAAATACATCAACACTGTATCCTAATTGTCCAGTGTATTTGAGATTGTCTAAGAAACATGAGTCAATGAATAAAAAATCCACTCTCATACTTGAATAGTATCAATCTTCACTGCAGGGTAAATATTCCATGGGTAAAGAGATCAAGTTGCAAAAGAAGAGAGGTGGACTTATCTTCAATGTTTCGATCTCAATTAAAATTAATCTGCAAGACCATCTTCAGGACAATATTCATGTAGGGTAAATTGTGACATAGGATCCCAAAGGAAATGAAGATATATACCATTTGTCTATCTAAGAAGTGTCGAACAATCATTAAGATGAAATGCACAAATTGAAAATGCAGGCAAGAGTGTCATTCAATGAGACCATTATGATAAAGTCACACCACTGTTCTGTATAAATCTGAACAGTCAGGTGAGAAAGCGCGTCTTCAATTTATAAAGGGAGGTATGCACGCCCATTAGCAATAAAGTCAGCCCACTGTTCTGTGTAAATCTGAACAGTTTTGGACACTAAATTTCACTAAAAACATAAAAATTCATACCTTTCGTTCTAATGAATGGATTTAATTTGCTTTGGTGTCATTTTATTTACTAAAAATGTTTCTGTTTTTGTCAATTGGTTTGTGTAGGAAATTGGGTTAATGGTGCAGGATGTGAAGCTGCTTCAAGTGAAAGGTCCACAATTTCTACTCAATGGGAATCAAGCGCCCCATTGTAGAACTTGACTCTCTCAGGGTAGCGTAGCAGCCGCGGCCCGTGCAGGTAAGAGTGGTGGGGCTGGGTGGGGGGGGATTTCGAAAAATGACAAGGGACAATTAATTATTTATTTAATTTTCCCTCGTGGTCATCTGTCGCACCCCTCCCCAACCCTGCCCCACCACTCTTACCTGCACGGGCTGCAGCTGTAGCGAAGCAGTTCCGTACAAGGCGTACTCAGGCAGTGATGTGGGCTAGTATTTATTATTTGCTGGCAAGTAATAATGACACTGAATAAATGATTATCCAGTCTGTGCTTTTTCTTTAGAAATGGAAAAATACATTTATTGCACATGCTACTAAATGTTACAAAATAATTTGCAAATATATACATAAGGCAGATTTAAAATACCTTAGATAACATTCTGCAATCACAAAGCATTTCAACATTGATCCATAATCACTGTGAGCATGAAAGATTAATAAAGTATTAGAAACAAACATAACATGTGTCTGTGTCATTTGTATGTACCTTCAGGCCACATTAAATGTAGTTATAGAACCAGCCCCTAGCAAACACCACATTCCCAGTGGAAGATCAAAAACTCTAGCCTTAGAAGTGCTTGAAAAATGATAAAAATCCTGGGGTCATAATATCATTGACCCCACAACAAAAGGTCAGTTTTTAAAAATAACATCTGGCAGGCCCACTGCAACACCTGCTGCCCCCACAAAACTTATTTACTTTGTTGGTGCTCCTGCCATCCTGGGGCCACTACAAGGCAAGAAGAATATGCAGATAAGAAAAATACTAGGCCTGGGCATAAATTCCACTCCGCTCGCGGAATTTGCGAAATTTTGGCAATTCTGCGTTCCGCGGAATTGCTGAAAATTCCACGATCCGCGGCGTAGTGGAATTTTTTCCTTGTTCGCGCTTTCAAAATGCATGTTTGCGCGCGCGGGAGCGACTTACCGGGATCCCTGCGTTCGCCGATGAGTTTTCCTATCCGTTCGGGTGTGCCACGAGATTTTGGTAGCCGGCGGCGCGATCCCGCGAGAGTGTGCGAACGCGAACACGTCATTCGGACGCGCGATTGGACATCCGCGTTCGCGAACAGGAAACACGCATCGCGAGCGGGCGGGACAAGTGAAACAAGATGGGCGCGCCAATTGGCGACCGCATGGGCAAATTCGCGAAATATTTCCCCCCGAGCAACCAAACAGCGTCCCCGAACAGGAAAAACGCATCGCGAACGGGCGGAACAAGCAATTCCGCGTGCTTGCGGAATTCTGCGTAGCTCGCGGAGATTTTTTACCGTTTCGCGGAACTTTGCGTAACGCGACTACGCAAATTAGGACATTATTGGGCGCTTCTTTGAGAAGCAGTGAATATTTTAGTAGCTGCTCTTCAAGTGTGTGGGAGAGCTGCATAGCTTTTCCTTTCTTTTTTTTATTTGATGGGGGTGCCATATCCCACCTGGTTGTCCCTCCTTGCCTCCACATTGGGGGCAGCTCAAAGATTCAACCCCCAGCTACCGTTGCTGGCTCCCCACCTTGCCATCCTCCTTCACTGCTGTTGCAGAAGCTGGCAGGGTGTTTTTGTGTGGTGGCCGGCTCGCTACCCCCAGGCACAGGAAGTGGGGCCACCACAGTTGGGGTAGTGCATCGGCACCCAATGCCTTCTCCATTTTTGGAGGCCAAGATTTGGGGTCCAGGACCCCTTCTATCTTCTCAGGGGAGCACAATGCCACTGCCCCTCCTCTTCTGTGCATCAGGGGCCTGGAGATGGGGTCCAGGGCCCTTTTCTTCTGTCTTGGGGGGGACACGATCAATCGGGGGTGCTGCTACTGCTTGAACAGCCAGGTCTTGAGGAGTCTCCTGAAGGTTAGCAGGTCCTGGGTCTGTCGTAGTTGGAGGGGGAGGGTGTTCCAAGTCTTGGCGGCGAGGTGGGAGAAAGATCTGCCGCCGGCGGTCGTTCGTCGGATGGGGGGGATGGTGGCGAGGGCGAGGTCGGTGGAGCACAGCTGGCGATTTGGGGTGTAGAAGGTGAGTCGTTCGTTGAGGTATGCTGGTCCGGCGTTGTGGAGTGCTTTGTGAGCGTGGGTGAGGAGCTTGAAGGTGATCCTCTTGTTGACGGGGAGCCAGTGCAGGCCTTTCAGGTGAGCTGTGATGTGGCTATGGCGAGGGATGTCGAGGATGAGGCGTGCCGAGGCGTTCTATATGCGTTGTAGTCGTTTCTGGAGTTTGGCTGGGATTCCCGCGTAGAGGGCGTTGCCGTAGTCGAGTCTGCTGCTGACGAGGGCCTGGGTGACCGTCCTTCTTGTTTCGGTGGGGATCCATCTGTAGATCTTGCGGAGCATGCAGAGGGTGTTGAAGCAGGAGGAGGAGACGGCGTTGACTTGCTGGGTCATAGACAGCGAAGAGTCCAGGATGACCCCCAGGTTACGTGCGTGGTCGGTTGGCGTCAGTGCTGCTCCAAGTGCGGCCGGCCACCATGAGTCGTCCCAGGCGGAGGGGGTGGAACCGATGATGAGGACCTCCGTCTTGTCCGAGTTCAGTTTCAGGCGGCTGTTCTTCATCCATTCGGCGATGGCCTTCATACCTTCGTGGAGGTTGGTTTTGGCGGTGGTGGGGGCCTTGGTGAGGGAGAGGATGAGCTGGGTGTCGTCGGCGTAAGAGATGATGTTGAGGTCATGTGACGAGCGGTGCCATGTAGACGTTGAAGAGTGTCGGACTGAGGGACGATCCTTGGGGTACGCCGCAGATGATCTTGGTGTCTCTGGATCAGAAGGGAGGGAGGCAGACATTCTGGGTTCTGCCGGTGAGGAAGGAGGAGGTCCAGTCCAGGGCTTTTCCGCGGATCCCTGCGTTGTGGAGGCGTGTGCGTAGGGTGTGGTGGCAAACGGTGTCAAAGGCGGCCGAGAGGTCCAGGAGGATGAGGGCCACGGTTTCTCCGTTGTCCAGCAGGGCCCTGATGGCGGCGATGAGGGCTGTTTCGGTGCTGTGACTGCTGCGGAATCCGGATTGGGATGTGTCCAGGATGTTGTTCTCTTTGAGGAAGGAAGTCAGTTGTCTGTTGACAATCTTCTGGATTACTTTCACCGGGAACGGGAGAAGGGAGATGGGCCGGAAGTTCTTGAGGTCCTTGGGGTCCGCCTTGGGTTTTTTGAGTAGGGCGTTGATCTTGGCGTGCTTCCAGCTCTCCAGGAAGGTGGCGGTCTCGAAGGAGTTGTTGATGATTTTGCGGAGATGGGGTGCGATGGTGGGGCTGGCTTTGTTGAAGATGTGGTGCGGGCAGGGGTCTGATGGTGAGCCGGAGTGGATGGGGTTCATGGTTTTGATGGTGTCTTCGTCGTTGATGTGGTTCCAGGAGAGCAGGAGGCCAGTGTGGCTGGGGGGCGGTGGGTCTGAGGTGTCGGTATTCGTCAGGGGAGCCTGGGTCATGAAGCTGTCGTGGATGTCTGCGATCTTGCGGTGGAAGAAGGTGGCTAGGGCGTCGCAGAGGTCTTGCAATGGTAGGATGTCGTTGGAGTTGGAGCTGGGGTTGGAGAGTTCCTTCACGATGTTGAAGAGCTCTTTGCTGTTGTGTGCATTGTTGTCGATGCGTTCCTTGAAGGCGGTCCTTTTGGTGGTTCTGATGAGTTGGTGGTGTCTGCGGCTTGCGCTCTTGAAGGCGAACGCGATGGCGTTTCCCTCTTCTTTATTTCCGGGGCCCCAGAGATGGGTTTCTGGGCCCTCTTTGACTTCAACCAGCCCAGGGGTTGGGGGCCCCAAGCCTCAAGAGTTCTGGGTAGGAGACACAATGAACGCCCCCTCCAAACTCATAAGTAATTGATGAGCTTGCACCAACCCCCAGGCTCTGACAACCTCGGGGGGAGTTTCAGATCTTGCAATAGAGCTCCACATGATCCATTTCTCGAAAAGGTCAAAGGTCGCCAACCTTAAAAAGGCCATAACTCTGGCCCCGTTGGGCCAGTTTGAACAATCCAGGGCTCCTTCTATTGCCGGGGGTGAGCTCTAGCCATAAAGAGCATTTCCAGCAGCCCTCCTTGTCTTCAAGGTGGCATGAGTTGCAGAGATCTGCTTCCACTGACTCCCTGCACCAACTTTTCTTCTATTTATGGTCTCTGGTGCTTCACTGGTCCTTGGAGAGACCCACTGGTCCTGGGGTCCTGGGGTCAACTGCGAGCAGAGTTCTTAGGGGCATATTAGCAAGAAATGGCGATAACTATCGCTAACCTAGGTTAGCGCTAGTTTTTCTATCGCCGTCGATCCCTGCAAGTTATCGCCCTGTTAGTGACGTATTAGCAACGTTTTGCTAACAGGCGATAGCTGCAGGGATCAGCGGCGAAAACCGTTGCTAACATCAACGCGATGGCGTTAATGAAACCGGCGATAGCGGGTGGAATCCAGCGATAAGCCCTCAGCGATAGCAAAAGGCACGCTAACCCGCAACTTATGACTTAGCCTATCTGTCCACCTCCAACATAAAAGATGCACCAAAAAAAGGAATAATGCAGATTTGAGCAGCCAGGGCATAGTGCAGCACACATCAACAACCCCCTCAAGCCACCCAACATCCTGGTTGACCAGGATGAGATCCTGGTCCCCACGCAGGACCTGCATCTGGTTCCTGGATCCCTCACTCGACCTGCGTCTGGTTCCTGGATCCCTCGCTGGAGCTGCGTCTGGTTCCTGGATCCCTCGCTGGACCTGCGTCTGGTTCCTGGAACCCTCGCTGGAGCTGCGTCTGGTTCCTGGATCCCTCACTGGAGCTGCGCCTGGTTCCTGGATCCCTCGCTGGACATGCGTCTGGTTCCTGGATCCCTCGCTGGAGCTGCGTCTGGTTCCTGGATCCCTCGCTGGACCTGCGTCTGGTACCTGGATCCCTCACTGGACCTGCGTCTGTGGCCTGGAGTGGGATGTGGAGTAGATGTGGAGTCGATGAGCCGTGGCGGGAGACATTGATGTGCGACGATCACCCGTACCTGGTGGTGAAGTCTGGCAGGTCGCATGGAGACACGTTGCTGACCTGTGTGAGAAGCCCGCCTTGCGCACCTTGGTGCAGTCAATGGTAGAGGTGATCCTGCGCACCAACGTAGTGATGTCCGCTTTGCATACTATGATCCACCACTACACCGGGGTGCACGGAGGGGATTACCAATGGTGGGTGCAATTCTCCCTGCATCACAGGACGGATGATGTTGGGTTGGCCGGACGCCCTGGAGGGTGAGGCCCCTGTGCAACACTGAACTTGTGTGGACTGAGCGCTGCAACTACACGCCTAAGGGAGACCTGCTGCATCAACTGCATCGGGCGGTCCACCAGCTGACTACGCGGTGACTGCTGTACCCAGCCCAGTGAAAGCACACCTGGCTCAGGCTCCTGCTGGCTGAGTCACAGATGTGGAGAGAGTGCAGTGGATTGCGCCACGTGGTCAATGTCCAGGTAAGGAGAAGGTGGAACGCATAGCGCAGGTGTGCCTGGGGGGAGTCGCTCATACCTATCACATGTAGATGACGCATCCCCCAGTGGCGGGTCTACCGCTATGTTGGAAGAGCATTGCTCCACCACCTCAAGCAGTGCAGAAGGGGAACAATCATCACATGATGATAACTCAATCAATCACTCAGGGAATTGTAAGCGCGCCACACACCCGTGAGGGTCGCAAGGCACTGAGGGTGGGGGTCCGCAGATCTGTAAGCTGAAGAGCCAGGTCTTGAGGGTCTTCCTGAAGGTGTTCAGGGAGGGGGCACCTCTGATGTCTGCCGGTAGCTTGTTCCAGGTATTGGATGCAATGTGGGAGAAGGATCTCCCGCCTGCTCTGGCTCTGTGGATGCGCTGGGTTTCGTACAGTGTGAGGTTGGAAGATCGGATGTCTCATTTGTGTACGTGGAAGTTGATTCTGTTGTTGAGGTATTTGGTTATGTTGTTGTGTAGGCATTCGTAGGCGTGAGTGATGATTTTGAAGGTGATTCTTATCACCACGGGGAGACACTGGAGTCTACGTAGGTGTTGGCTGATGTGTTAGTGCCGGGGGATGCCGAGGACGAGTCTGGCAGCGGTGTACTGTAATGTCATTAGATTGCGGAGTAGGGACTTGTAAATGGCGGCGTAGAGTGCGTTTCCAATGTCCAGTCTGCTGGTGATGAGTGCATGGGTGACTGTCTTCCTTGACTCTGGGGGTATCCATTTGAAGGTCTTGCGGAGGATGCGGAGGGTGTTGAAGCAGCTGGAGGTGACGGCGTAGACCTGTCTGTTCATGGTGAGGGATGGGTCGAGTACGATGCCGAGGTTTCTGGCATGGTCCGAGGGGGTAGGTGGGCTTCCGAGGGCGAAGGCCAACAGGTGTTGTCCCATGCTGAAGGTGTGGTACCAAGGACAAGGACTCCTATCTTCCCGGCGTTGAGCTCCAGGCAGCTGTTGGTCATCCAGACTGCGACGTCCTGCATTCCGTTCTGGAAGTTGAGTCTGGCGGTGGAGGTCTTTTTGGTGAGGGAGAGGATGAGCTGGGTGTCATCAGCGTAGGATACGATGTTGAGGCCGTGTTGTTGGACGTTGGCGTCGAGGGTGCCATGTAGATGTTGAAGACGGTCGGGCTCAGAGATGAACCCTCTGGGACTCCGCAGGTGATTTACGTGGGATTGGAGAGGAAGGTTGGCAGTCTGATCCTTTGGCTTCTTCCGGGGAGGAATGATCGGATCCAGTCGAGGCCTGTTCCTTGTATGCCGGCGTCGTGTAGTCTGGCGACTAGTGTGTGGTGGGAGACGGTGTTGAAGGCCGCTGAAAGGACGAGTATGATGAGGACTGAGGAGTGGCCTTGGTCCAGGAGTGTGCGGATGTCGTCTGTGGCGGCCAGTAGGACGGCCTTGTTGCTGTGGTTGCTTTGCAATCCGGATTGGGACGGGTCGAGGATGGCGTTGTCATCAATGAATCGTGTCACTTCGCTGTTGACTGTCTACTCTGCAACTTTGCAACTTTGGCTGCGAAGGGGAGGAGCGAGATGGGCTGGTAGTTCTTGAGGTCGGTGGGGTCAGCTGTGGTCTTCTTGAGAAGGGGCCAGACTTCTGCATGCTTTCAGTCATCTGGGTAGGTGCCTGTCTTGAAGGTGGTGTTGATGGTGCATTGCAGTTCGTGTGTGATGGCGGCCGCGGCTCTGTGGTAGATGTGGGAGGGCATGGGTTGGTGGGGGCTCACAAGTGCATGCCTTTCATGGTTGAGGCTGTGTCTTTGGCTGTGACTGGCGTCCAGGTGGAGATGGTGGGCTGGCTGGTGTGTCCGGGGCCCGGGGTGTCTGTAGACGAGGGTTCCTCAGAGTGTGGAGTTGTGGATGGTCTGGATCTGGAAGTGCAGGTGTTTGGCGGAGGGGAAGGTTCCGCTGGGGGTGGTGAGGAGGAGGGTGCTCTTGTGTGCAATAGCGAAGCACCCTCCCGGGTGGTTGGTGCGGTCCTTCCTCTGGATCCTGTATCCGTCCGGGATGGCGGTCTTGATGTCAGGGGTGGAGGAGGTGTTGGTCCAGGTCTCCGTGAAGAAGGCGATGTCGGGCAAGAGAGAGTCGAGTAGGTTCCAGTTTTCCACGGCGTGTATGTGTACAGAGCGCCCATTGAGGGGGATGCATCCTAGGGTGTCGCCGGTGCTGGTGTCGGCTGTGTTGGAGTCCGGGGTGGTGGTTAAGCTCTGGCGGCAGTGGAGGCAGGAGAACTGGCCGTGGGTCGTGTTTGCCGAGGCCTGTTGTCAGTCTCTGACTTTCCCAGGTTTGAGTGCGTGGAGGGTGGCTGTGCTGTAGAAGTGGGTGGCCCATGATCCAGGCTTACTGGCGCTGGTCGCGGTTGGGTTGCAGACGTGCGCAGACGGGCTTGTCTTAGGTGCGCCTTCTGCGTGCCAGCAGCACCTGTCCACTGCGCAATTGCGCAGCATCCGCCATTAAGTAGGGTAGGGTGGAGGAACGATCAGCTGGGAGGCGGGAATGTGCGAGGACAGGGGCGCGGGGCAGCAGCGGCAGGAAGCGTGTAGTGCGGGCTCAGAGGAGCCAATGAAACAGTTAAAAAAGGGACAAACAATGGATAAATAACGGATGTAATCATGCTATGTATCCTCAGGGGTTGGGCGGGTGGGTAGGACTGCTACAAACAGTCCTACCTTGCATGTCATTAGCAATAAATATCGCTGGCATGCAAGGCGATAGAAAAACCGGGTGCCATCACCGGAAAGCTGTCGCTAACGCCTGTTAGCGAAAGCTTGCTAATAGGGCGATAAAAATATCGCCACTTTAGCGTCAAAAAAGTGCCGCTAAAGTGGCGATAAGCCCTTGATAATATGCCCCTTAGTCTTTTAGGGTATCAGGTGGCTTGTCCTTCCAGTTGTCCATGGCTGCTACTGCCATCCATTTCCAGTAGAAAGCACCCTCTGTCCATTCTGCTAGAGATTTTAAATGGGGGTAGAAGGTTGTAGAAGCCAGTCACCCTTACCAATCCTAGGGTGCCACTCCAACCCTTCACCCCTATCCAATCTGCTTTCACAGCATGGTGGGACAGTTCAAGATGCACCTGAAGTTAATGGTCACATCTCCTCTGGGAGCCACAGCTCCTCCCTTAGCTGACAACACTGCCAGGAACTTTCTCATCAACATTTTAAAGAGGAGCCCCTTCCTGTGTTGGCCCAAATTGTCAGAATTCCTCCTTTTTCAGTCCAGACATGGTACAGTGTGACAGCTAATTAACAGATGCAGATTTACTTCTCCACCCCTTTCACCTCAGGACCTGAAGGAAGCACTATTAGTTATTCCTTTTGTGTAGGCCTGGGCAGAATTTCAATGATGCTAGATGAATCTGGGCAATTTTGGTATTTCTTCATTATATTTTGATGCAGAATTACCGATAATTACTAAGGGTGTGCAAAAGTTCCGCTCCGCCGGGGGAGTTCACAGGGTTTTGCCCACTCCGGGTTCTGCATGGAATGCTGAGTTCTGGCAAAACTCCACCAACCGTGGAGTTTTTTCTCATGCGTGGCTCGCCAACTTAAAGTTGGCGAGCGCGAGCGAGAATTTGTGTCTCCTATTGCAATTTTCAGGTGCTTGAATACCTCCCGTCAAGATTTTTCGACATGGGCGGTCGCGGCAGGTTGTGACTGTTCGCCTTAAGAAAGCTGACGGTCAAATGGAAAATCAAGAAAGAAGAAGCACCCTCTGGTGCACCGCGTGGTGCTATTCACGCTTTACAGAGTAGAACAGGCTCCCGGGGCTAAAAATCAGCGCAAGCAGTGTGACATGCCAAATCTCGTGGAGTTTTTATGTAACTCTGCGCAATTCCGTGAAGTGAAACTCTGCGAGTTCAGTCCACCCCTCATAATTATTACTCCTTCTCACATAATTACAAGAAATATGGGTAAAAATCCTACAGCATGAGCACATTTAGTGAGAGCGAGTGGCCCCTCGCTATTAGTGTTCTGCTACATTTAGTGCTATTTCTTAACACAAAATGCATCCTCACATCCACACAACTAAGAAAATAGCAATAAATGCAGGTAGTAAGTTGCAGAGAAATCCTACCTCAAGAGCACATTTAGTGAGCATGAGCGTCTGCTTGCATTTATTATTCATTTTGTGTTGTATTAAACACTATTTCTTAGTGCACAATGCATCCTTATGTCCATTTTGGACAGGAGAGGACATTTTAGTGCTGATAAATAGCATTAAATGCAGAATTACTCTTCTCGCATAATTCAAGAGTAATCTTGCAGAAGTCTTAGCTTCTTCTATGTAGTGAGGCCTTTGCTCCCTCTGCTGGGGTCCAGAGTAATTAACTTGACCCAGCAGGGTGATAAAAGGCCTTAGCTTCGATCCTGAGCTTAGGCAGAGAAATATGAAAATTCTGGACAACACATAAGATGTACATATAGTGGCTTGAGGCTTGCATATTTGAACTGAGTTCACACTTTTCATCCCCATTTGATATCTTGCTGGACTTTGTAGGTCAAAGGGAAGCAAAACTGCACTCTAAGGCAGATTTCCTTCTATGTATATAATAAAGAGTCACTGCAGACAAAACAGTAAACCATACTGACTTTACCTATGAGCGCCAACTAATATTATAAGGCTTACCATGGTCACTATCTAACCCTGCGGAGTTCCCTTTGAATCAGACTACCTGTGTGCAGATATTGGGCTGCACACAATGGAAGGCTCGAAAGCACAGCCCTCACATGTGTGCACACCCTTGTGCACACGTGTTCACCTGTAACCAGCCAAGTGGCTCAAACCCTAGATGCGTTGCAGCAGCCTTATCTTAAAAGGTGGACACTGGCAATAAACAAGTGTAGTCCATTTACTGTGTGATTACCAAGGGTGAGACACAAGTAGTGAAACTCGCCCACAGTAAAAAGTCCCGAATCGGGTGATCAAAAAAGCAAAAAATCCAGGAATACTAAATGGACGCAACCCATTTTGCGACAGTTTGGGATTTTTCTTGTGTTGTGTTTTTACTTTATTACTGCTTGTGTGGTCCATAAATACTGTACACAGTGCATCTAAATTAAGCCTGACTGTGATTGTGCCAAGCTGCCAGAGGGTTAAGCAGAGGTTAATTTATTGACTTTTGTGGTACACCCTGACAAGGATTGTGGTTGTTGCTTTCCACCCCCTCAGCAAATGCCCTAATTTATTACATCACCTAAGCACAATCCAACACTCACAGCTACCTCTCAAACACAATCTGACGACTGTCCTTCCCATTAAAGTCCCATCAAATCTCTAATAAATCTATTTGAGCAGGAAGGAGACAACCAGGAATGCCACAATCCCCACACCATCACTGCAGCTGCAATCCCTATCGACTCACATTCCCATAACCAAACTTACACAAGACATAAGACCAACAATAAATCCGACGATTACCTTCCCCCACAAAGAAAAAAAACTATCACATCTTAAATGAATTTCCATTCAATGAGTAAAAATAAATTTAGCATATTTGACCTACTAACAGATTCATCACAGACATACTACTCATCATTGAAACCTGGTGGAGAGTAAACATAGCCCCAGTACTGTATGAAACTGTCTCGCTGGTTATCAATCCATTACACAAAAACATGAAGGTAAAAAACAAGGAGGTGAATTAGACATTTTACTTAAGGACATTATAACTATCACCAAGTTGGAAGAATTAACTTTACAATGTTGTGACCCTTCTTGATTGATGCCAACCCAGCCTCATTTTCACCTGCCTCTTCTTATTGCACTACAGACCTCGACCAACCAATTGACCTTTTACTGATGCTTTCTTGGGCACAGTCTCAGATCTATCAACGAAACTGCCCAATATATTTGTATGTGGTGACATAAACATTTGGTTTAATAAACTCAACCAAATTCTATCACATCAGGAGTATAAACACACAACTTAAAACAGATTGCTTCTCTGTACCCAACCTCATAGGAGGCCATCCAATGGATGTCATTTTCTTCAATTCACAACTAACCACTATTCAACAAAATTCACCTGTTGCATGGACCGATCATCAAGATAATTAATAAAATATCAAATAAAGCCCACCAACCCACTGTAAGCTATAGACAGTGGATCAAACTAAACAGGCAACAGTTGGACTCACACCCAACAATTTACTCAGTGTAAAAACTCTTTGAATGCATGGGCTCAGCTTTTGACATATTAATCCCAAAAACAACTTCAAAGCAAGGCTACAGGAATAAGAAGGCCCCTCGGATGAATGCAGAGCTGAAACAATTAATTATTTAAAAATTAAGGGACACCTCAACCAGATGGTTCAAGTCCAAGAATTGATCAATCAACATTTGTATGGCATAGCACTGTCACCCCTAGGGGTATCTTGGTGCTGAGGATGCAATGTCAGATTAATGGTCAGAAAAGAGCAGAAGGAGGCAAAATAAAGGTCAGTGATGAGCAGAAACAGGCAAAATACAGATCAGAAGTGAGCAGAAAGAGGCAAAATACAAGTCAGAAGCGAGCAGAAAGAGGCGTAATACAGGTCAGAGACAAACAGATGGAGGCAGAATAAAAGTCATAAGCGAGCGGAAAGAGGCAGAACAAAGAACAGAAATGAGCAGAAAGAAGCAAAATAAAGGTCAGAAACGAACAGAAAGAGGCAAATTAATAGGAAGAATGTGCACAAACAGCAAAAATAGAGGGCAGGAGTGAGCAGAGAAGAGGCATAAAAACTAGCAAAAAATGAACGGGCGCAAACCGAAGGCAGCAGAGGGTAGCGGACTGTGGGCAAGCTGGACAGGAAGACCGTTGCAGAGGGGCTGTCAGGAGGACCCAATCATTCCATGCTCCTGGGCACAGTGATTGGTAGGTAGGTAACCCTCAAAGCTTCTTTAGCTGGATTTGTGTGCAACACACTTGGTGTAATACCTCTAGTTGTATTAGCCTGATTCTGGCCCTTACAGCTACTTCTCATGGGTAATATGCCCCCTCTTCCCACTCCTTATCTTTCAGAGGTCCCAGATCCCCCTCCTAATATGATTTTAAATGGTCAAGAGATTCCATGAGAGGGGCTTTCAGCACTTCAGTCTGCACTTCCTGAGTAAGACAAGTCCCAAGGTTTGCCTGTCCAAAAGATCCAAGTAGCATGAAGGGGATAACATTAATAAAAAGTCCATCAGCTTTTCTGTCTTTATGATGAAATTAACATTTTGCATGCTGCTTGAAATCAAACAGCTTTGTATAGTCACCTTTCATGTCTATCAGCTATCTTAGCAGGTGTTGATCAGGTTGATATGGTGGTGCCAACCAAATAAGGCCTGACCCTGTTGAATGCAACAATAATGCACAGGCCTTCTGCTCAGTAACCGCACTTTTCAGTTTTCTGGGCACGAGATGGCGACTGATGAATACTGCACGGTGGTCCTTTCCCATATCCTTGCTCTGTGCCACAATGACACCATCTGCATCATCACGAGAAGGATCTATCAGTACTATGAACGATTGACTGTCACTATGACCTGTCTATACAGATGCTTCTTCAGGGCCTTCGTCGAGCCCATCTAAGGTGTCCTAACAATCAGCAGTCCAGATATAAATGATACATAGTACAGATATACAATCTACCTGGGGTCTAGGCATGCATAAAGTTTTCTATCCAACTCAATCGTAATATTTTATACTCATTCGAATCTTTGACTTCCAGGTGCAACACAGACCTTCAAAACAGATGCATTAATCCACTGAACTGTCTTAGTAGCTTCGAAGCTTTGTGGCTGGTTTTTGGATGTGAAGGCGGTCAGTGGAGCAGGTATGGGCCACTGTTTTTAACAACATTGCAGTAGTGCACAATGAGACCTAGAAAGGTCCCTGCCTGTGTCTTGGTTTTAGGAACCTCCCAGTTTAACATGTCTTGGTTGATCTAAAGAGGCTGAATTTTTCCTCCACCAGCTTCTTACAAAGTACCCCTGAAACTGACAGAGGAAGCAGGGAATTAATTTGACTGCCTGCTACACTTTCAATACTTCTGCCAAGACCTGTTCAGTATGGACAGACATCCTGATACAAAAGATCCTAACAATTTTAGACCAATATCCAGACTTCCGGTACCTGCTAAAATTATCGAGAGAAATTTAAATATGCAACTTAGCCAATTTCTCGAGTTTACACAAGCATTGGACCAAACTCAGTATGGTTTTCTAGGGGGCCACAGCACCGAAGCTGCCCTCTTGAAATCTACTGAAGAGATACGGACCATTCTAGATCAAGGTGGCAAGGCGTCTCTGATCTTGTTAGATCTTTCTGCAGCATTTGACACAGTCCATCACGATTTGTTGATGGACCGGCTGCAGGAGATTGGGGTACAGGTTTCGGCCTGGAGACTCCTAAGATCATTCTTATCAAACCGGAGTCAGCGGGTAATGTTGGGGAATTTGTATCTAAACCTTTTTCACTACCATGTGGGGTCCCATAAGGCTCCTCACTGAGTCCGACACTATTTAATATATATGTGTCCTCTTTGGCGCCCCTTATTCAGTCATTTGGGTTCAGTCTAACTACTTATGCGGATGATACTCAAATTGTGGTGTCTCTTCTACCAGCTGAGTCAAAGAGCACGGCAGTTCGTTTTAAAGAGTGCATGAATGCCGTAGGGATCTGGATGGCCCAAAACTGCCTTAAGCTAAACTCCAGTAAGACGGAGGTGGTATGCTTTGGGAATGATCCTAATTTTTGGACTCCAGATTGGTGGCCAGACTCCCTGGGCCCCCTTCCCACACCCAACAGGAAGGTTAAAAACCTAGGTGTGTGGGTGGACCAGAAGCTCAATTTTAAAGACCAGGTTAACTCGGTGGTCTCTGCTACGTCTTTCGCTCTGAGGTCATGCAAGAAAATTCTGCCACTGTTACCTACAGAATGTCGTAAAACAGTTATCACAGCTCTCACTATGTCGAGACTGGATTACTGTAATAGTTTGTACTTCAATATTCAGGAAGGCCCTCTGCAGAAGTTGCAACTCCTTCAGAATGCGGCTGCTAGACTGGTGTCGGGCATCCCAAAATACGCTTCAATAGCGAAAGAAATTAGGAAATTGCACTGGTTGCCAGTAAGGAAGCGTACTATGTTCAAGGCAATGTGTCTGGTTCACAAGGCACTGTATGGAGCCGGGCTGGCCTATTTAAAAGAGCGGTTGTACTGGTATACGCCAAACAGACTATTGCGCTCATCTGATGCCAAACTGGTTTTTGTGCCATTTGTAAAAAAGGCCACCTGGGGTGGAAAAAGCTTTGTAGCTAATGCAGCCAAAGCGTGGAATAAGCTTTCCCTATATCTTAGAGGTATGTCAAGCCTTTTGGCCTTTCGAAAAGCTTTAAAAACCTGGCTGTTCACTGATTAGAATGACTCTGGTTTGATCCTCGGGTAAGATTTCACATAGCGCCAGGACACCTACGGGTAACAGTAGCGCTCTACAAATGTTATAATAATAATAATAATAATAATCCTAGGATGCAAGAAATTAAAAACTCTCTCTCATCAAGTGTTCTGGCAAAGAAACCTTATGAGCTGTGAGTTTGTGAGCTTTGTGAGGAAGCTCTGCTGCAGGAGGTGAACCAGTTTTTCCTAGTCACAATAAAATGAAATTTCCCTGACCACTCCTCAGACACACCAACATAGAAGAATATTCTGAAAAATGGCAGAGTTGCAAAAGTCACATCACACTTCCTCTGACCTATGATGATATCACAGGCTTGATCCCTGGTCAATCACTAGTTCTGTTTTAATGCTGAGACCTAAAGGTTGGGAAAGGAGCAGAAACATTAGAAAGTAATAGCCCTGCTACAGCTATACATTATGGTCCATATTTATGGTCAAGTCACACAGTGGAGCAAGTTACCTTGCTGCGCTGCTCTGTGTGACAGTGAAAGGGCAGGAATGTGCTGTATTTAAGGCATACAGCACATTCCTGACTTTTCCCCTGCGCTGGCACCCTTTTCACTGCTTAGCACCAATGCAGGCCCTCTTGCACTATGGTGCAAGGGTACCTGCATTGTAAAGAGGATTGTTTTTGTGCAGGAAGGGTCACCTCAGACTGTTTCCTCAATCTGTGTGCTACAGAATACAGCACACATCGAAATAGGAAAAAACGAAGAGAAATAAACATATTTCTCCTCGTTATGCCTCACCTGTGGAGGCCTAGGTTTTGGCGCATTCCCAGGTCTACAACTTCTGGTAAATCTAGTAATGCATCAAAATCCATGGATGTTGCGTGGGACCACCCACGCAATGCCCATGGAAATGCCTTCTTGGCACAGAGTAATGCAATGCAGCGATTTGCAATGCGTTACATTACTCGGGATTTATGAAGCCACTCAGGGCCACGCAAGGTGGCCGTTCGATGCTTCATAAATCTTATTCATAATTTTGCATCGCTCTGGCACCACGCTGCGTGGTGCAAAAGCGACACAAAGGGGATTGTAAATATGCCCAGAGGGGGGTGTTTTCCACACTCATGATCCCTGGAGCTGGGGTAACAAGGTCAACGCCAGGGTACCGAAGGATGAGACATGAGTATGAGCTGTTACTCCTGGTGACCCCTATTTGACCTCCATTGTCAAGTGAAATATCTATAACTCGAGAAACTTCCTTAGGCCTATAAGATGGGGGGTTGCAACAGATCCCCTTAAATTCATAGTTGACATGTAGTGGTGGTAAACCATGGTTGTTTTCTAACTCCCTACTGCTCTCTTCCCCTCATGAAGAATGGGATGGCCCCACCCCTAGGACAACTCTGTTGTAAAGTGGGCATGGTTAGTTTAATGCTAAGGCTGGGGATGGGGGGGCAGAAGTTGAGCCATTATTTGTCTTTTTTATGAACTGAGGCTCATGTTGTTTTCTGTCCCCCAAACACTCTCTGATGCTGGGTAGTGCTCAGGACCAAGTAGCAGTGGCCGAGAAAGGAGATGTTTGTCTGAGATAATATTGCTCTGAAAGAGTATGTTGGACCGAGATGGGGTCCCCTTTGAATAGAATGTTTTACCCAATAAAAGATGTAAAATTCGCTTTGAGGGTAATGCTAAGATTCTAAACTAAGCAAAAAGCTAAAGATGTAACTTATAGGTGCCTAAAATATGCACAAGTATTTAACTCACTTGCACTTCTCTAGTATCACTTCTTGAACTTTAGTAAGTGTGGTGTGACTTAGGTGAATGTAAATTGCTTTTATACACTAATGTAAAACTGATGTCATGACCTGGCTATTTGAATGAACGGATCACCACGAAGCAACCAGCACCTTGAGACCCTCACGGGTGATATGCCGCGTCTATAAATCCTTGACTGATTGATTGACTGATTGAGGTGTAAGCCTGAAACCCTCTTTGTAAGTTGGACCTCATATCTTTTCACTAAAAAATGTAAATTGAACAAAAAAATGGTCATGAATGATATAACAGTGCCTCTGTCAGCTTTCTCCCGAAGAACATGGAGATATTATCCATGCAGTTGATTTTAGATCTAGGATTAGCCAAGTCCTTTTGAATTACAAAAATACATAAAGTGTACGTCTAGGCACTTTGACTGAAACTTCTTCGTTTATGAGTCTGGTGTAGTGTCACTCACATTGAGCTTCCGCCAATCACTGCATACAGCATGGTGAGGTGGGTCAGCCCACTAGAGTCATGATGTGAGTGACGGCATACCTCTGAAGCACAATGCTGTCATTCATGCACAAAGTAGTCCCCTTGAGAGCCGGGGCTTGGATGGACATAGTATGCCTGTTCTCAATATGACATTTTATTTCAAATGTTGTTTCTAAACCTAGCGAGGGTCTGTCTGCTCCACAGAGCAGTGCTTAATTTGAGTCAGTGGTTGCGTGGGGGGCACGGGCACTTAGGGCCACATGTACAAAAGGTTTTAGCAGTCACAAACAGGGAATCAGCCTGTTTGCTACCACTAAATAGCCTTTTGACAGGTACTAACCCTATTTTGCGAGTCGGTAACCTATTACCAAATCTCAAAATAGGGTTTGGGAGTCGGTATTAGGAAGGGGTGTGTTAAGGGCGTCCCTTCGTAATAGCGAGTCGCAGGCTGTTGTATGAATGTTTGCGACCAGAATGTGATCGCAAAACATTTGCAGTTTGTAACCCATTCGCAAATGGGATGGGGTCCCCAACGGACCCCTTCCTCTTTGCAAATCTGGGCACAAACATTTTTTAAGAGCAGGCAGTGGTCCCACAGACTACTGCCTACTCTTAACAAATGGAAATAAAAGCTTTTCATTTTATTTTTAAAAGGCATCCTGTTTTCCTTTAAGGAAAAAGGGTTGCATTTCCCCAAAAAAATTGCTTTATGGAAAATGCAATCACAGGCATCGTGGTGTGCTGACCCCAGTCTACCACAATGCTATGAGTTTGGCCATTCCCAATGGGTGGCAAATTGTGAACTGCCTCATGTATATTGATGAGGCATTTGCGACCCACTGGGAATCGTAAACAGTGTCAAAGACACTGTTGTACATGGCATTTTGCGACTAACTAATAGCGAGTTGCAAAAAGTCGCAATTAGAAACTTGCAAACTGTAGCAGTCGTACATGTGGCCCTTAGTCTCTCATTTACGGAGATTTGGCGTAGGGAAGTGCAGCAAGTCATCTTGCTGCGCTGCCCTACGCCAAAGAGAAAGGGCAGGAATGCACTGTATTTATGCAACACGGTGCATTCCTGTCCTTTCTCCCTGCACTGGCTCCATTTTTGGCAGCCTAGCGCCAATGCAGGCACCCTTGCACCATGATGCAAGCGTTGCCTGTGTTGCTGGCAGGTTTGATTTTGTGCAGGAAGGGCCTCCTTCCTGCACAAAAATAATCCTACGAGGCGTTTTCCTCTTTCTGCAGCACACATTGAAAGATTGCTTTCGTCGTTTACCACTGTCACAATTCTCCTGCACTTGGCTGGATGTGTTCTATTCCCCTTGGTTCAAGGCATCTTGGCTGATCTATCACTCAAGAGTTCTCTCACAACTCACACAGGACAACTGAGCTTCACATAGAGTTAGGAGAATTCACAAGGTCAAAGTCGAGAACTACTTCTAAGAAAGATTATTATCTGTCCTTTAACAGAGTGATTAAAAATGAGCACTAGGCTTGGAGCTTTCCTTCTTTCTACAGCACACACATTAAACAGCTTAACTCGCTACAGAGATATTTCACTTTTGTCATTTTAGATCCTGCCTTTGCTGTCTTGCCCATGAATTGTTTTTTTCCTCTGTATCCCGTGTGTGCAGGTGGCACCTTCGTGATGGGTTTCAGATGGATAAAGAAACAACACAAGCAATGAGAGGTACAGAGGGAGGAGGCAGAGAGAAGGAGTTGGCGCACGTCCTATCTTTGAAGACTTTATGTGGAAAGACAGGCACAGAGGGAGGAGAATGTAAAGAGAAGCTGCAGGACCCTTTTAAGTCTGGGTGAACCTATTGGCAACTGACACTGAGGCTGACATGCAGAGAAGGACCTGTCTAATGTGCCTCTTTAAAGACTTTTATTGCCAGCTCCATCATCTTAACCCTCTGACAAACACCTGGGATGCTCTGCAGTGGATAAGATATAGAATTGATCTGGGCAAAAACAGAGGTAGCACACCAGGCTCCCCCCTCCCATTGGAATCGTCCAGAGACTAGTGCTCTTACTTCCTATACTCAAAATGGCTGATTATGGAGCCATCTTTCACGTAGCCCAGGAAGACTTCTAATATACATATGTGTCAGTGTGATGAGTATTCGGATTCTCTGTAGGCCCTGCACAATTCCAATAAAGTAGGCACAAGCATGCGTAATCCTGGAATATCGCATTCAACGAAACATGCAAAATGTAATCCATTTCGAATAATGCAAATTGTAAATGTGATTTGTGCCCAAGCGTGAGTCGAACAAGACTTGCTGTGAGATCTTTCCTCCTAGAACCAGCCATTTCCTGCTCAAGCTAGTATCCTGTTGGTATCTGAGGTGAGTTTGGTACATGGGGTGGGCCCTTGCGTACAATTTTCACGAGATACCAACCAATTCTATGTTGAGTAATAGATGCAATTTCAGTGAATCATTTGGAAAATTATGCATATTAAGCAACATAATATTTTGTCAATTTCGAACTCCACGAGCTCTCTCCCGCTTGGGTTGATATGCTAAAAATTGTGAACCTTCAAGCATTGCACACCCATCGCTTTTCCTTGAGTCTCACAAGTAGGAATTTTCATTGGCGTCTCTAAGTGAGCAGTCTTACCTATAGCTGCAGAGATGGACTAGGATGGCCCCCTGGAATGTGTCCAGTTAGGGCTCAAGTCCGCTCAAGTCCGCCGCTTAGCATTATCATGTTTATCTCTGGTTCTCGAGGATTCCACATGGCTTTTACAACATGCTTAACAGGACGATCTGTATGTATGTATGTATGTATGTATGTATGTATGTATGTATGTATGTATGTATGCATGTTGTGGGATTTATAAGCAAAAGACACACAATTGATGCACGGAATGCAGAACAAATGAAAACATTCACCCCCAGTCAAGAGATCTGGGATAAATCCATCATTCTTTTGCTCACCATGCCACCCCAGTTTAGACCTGGCCATATGCAAATCAGTCTTGACCCTGTGCCTCATGGGAACAGTCCAGACCGAACTGCCAAGCCAGGTCCTCCCTGGACCGGAAACAAGCATCCTAGGACCGGTTTCGGGGTTTCACCCCTCTTCAGCCAGGATGCTTGATTCCGGTCCAGGGAAGACATGGCTTGGTAGTTCGGTCTGGACTGTTCCCATGAGGCACAGGGTCAAGACTGATTTGCATATAGCTATGTCTGAACTGGGGTGGCAAAGTGAGCTAAAGAATGATGATGGATTCAACCCAGATCTGTGATTGGGGGTGAGTGTTTGAAATGTTTCAGCGCTCCGTCCATTATCTCCTTGTGTTTGCTTTGTTCGCCCTAAGTTGGCAGGGTATGCCCAGACGTGGGTCCCTTGCTCACTTTGCCACTGGATTCAAGCTAGCCTGGCTGATGAGGGCTGTTAGCCCGAAACCGGTCCCAGGATGCTTGATTCTGGTCCAGGGAAGACATGGCTTGGCAGTTCGATCTGGACTGTTCCCATGAGGCACAGGGTCAAGACTGATTTACATATAGCTATGTCTGAACTGGGGTGGCAAAGTGAGCTAAAGAATGATGATGGATTCAACCCAGATCTGTGACTGGGGGTGAGTGTTTGAAAAGTTTCAGCGCTCCGTCCATTATCTCCTTCTGTTTGCTTTGTTCGCTGTAAGTTGGCAGGGTATGCCCAGACATGGGTCCCTTGCTCACTTTGCCACTGGATTCAAGCTAGCCTGGCTGATGAGGGCTGTTAGCCCAAAACCGGTCCCAGGATGCTTGATTCCGGTCCAGGGAAGACATGGCTTGGCAGTTCGGTCTGGACTGTTCCCATGAGGCACAGGATCAAGACTGATTTGCATATAGCTATGTCTGAACTGGGGTGGCAAAGTGAGCTAAAGAATGATGATGGATTCAACCCAGATCTGTGACTGGAGGTGAGTGTTTGAAAAGTTTCAGCGCTCCATCCATTATCTCCTTGTGTTTGCTTTGTTCGCCCTAAGTTGGCAGGGTATGCCCAGACGTGGGTCCCTTGCTCACTTTGCCACTGGATTCAAGCTAGCCTGGCTGATGAGGGCTGTTAGCCCGAAACCGGTCCCAGGATGCTTGATTCCGGTCCAGGGAAGACATGGCTTGGCAGTTCGGTCTGGACTGTTCCCATGAGGCACAGGGTCAAGACTGATTTGCATATAGCTATGTCTGAACTGGGGTGGCAAAGTGAGCTAAAGAATGATGATGGATTCAACCCAGATCTGTGACTGGGGGTGAGTGTTTGAAAAGTGTCAGCGCTCCGTCCATTATCTCCTTGTGTTTGCTTTGTTCGCCCTAAGTTGGCAGGGTATGCCCAGACGTGGGTCCCTTGCTCACTTTGCCACTGGATTCAAGCTAGCCTGGCTGATGAGGGCCGTTAGCCCGAAACCGGTCCCAGGATGCTTGATTCCGGTCCAGGGAAGACATGGCTTGGCAGTTCGGTCTGGACTGTTTCCATGAGGCACAGGGTCAAGACTGATTTACATATAGCTATGTCTGAACTGGGGTGGCAAAGTGAGCTAAAGAATGATGATGGATTCAATCCAGATCTGTGACTGGGGGTAAGTGTTTGAAAAGTTTCAGTGCTCCGTCCATTATCTCCTTGTGTTTGCTTTGTTCGCCCTAAGTAGGATTTATAAAGCGCATAGCTCCCCGAGGGCTTCCCAGCACTGAAAGTGAGAGTAGGTACATAGAGAATAAGGGTTTATTTAGTGGTACTGGTGGAAAAGCCATGTCTTCAGCTTTTTTCTGAAATTTGATACCACTTCCAGGAATCTTAGATCACGAGGTAGCGTGTTCCATAACTTAGGAACCAGATGTGAAAAAGATCTGCCTCCCCATCTTGCTCTCTTGATTCTAGTAGTTCTTAATAGGCGTTCAGAGTGAGATCTTAGGCATCTGTTGGGGACATATGATGCCAACAGGTCGCTGATTTTCTGGGGACCCCTTTTGTTTATGGCTTTGTGTGTCAGGCAAAGTGCCCTAAATTTGATTCTAGCTCGATCGGTAACCAGTGTTTCACTTTCAGATGCTTTCCCACTGGCTCCTGAATTGGCACTTTGCACAAAAGACTAACTGCAGCATTCTGCACAACTTGAAGTTGTTTAATAACATATTTTGGGGCCCGAGATAAATGGAATTTCCATAATCAAGACGTGAGGTAACCAATGCGTGTATTACTGTTTTCCTTACGTGATTTGCAATCAGCTCCAGGACCTTTCGGAGCATTCTAAGTAAACCAAAGCATGAACCTGCTAATTTCTTTGCTTGAACCTCCATTGTTAATTCCCTATCCATCCAGAATCTGAGATTCTTAATCAAAGGACTTGGGGCTGGCGGATTACCCTTGCAGCTTGGACAGCTGGACAGACGCCTAGGAACCGCTTTATTTCCAAGGACCATCAGTTCTGTCTTGTCCCCATTCAGCTTAAGACAGCTGCTTGTAATCCACTCCACCACTCTTCCCAAACATGGAGCCAGTTCAATTCAATTCAAAAGAACTTTATTCGGTTACAGACAATGTAAACCATAAAAGCACATTTCATATCAAACATATAAAATAATATGAGAACAAATTTAAGAACACTTGGACAGTTTATACAGGAGACCACTAAAAAGAAATATTATATTACAATTGATTTACGTAATTTAAAAACATTTCTTAAAAAAGCATTGACTGAGGCAATAATAAATTCATTATCTAAAAATTGTAGGGCCAAGAATGCGGGGCGGCACTGCCTCAATCCCAGTTTCATCAGAACTGGTTTAATCCATCTTTTCCTAGCAGCAGAATAAAAAGTACAGAAAAACAGAATATGAATCGTCGATTGCACAGAAATATCGTCACACGGACACTTACAGAGAATTTTGGACCAATCATTTTGTTCGGGGAAACTCAAAGACCTATGTAAGATATTTAATCTGAACCGGGTTAGCAAAAATCGATCGTAATCACCAGTTACTAGCAGGAGATATGATTGCGCAGTTGTAGTGGCAAGAGTTTGGTAATGCATTTGGACTGTCGTTTTTTCATTTCAGCCATATTTCTGATGTCACTCAAAAACTGCACACATACACTCTTTAGATCCTTTCTTGACACATTAGACAGGGTATGGGGATTGTTATAGTATTCTTGATGGCCTAATTGAGATAAAAAACATTTAACGTATTCAAGCCATCTTATGCAGCTGGCCCCTTCCAACCCCATAGCATCCTTCATTATGTGTCTGTTAAAAGCTGATTCCTCCGTACTCCAAACCCTGTGCCACAAAAGCACAGGCTGCAATTTAATCACATCCTCCAAGTAAGGCATACCCAATTCAGTGTGACAGATAAAATTTGACGTGCTATCAGGTACTGCCAAGAGTTACCTAAAAAACAAATTTTCTGCCAACTGGAGTGATTTAACATTAGCAACGCCCCAAATTCCAGCTCCGTAAGTGGCGATACTAACACATTTAGCTTTATAGATTTGCAACAGGTCACCCGGTGGGCGTTTCCCCAACTTCCTACTAAAATTGGACAGTGCTGTCAATGATTTTTTGAACAGAAGCCTTCTTGCCTGGACTGTCCGAGTCCAGGGTCCTGTATAATCAAATAAAATTCCTAGATACGAGAAGGTGCTAGTGTTCTCTAAAACCTTAGGATTAATAAAAATGGGCTTACACTTTTTTTTACCCCCGTTCCCGCAATTCATAACAAACGTTTTTGAACAATTGATTGTGAGGCCCAGATTATTCATAAAGGTAGTAAAAGAGTCAACTACTCTCTGTAGGCCGAGCGGGGTGCGAGCCATAAGGACCGCATCATCTGCATATAGGAGTGCAGGAATAAAACGCCCTATTGCCATTGGTGTATCCCTGCACTCTTTAACCAAAACAGATTCCAGATCATTGATATATAACGTAAATAAAAAAGGGGCTAAAACACAACCTTGCCTTACTCCCTTACCTACTTTAAAATTTTTAGTACAGTCCCCACCCAACCCAAAGCGCACCTTCGCCTTTGCCCCAGAGTAAAGTTGTCTTAGAAAAGAGATTAATGAAACATCCACCCCCAGCCCCTCTAAAATTGACCATAATTTAGCATGTACAACGCAGTCAAATGCTGCCGTAAGGTCTACAAAAGTTAAAAACAGCCTTTCCTTCTTCGCTCTAATATATTTATCTAGTAAAATATACAGGTTAAGTCCCTGATCAATAGTACCCAGGCCCTTGCGAAAACCATATTGCAAATCACTTAAAATAGCCAGTTGATTAGATTCAGTGTTAGATCCTGAGTCAAATGAGACCAACAGCTGTGTATCATCTGCATTTGACACCATGGAGATGCCAAACTCCTGTACCAAATCAGCCAACGGACGCATATAGATATTGAACAAAGTTGGACTGAGCGAGGAACACTGTGGCACCCCACGTATCAGTGGCATCTTGTCCGAAAGGAAGTTAGAATCCATGACTTGGAAAGATCTGTTCTTCAAAAAGGATTCCAGCCAATCCAAGGCTTTATCCTGTATGCCGATTTCCCTAAGTCTATTTTGTAGAATGCAGTGATCCACTGTGTCAAATGCCGTGCTTAGATCTAGAAGCAGTATAGCGGCTGACCTACCTTGGTCAAGAGTACCTTTTAATTCTTCTGAGACTGCTAAAAGAGCGGAGTCCGTGCTATGTTGTGCACGAAATCCCATCTGCATGGGGTGAGGGTAAAGGTTGGTTTCCAGAAACTCAGATAGTACCCCATTTATATGTTTCGCTGCCAGCTTTCCAATGAATGGTAGGAGTGAGATAGGCTGATAATTACTGGGTTGTGACGGATCTAAATTGGGTTTCTTTAGAAGTGGTCTGATAATTGCGTGTTTCCATGGTGTCAGGACTTCGCCTGCCTCTAAAGACTGGTTCAGAATTTCCACTATCGACGGGAGCACCTCCTCTATGACTTTGTAGAGTACATGGGGTGGAGCAGGATCGAGTGGGGAGCCCGACCTGATCTTACTCATCAGAGTTCTCACAATGTTTTTATTGATGGGTGGGAAGTGAGAGAGGGTAAGAGTGATAGGGACCCGAAGATGGTCTCTTTCATGACTTATGGCTGTCCCCGTCCCTCTCTGAAGGGACGGGGACAAGTATATATCATTGACTTTTTTGTGGAAGAAAGAGGATAGGTCATTACATTTTTCCTCCAAGGATTGAGAGGGGGCATTGTCTTGGTTTAAGGTAGTTAGGGATTTCACCACCTTAAACAATTCCTTGGGGGAGTTCTGAGTCTGATTGATCTTATTTTCAAAAACATTAGCCTGGGCTTCTTTAATGTTGTTGTGGTAGAGCCTAATGGCCACCTTATAACTTGCTTTCAACTGCGATTCATAGTCCTTCCTCCATTTTCTTTCCAGCTTTTTACCATTTTTTCTTAAGGCCGCTAGATGAGCATTAAACCAAGGTGCCTTTTTAACCTTAGCTTTTAACTTAGAACACGTTTTTGGGGCAACCATGTCTAACAATTGGGTGATCCAGCTTTCCCAACTAGTGTAAGCTTTTTATACATTTCCTTTTAGGTTTAGAGCAGAGGATTCCAAAAATGTCCCCCATGCTTCTGGGTTAAGCTTAGCCCAGTTTCTCAACTGATTGCTAGTCGTGGGTTGAATTGTTTTTTGACCTTCCTTGTTACACAATGCAAAAGGAATAAGATGGTGGTCTGACCATGTCATGGGCACTGGGGAAGAAACTGAGATTTTGGGATCATTAGAAATTAAAGCGTCCAGTATATGTCCTTTGATATGAGTAGCGGAGGTTATAAATTGGGTTAACTGTAACCCCTGTAGTTCCTGCGATAGTCTCTTGACATAAGGGAGATTCAGGTCTTCAAGGTGGGTATTTAAATCCCCGAGAATAGTGATATGTGCTTTTCTCACTATTAAGCTAGCCATGGTGTCTATTAGACTATCCAGAAAGGTCCTGGGGGTCAATATATTAACAATCCTGCAAAAGTAAATGTAGAGGAGAATGTGATGGCGAATTCAAGACTTTCACAATCTAAGATGGGGAGGGAGTCCATAATGCATTTATATTCATCTTTTATCAAGATGGCAATACCACCACCCGCCTTTCCTATGTGATCCTGTCTATATATCTGACACCCGGGAGGGAGGGCCATTAGAATGTCTGGGGTGGAGTTGTTGTTGAGCCAACTTTCTGTAATAAACAAGGCGTCCAGATCTTCCCCCTCCAATAACAGTTGAATTTCTATTTTATGCTTAGGGAGGGAATGACTGTTGATTAGACCTAATTTCCATGATTTGATTTCTGCTTGAGGTATTTGATTCTGTATATTACACTCAGCAGGGACTTTTAACTCATAATTACAATGAGTGCATACCTGAGGTTTCTCCGCACCCCTATCTATTTGCCATCCATGGTTGCAACATGCGTCAGACGGTGGTCTAAGTATCAACAGTTGGTCCGCTGTATTCTGTATCTGTATCCAAGGAAATTGACCAGGGTTCCTGGGCCCTGGCCCCGTTCGGGCGCAGACGGGGTCAGACGGGCGCGGACGTGCTTGCCTTTGGTGTGCCTTCGGCGCACCAGTGGCGCGCCGGTTGCCCAGCCGCCATCTAAAGTGGAAACTAGCACGACAACCTCTGGCTGCGACGGGTGCACTCTATGGTAGAGAGGGGTAACACACCCTCTCTATCTCTTTATAGCTGTCGCCCTGGCCTGCCATGAAGCAGAGAAGCTAACAGTCAGCATGTGGTAGGAACTACTATATGCTACCAACGTTTAAGAATTTTAAAACCTGCCTGATAGAGCAACATGACTCATATTAAAAGTTTAAAAGCTGCTTGTTTTGTAGGTAGCCTTTAATACAGTGCCGAGACACTCCTGGGAGTATATGTGCACTTTATAAATCTCATATCATCATCATCAAAACCAGGCTCTTATAGAAACCCTGCCCAGAACTGTACATTCAGAAGACCAGAATAATCAGCTATACCTCATAGGAGACTTTGTTATGTAGAACTATCTCCTGAAACTCTTGGCTTCCATGCCATACCCTCTTACACTGATACCCCAAGAGGTCCCTAATGTGCATACTGACCCTAAACCAACAATTACTTTCTCTCGGCAGTAGAATTCAAGTTCCTGGCACAGAAACTTTGTGCTACTGTGCTCCTGATTTCTTAATTCTAATGGGCTCAGTATGTATCATGTCCAGAAGACTCATCCTACGAGTACTCTGACACATACTCCACAGTGATTTATTATGCTGCTGTTACAAAGTGTATATGCTGGTACAAAGTGTACCTTCTTTCACAATGGACAACTTTTGTCTGCATTTCAAAGGCCGTGCTAGGACAGGTGGCAGCTGCTATAAGTTATCTAGCTCAGACCCTTTTCTTGCATATTTATCCTTTTGCTAAAGTCCACACATTCTGCCATGGCTCACATGCCTAACTTTGACAGATACATATGTGTTAATTACATTCTCTGTACATGATGGGATGGGAGACCCCTGTCTGGGATTCCTGCATCTTATTGTAGGTTGACATGGAGATAGAAATATAGAGCCTCATTACAATGACGTTTGGACTGGATTCCGCGGTCCTGTTGGGAGCATCCTCTGACCACAGCTGAAAGATTGCTGACTCCAACATCTTTTCTCTGACCTCCAACATGGTGGTCGTAGAAAAACAGCAGCCATAGGGCAGTGCAGGGATCTCTGAACGCCTTCCAGATTACGATGTGGATTTCCGACGACCCGACCGTGGTGGTCCGATGGGCTGCCTCAAGTCATCAGAAACAAAGGATTTGGGGTGCATACTCACCCAAATCCCCTTTTCTCTGGAAGTCTTTACTGTGGATCCCTTCCTCCAGCTCCCCCCTACACCTGGGCAGCTGCACCCAAATGACTATGATCCTGTGGTTGCCAGAATCCAGGTAAGTCCTTATGAAGTATGTATCCCCATTGACTGGACAGTGAACATTCTGCCCCACTTCAGCAATGGGGTACATGGTGCACAAGGCATATCCCCAGATTTGTCATGCATGTGTACACAATTCACATGTTTATTGTGAGTTTTTGCAGTGACATATTTGGGTATATGTCCTCCGCTGTCGATGTGACCACCGTGGTAGCAGCAGTTGCATCGTAATATGGTGGGGGGAAGCTACCCGGCCTCAGCGGTTGGAAAGGGCTCCCGAGGACGGCGGTCGGACGGTCGAACTGACCAGCATCGTAATGAGGCCCATAGTGTTAAAGCTAATTGGACAACTGTCTGCCTGTCCAATTCCATGTCCATCCACTGCTTATCTCTCTTGCCCTCTCCCTGCACACATCAGTGTACCTCAGGTTGTTGAGTCTGGTTTGGACCAGCTGCTCTAGGATAGACCAGAGAACAGAAATTTCCATTTGATTCATCAGGTTTGATCAATATCTGGCAGGTCGGTTTGCAAGAAACAACTCTTGGACAGCAGAAGAGGAAATATTCACAGCCACCTGCTCTGACCTGACCCAAAAGCTTTGCTCTGTGACCATCTCCCATATTCTGTATTTAGCACAAGTGGATGTGCAGCAGCCTCAGCAACTATCTCCGATTGTCTGAGGCATGTTGGGGTGAAATGAAATCGCCTACACATATTATAACATGTTTCCCATCACCATGGATTATGAGACATTTCAAGTGTTTTGGGATGATAATTCAGTAATTGACTAAATAGACTGCTCTATGCACAATCAGGTGTAGCTGAAGGTCTGAGGGCCCAAATCAAAAAGGTAAAGTTAGACTCAGGTCTAATCTTAGACTCCAGGTCCAAGTTTACCTTTGTGATTTGGGCCCTTAGACTTCAGATCTAAACTTAGACTTCAGGTTTAAACTTAAACTTCAGGTCTAAGTTTATGTTTGTGAATTGGTCCCTGAGTGTCTAACTGTCCCAGCACCAATGCCACAAATTGTGTCTGTAAGGTGGCTGCGAGATCAGAATTTCAGCTCATCTTGAACTTCTTGGAATCTGTATCACCAGTGTAGGGGGCAGTTTGGGCCAAGAGTAGTACCCCATGTTGCTGCCCTCTTTTAGGACCAGGGATACAATTATAAGACAGAAGGGTACGCCTGGTGTTGCTCCAACATAAGGGGATCGAGGGAGACTCTCATTAGGGTAAAACATCAACCCCAAAATAACATTGAGAACCTCAAGGCTTGAAGGAGCATAACATCTGTGAGGACTAGTGCCTGTGAGTGAAGACTGTGCAGAGACCTGAGTGCCACTGAAGCTGTGCTCACCTGGGACAGATGCATTGTGTTGACAATCATCCCTGCATCTTCCATCCATGTGTACCTTGGGAGAGAACCCTTTGTTCCATGTTCTGCTGAAGGACAGATTGGAACCTCAAGATAAACCACTGCTTTTCGTTGGGGTTGCTAGAAGTGCTCTTTCTCATTAACATCCAACCAGTTTCTGTATGGTGCTGGATGCTTTACCTACATCTTGCCATGATATCAACACCACAGAACATCAGAGACGACCAATTCATTAAAAAGTTTACAATGTCTCAAGCTCCATCTCCCAGTAGAGGGCCTTTCACTGCTGACTGGGTGGGAGTGACTTCGTGTCCCTCTGAGCCTTAGGTCCAGAGCTTCAAAATGTCTCTACCCTGACAGACTGAGTTGTGCCCCAGCCAGCAGTCCTCAGTCCACCTGTGAACTTCTTATAGTGCTGCCATCCACTTCCCAAGCCTGAACACAAACATAATGGATACCATCGTGGTTGATTAGCCGCGCTTACAAATGCGAGTTGATTGATTGATTGATGAAAGACTGTATCACTACCTCTTGTGCCCTGCCCAGACTAAGCCTGAGGACCTGACACAAATACAACACACTGATCTAGTGAACAGGATCATCCTCAGTGTGGCTCAGAGCTTGCACAGAGACAGGCAATGTGCAGATGCACGTCTCTGAAGTAGACAGACCTTTAGCTCTCTGCCCAAGTTCATTGTATCAGACAGTGGTGTGCACTTTGTCTCAGCTGTCGTGTAAGAATTCCATAAGGCTGATTGCATTAAACATATTTTGGTGGCACTCTTTAGCCTCCAATACAATGAATTAGTTGAGAGGGTGAACAGAATGTTTAGGGTGGGTTTACCTTGGTTTGGATGTTATAAATGTAAGATAAAACATTGGAATATCATAGCACACCTCACTCACTATGAGGCTTGCATTTTTTAAATTACTGATGTTGAAATAAATCCAAGATCTTGACGAGGGTATGGATGTCACTGAGGTGAGAAATAAGTTGATTCAGTATAAGAGAAAGCTTCATTACAACGTGAAAAAACTGCCAAAAGAAATGTCTGTGAATTTCATTTAAGGAAAATGGTTCGAAGGTTGGGTAATCTACAAGGGTCAAGTGTATAGAGATGCAATCTCACAGTATAATGTGTTAACCAGGCATTCTTTGTGATGTATATTTCAGACTCATTATTGTTGGTTGTATTACTCTTGGTCACAACCTGCCAAAATGCCTTTGTGTATCTTGACAAGGCTGTCGGGAGTAGATATTGCCCCTAGCAATTTACCTCTCTCTTCTTATGATGGGTAAATTATTTTGTACACACTCCTATGTGATCTTACGATCTCTATGATCTGGCTCGTTATTGCCTCTGAAAGGGAGGCCTTGGCTAACCTGATATCTCTGTAATACCAGGGGTGTGTTATGGTTAGATAACTGGGTTACAGGACTGGGCACTGGGGGTCTATCCTTTATGTTGATGGGGGAATCTTATGCATGTAATGTGGAATCTCTAGAATGGTGAGACCGACGATTCTGAGCTGAGGCAGTTGGAGCACCCGGGCAGGAGCTGCTGTGGTGTATGGCTTTCTTCAATAAACATTTGTTATTGAACTGTTTCCTGTGCAATGCTTTATATGTGTCCACAACAGGGTGTGTTCAGAATTCCCTCACCTCCTTCAATCAGAGACTTGGTTAATTGAAGACCAGCGTATTTACTGATCCCCAAGTGGAGCTCATGAGGTGGTAGTGATTTAAGGTAAAAAGGTTAGGTGAAGTCATTATCCTTTCGAGGAAGCTTGTAATTAAAGAGAGAAGCTCACTTGACTCTACACCATCCAATTTTATCTGTTGTTGATTGGTTGTTACAGTTAAGTTACCACTACCCTCATTATGTGGGGGTACAAGTTGGGACATACCAATTGAAAGGTACAAGATTAAAGAGTTATGATCACTGAAATCAGATCAAACCCTTCGATTGTCACATTCAAAAACAGAAGTCGAAGGTTTGCTCCTGAATACCTACTTGCAAAGATAGACCTGAAACCATCCAAACTAACTTATACTTCAGGTCTACAGTATTCTTTGAACGATCAGTGATGCATTTGTACTGCTTTATACCTCCTATTTCCTGGAGTGTTCTCTTCCACATTATTATTTGACTGTTTGCTCACTTGTTAGATTTGCTACCTTTCCTGCTCATATTGTTTTTTGTGTACAGCGCTCTGATACCCGGATAGGTCATGTTTACGCTTTATAAAACCTTTCAAATAATAAAATAAACGGTCAGGGCTCTCCATCGCAGCCATATCAGCCATGAGGTGCCAACTCAATTGATCCATCTTGTAATAATTGATTGTGCTCCAATGCAACCCTATCTTAAATTTGCATCTTTTATCGGGATCCAGAGCTGGTCACCCATTACACACTGAAGGCCACATCTGGTTTGGACAGTAATATAACTGCCAGCAGATCATAGGATCGTCCAGAATTGATCTCCTTCCTCCAAGAGGACTGTGCAATCTCTGAAAGGCTCAAAGGATGTCTTAACTTCACCAGCTCCTATTATGATGTTTTTCTATTGCTTTGATTTCCAAGTTCAGTTATCCTTTGGTCAAGATATTGAAGTGTGTCCTCAGCCTTTTTGTACCCTTGTCCTAAACATTAACAAAGTGTCATAGGCCTGCCTGTTTTGAAAGTAAATACCAAATGTTGTACATTAGGATCAAAATGATCACTTACCTTAATCCTGCAGCTGAGATTGGCAGGATTGGGTGAAATAAAGGAGTCCAAGACAAGTGAAAGAAGGGCACTCCAAAATTGCATGATCCAAGGTAAATTGTGAATGTCTAAATAGGGTGGGCCTTCTGCCTCTCTAACAGGGCCGGACTAGCCGTAGCGGGCACCGGGCGTTTTCCTGGTGGGCCGCCAGGGTGGGGGCAGGTTTTGAGCCCCTGGGGGCCCGTTTTTGTTACCGGGGGCCGGCAATATCGGCCCCTGTCACAAAATCGTCCAAAATCAGCCCTAGCAAACAGCTCGGCTGCACTCTACTCCCCCTCCTCCCCTCCTGGGGGCCGGCCGAGCAGTTTGCCAGGGCCGGTTTCAGTTCCCAGTCCGGCCCTGCTCTCTAAAGCTGACAAGCTATTGACTGACTTGGAACTGATGAAGGCATTCTGAATACAGAGTCGGATGAGGGCCTGCACTATAAACACACCAGTTCTCCTAACTTTAAAAGATACAGGGGATTTGCAAAATTGGTGCAGAAGACCTGCTGCTTTGATCTGGTTATCTCATCCTGCCACACTCTAAATGGCACCCATCTTTCAGGGGCGGCTCCTCCATTTGAGCAGAGGAGCATCACCCCATTGAAATGCCCCTGGCAGCAGCAGAGAGAGCAGGGCACTCTCAGTTTAAAGTGCGCGTGTCTTTTTGGCTGGCTGTCTTGCGACGGCCACCCACACATGCGCACTTTAAACCTCTCTAACCCAGCTGTCTTAAGACAGCTGGATTAGAGAAAGCAAAAGCCTCCAGAGCTCTTCTGAACGCTGATGGAGGCCGCTCCCACCAATCCTGGCGCTGCTCTCATGCTGGTGAGAGCAGCACCAGGATTGGCTTGGGAGTTTGGAGCCTGCCTGCCTGCGGAGAGAAGACTATCGAGGAGGATGTTGTGCTTGCAGGTAAGTGCTTTTAATTTAATTTTTTTTTTAATGTCTCACCCTCGGGATATGCCAGCCGCCACTGCCAACCTTTCTTTTTTAATTCTATGTAGGATACAATTATATTGTCTTTGGGTCTCAATTGCTAGGTGATAATAATTTCAGTTCTTTTCACATATTTTAACAGATTTATTTTGTATAAGGACACAAGAAGCTCTCAGGGAGCCTGAGAAATGTATGTTTAGTTTTTTGCGAGTTTACTAGGAGCATGCTTTACAAAGGACATAAGATCTTATTTTGAGGGTGACAGTCAGACCGGGGGCCTGCTGGTTCAGCAGAAGCTTTTGTATCGCTTTGTTCGCCCTAAGTTGGCGGGGGTATGCCCAGACGTGGGTCCCTTGCTCACTTTGCCACTGGATTCAAGCAAGCCTGGCTGATGACGGCTGGAATGCCAGAAACCGGTCCTAGGATGCTTGTTTCCGGTCCAGGAAAGACATGGCTTGGCAGTTCGGGCTGGACTGTTCCCATGAGGCACAGGGTCAGACTGATTTGCATATGGCCATGTCTGAACTGGGGTGGTGGAGTGAGCTAAAAGAATGATGATGGATTAAACCCAGATCAGTTGACTGGGGGTGAGTGTTTGATTGGCTCAAACGTTCCGTCCATCATCCCCTTTTGTATCGCTTTGTTCGCCCTAAGTTGGCGGGGGTATGCCCAGACGTGGGTCCCTTGCTCACTTTGCCACTGGGTTCAAGCAAGCCTGGCTGATGACGGCTGGAATGCCAGAAACCAGTCCTAGGATGCTTGTTTCCGGTCCAGGGAAGACATGGCTTGGCAGTTCGGGCTGGACTGTTCCCATGAGGCACAGGGTCAGACTGATTTGCATATGGCCATGTCTGAACTGGGGTGGTGGAGTGAGCTAAAGAATGATGATGGATTAAACCCAGATCAGTTGACTGGGGGTGAGTGTTTGATTGGCTCAAACGTTCCGTCCATCATCCCCTTTTGTATCGCTTTGTTCGCCCTAAGTTGGCGGGGGTATGCCCAGACGTGGGTCCCTTGCTCACTTTGCCACTGGATTCAAGCAAGCCTGGCTGATGACGGCTGGAATGCCAGAAACCGGTCCTAGGATGCTTGTTTCCGGTCCAGGGAAGACATGGCTTGGCAGTTCGGGCTGGACTGTTCCCATGAGGCACAGGGTCAGACTGATTTGCATATGGCCATGTCTGAACTGGGGTGGTGGAGTGAGCTAAAGAATGATGATGGATTAAACCCAGATCAGTTGACTGGGGGTGAGTGTTTGATTGGCTCAAACGTTCCGTCCATCATCCCCTTTTGTATCGGTTCAGCAGAAGCTTGCATCCACCCAATCACCCCAGGGGGGCACTGCGTTGTTGTAGCCAGCTCAGCATTCTGACTTTGAATGGTGGTCAAGTGGTCATGATTCTTTTTCATTAGCCCCACTCTCAAGTTACATCTTTTGGAGTCTTTTTAAAGTGTTCCTGGAACCAGACAGTGCCCTAGTGCTCTGCTACATGATTCTAGTGATGGCAGCTTTAATTTGTATCTCTCCAAAGATTTAACTTATTTATGCTACAAGCAATAGGCAGCAGAAGCATTCTGGGAAATGACACTGGAGGTAGTTAGCAATGCTAGTTTCCTAGAGCTTTATGTTATATAGTGAGGCAGAATCTCATTTCATAATGTCTACTCAACAGAAGGATAATACACTTTACTTCTTTATATCGCAAAACATTTTTTGATATTCATGCATTTACAAATAGAATGCAATTAGCAAGGCTAGAAGCACATTAGGTGCAGGGTGACTGTTGGTGAAGAAGCTGCTAGAGAAGGTGAGATCAGATCCCATGAAGGAGGCAGTTTTAGGGCTGGTAGTTTGGGGTTGTGGAGTTGGTGTCTTGTGTGTGCACCTCATTAGGTGCTGTGAGTTGTGTGGCTATTTATTGGGAAAGTTAGCCAGGCGACTAATGGTCTAAAGACAGAAACCATCGGTAACCCCAACCCTGCTGCTGCTCCCCTGGCAGACACAACACCCCTCTCACCCCCAGGATCCTCCCTGCTGGACAATAGAGAACCTTATTCCATTTTCTCAAACAGGAGTCGTACAAGGTTGCAGCATAGACAATTTGTTGACCTTGTCTATGCTTGTGGAAAATGCCCTAGAAACCAAAAATACTTTACTCTAAGCAGCTTTTATGGATTTCTCTATAGCCTTTGATAATGTAAACAGAGGCAAATTATGGGCCAAGCTTGCTAGATGGGGAATTCTGAGACTTTGCGAAATGCAATCATAAGTCTACAATCAAAGACATAGTTAAGGATTAGATTAACTTCTGAGTGGACTTCCACAGGAAAGAGTTCCATGAACAAGGGGGCTAAAGCAGGGGTGTGTGTTAGCGCCACTGCTCCTCCGCTTATATCTGGCTGACATTGGCAAGGCTTCACCGACTGCAAGAGTCTGCGCGTCCAAAGTCATTGACCAGAAGATCAACATGCTCCTGTGTGCTGATGATACCATCTGGTTAGACCAAGCTGGGATTGGACTACAAAGGCAACTGGATGGTCTAGCGGGATACTCAATGATCACTGACATTAAAGTTAACACCTCGAAAATGAAGGTCATTGTTTTTGGAAGAAGAGAAAGCAAAAAGGGCTATTGGGCAACTGGCAATGAGCATATGAGCGAGTGTCAAATATCTGGGGGCATGGTTCGATGAGAGAGGACATGTGACGCCGCATCAGTCAGCAATATTGGAATTCTGAACTTTATTTCTAGACTACTCTGTTGCATTTACTGATGAATTTTGCTTGCCCTGATACATGTCTACTTTCCAAAGCTATCGAGTGCAATCTTTTGCCATCTTTGCTATATGGCATGATTATTTTTAAATATGCTTTAGGAGACTGGTTAGAGACACTGAAATGCAACATCTAGCCTTATGCATTTCACTTTCCGAATGCCACCTTACAATCGCAGCTTAGACTGAAGTTCAGCTTGGTTCATTGCAATTACTTCATTACAGTGGCGGCTGCCCCCGAGTAGCATGGGCTCCCCTAAGCCAATCACAATGCTGCAATGCAGCGTTGTGATTGATCTGAGCACCATGGTTCGGCACTCAGATGGGGACAGGGAGCCTGTACATGTTCCTGACCAGGCTGTGCATTACAGCCTGGTGGGGAACATGCAAAGTGCGCATGACTGTTTGGCCGTCCCAAGACGGCCGGCCGGACACTTAAGTGCTCCAGCCACTCCACCCCTGGTGGCTGTGAGACAACCAAGCCCAGCTCCGTAAACCTGCCTGACAACAGAAAAATAAAATGATAATAACATAGTGTTATTATCATTTCCTTTTTCTGCTGCTCCAAATGCAGTGGGACGGCGCTTCTCCGCCTTAACAGAGGAGCCGCCGCCGCGTTCTCTGTGCTGGGTTTCTCTAGATCTGCAACAAGCTAAGAAGAACACAAGCCAACACTTCAAAGTACTATCACTGGATGGTGATAACCAAAGGAGGCTCTAGCTGGTTGGCATATTTTGAAAAACCCGTAGTGCATTTAGAAGCAATCGACCACTGGATTAAGACCCACCCAGATAAACTTTTTTATAAAATCCTGAATAAGCCGGTAGAACTTCTGTTGTCCAAATTGGACCTTGAGGATCTGAGAGAAAAATCCATGCTAGATATACTCTCTCACTTTATGACCCACCAGAGCCCCCATAGTATCTTGGCCTTGGCCATCAGAGCGGAAATGTGCCTGGATGAGACCGCGTTTGGAGCTCACACCGCTAAAAGAATTTTGATCTGGCCGACTTGGCACCGGTCCAGACCGCTCATGTCGTCTCTGTGGGGCAGTCTTTGAGTAGTTAATCTGGTTAACACCGGTGTTTAGATGCTTGTCTATTAGATCTTGTTCATTGGCAGTGGATGCCTGCCTAAAGGGGGACTCCCGACAGCTGGCATCTGGTTTCTTTTTTTTTTTATTTATGAAAATGGCAGCAAAGGAAATTAATTGCCTTCAACATACATATGTATAGTGCTGTCCTGTTATGCCAGCTAAATCGGTCGCTTATATGTATATAGGTGGCTCCCTGCCTTTTTATTTTTTATGAATGTTCAGCACTTTAAAGCACATCTACACTTTCTGCCCTGTTTGTATAAGCGAATTGCTGCTCATTGCACATAAGTGCACTTTAACGCTGTTAAGCACTTTAACGCATATCTGCACTTTCTGCCCTGTTTGTATAAGCAAATTGCTGCTCATTGCACATAAGTGCACTTTAACGCTGTTAAGCACTTTAACGGATATCTGCACTTTCTACCCTGTTTGTATAAGCAAATTGCTGCTCATTGCGCATAAGTGCACTTTAACGCTGTTAAGCACTTTAACGCATATCTGCACTTTCTGCATTGTTTGTATGAGAGAATTGCTGCAGATTGGACATAAGTGTCCTACAAATGTTCCATTTTCTTTTTAGTTTTTACTCCATGTAGCACTTTACGCCTTGCATGACAACCGCAAAGCCTATTTTCTTTTAATTTTATTGGTCACTTGTGGTGGCTGGGATTTTATTATCTGAAACCTACCTGGACTTTCATTCTGTAAAATATATGTCAGTGATTAAGAGGACATCGAAGTCTGTTAAGTAATTTTAGTGCATTTCTGTAATTTCTTCCCTGCTTGATATGGCGAATAGCAGGATTGGCTGCAGCAGGAACACAAAAACTGCACATAGGTTTGTTTTATTGCCCTTAAAGTCTTTTTCATGAATTGTTTTTTTTAATCTCTTGCGATGGCTTTAATTAACCCTGCAATAGAGATTCATTCATTCATTCACTTCTCACTGTAGCATGGCGACCCTCTCCTCACGCACCATCTCCTGATGCACTGTATCCTTCCCACTTTTGTACAGTACTTTGTTGCCTTGTAGGTAGGTTCACCAAAAACAGCTCCAAGAACATACAAGTACTCTTAACTGCTGGGCCTCACCCGTAGTTCAACACTTTGGGCCAAATTTGTCAAAGGATTGTGTTGCTCTTGCATAACGCACGGTGATGCAAGTGCAACGCAATTCTTAAGTCATATTCACCGAGCCACGCAAAGACACCTTGCATGGTCTTGCATGGCTTGGTAAATCTGGAGCAACGCCTGGACTGGAAACAAGCATCCTGGGATCGGTTTCGGGGTAACAACCCTCATCAGCCAGGCTAGCTTGAATCCAGTGGACCCACGTCTGGGCATACACTGCAACTTAGGGCGAACAAAGCAAATACAAGGAGATGATAGACGGCGCGCTGAAACGTTTCAGACACTCACCCCCAGTCACAGATCTGGGTTGAATCCATCATTGTTCTTTAGCTCACTTCACCACCCCAGTTCAAACCCAGCTATATGCAAATCAGTCTTGACCTGTGCCTCATGGGAACAGTCCAGCCCGAACTGCCAAGCCATGTCTTCCCTGGACCGGAAACAAGCATCCTGGGACCGGTTTCGGGCTAACAGCCCTCATCAGACAGGCTAGCTTGAATCCAGTGGCAAAGTGAGCAAGGGACCCACGTCTGGGCATACCCTGCCAACTTAGGGCAAAGAAAAGACAAGGAGATGATGGATGGAGCGCTGAAACTTTTCAGACACTCACCCCCAGTCACAGATCTGGGTTGAATCCATCATCGTTCTTTAGCTCACTTCACCACCCCAGTTCAGACCCAGCCATATGCAAACCAGTCTTGACCCTGTTCCTCATGGGAACAGTCCAGCCCGAACTGCCAAGCCAGGTCTTCCCTGGACCGCAAACAAGCATCCTGGGACCGGTTTCGGGGTAACACCCCATATCAGCCAGGGACCGTAGGGAATAAACAGAAAGAGCACTCTGCTGCCTGGGACTGTTCACTGACAAGTGACTGTTCGCCCTGTTGCTAGGGAACTCAAGGCCTCTCCTCCGGTGGGCCCACCTAGGAAGCTCTATTCCGACTCCACAAGATCCATGCTGTCCACGTTGGAGGGTAGTGGCCTTGAGGCAGTGGTTGGGGGCCTGCCTTCCCTCCCTCCTTGACTCCCCTGTGTCTCTCTATTTCCACTCTTTTGATGGACTGCTCGTGCTGCCCTCATGGGTGGGGATTGGCGGGTCTGGTCGGCTGACATGCTGGACTGCTTGAGAACTCCATTGAGGTACTATAGCTCCACTTCTCATCATGAACAAAAACAATGCCCTTCCAAGGCAAGGAAAACTATATAAATTCACAATGGTGGGCCACCTGGTAGGGGAGGCTTTATTGGCCATGGATTCTCTGGGGGATGGAGGGGCTGGAGGGGCCTTCACGGTGGACATAGACTGCTCACGCATAGACACAGTCCTGCAGGCCATTTAGACATCTCAGCAAGTCTTTGAAACAAAAACTGGGGAGAAGGGGCAGATGTGTCCTACTCAGAAAGGACTTGCGCAAGACTACCTCCCCGGTCATGAAGCTGAAGATAATATCGCCAAACTGGAGGGCATGTTCATGACTCTGCCAAACAGCCCAGAGGCTTCAAGGCACCAACGGTGAACTATCGGCCAGCATTGAAGATGTGGAGGGTGGTTCCAGACTAAATAAATTGCTCTTTCTTGAGTTCCCGTATGGTTGTGGGGTATCTCAGTCTGAGAAATGTCTGGAAAACTGTCTGAAGCCACTTTTGCCCATCGACATATTTTCCCCATGCTTCCTGGCCAAGTGAACGCACTGGGCTCTGTTGCCAAAAGGCCCTCCTGGAGCCCGACCTGGGCCCCTGTTCGCACGTCTCCTGAATTATAGAGATAGAGACCTCATCCTCCGAACAGCAAGGGAGGTTAAATATGATTCTCTCAAAATACTGTTTTTCCTGGACTATAATATATAGAAGCAGAGGAAATCCTTTGAACAAGCAAAGCAACATCTTTGTGCAATGGGTAGCAAATATATGCTTCTTTACCATGCCAAATTGAGATAATCTTTCATGGGAAAGTGTTCTTTTTTGTCTACTTGGAGCGGATCAAGGAGCAGCCTCCCCACTGATCATGAGGGGACCATACACGGGAGGCAGAGGCGGGAGCGAGACGTGTCTCTGAGGAATGGTATGGATCCACACAACGTTGTTGGCAATGATCACACAGGGACCATGGTGGCTGGCTTACCTCCAGCCGCCCGATCTAAGCTTGGGTTTGGCAGCTGAACCGGTGGACTCAGAAGACAGTGGCGGGTCTCACTCCCCTGCCCGATCGACCAAGAATGGGACTCCACAGAGTAATACTCATGGAACTTTGGGGCCTTTTACATGGTAGGTGTCCCACATGCAGAAGCTTACTTTAGTTTTCCCTTTCTCTTCCATGTCTATTGGTTCTAGAGTTGGGCAACAGAAGCTTCTGAGGTGCAAGTACAGGGTTTTAGGATTTGAATGGGATGGGTGGGTCTTGTTTTTTTTAAACTTTTCTACATTTACAGTTGTTGGCACTAAGCAGACCAAATCTGATTAATACAAGGTTTACAGAATCACAGCAACAAAGTGCATTCACTAAACCGTTCAAAGTAATAACCTGCAATGTCAATGAGCCCCTAGATAAGATGAAGAGGGGGCATCATTGGCGGATTTTAACAGACACTCTCTTGGGGTTATTTTTTTTCAGCACACCCACCTCCTGGTAACTAGGTGCCCCTTCCTTGGGACATACGGCTACTCAAGGGTCTATCACGGGTTTTGCCAGGAGCTCTGGGGGGGTGGTGATAATGCTCCATAAATCACTTCTGCTGTCAGTTATTAAGGTACACACAGACAACCTGGACCACCTAATTGTCCTACGGGGCACCATGGAAGGATCTTGCCTGGATGCTTTGCAGTGTGTACACCCCATTCCCTAGTATCTGGCACACTTCAGGCACTCTTTTGCACACTACTGCAGACGCTCATAGGGACTCTGGTGGTGAGAGATGACTTCACTGTTTTAATGAATGGGTCCCTGTATACAAACCTGAGTGTGGTGACTATTAGATTACAGGTACTAGTGAAGTGGGTGGGGTCCATGGGTTCGGTGGATGCCTGGTGTGCCTTGCACCCACACGACCTAGGCGTCAGTCTCTATTCAGCTCCGCACAACTGCAGCTTGAAGATATACTACTTACTTGTCTACCCGGAAGCCATAGGCCATACTTCAAGTGCTCTCACACCATTCTGCAGTTGAGAATTGCTTTTGCACCTTCTCCTTGGCACCCAATGGCATCTGCTGACTGAACTCATGTTGGAACCAAGATAGTGATTTCACAGACCTTCTTCGGAAAGCAATCAGAGACTGATTCAATGTTAACGCTCCATCTATGATTTACCCAGTTTCTTTCGGGAGGCGTTCAAGGAGAGGATATGGGGCACTGGTCCGCGGAAGAGAGCAGAACAGAGAATGAGAGATTAGAGAACTCGAGCAGACCATTCTCCTCCTTGAACAGACACCTACACTGGAACAGGGGGAGCAAACCAGGCACTTTTAGAAGAGCTGCGCGTGTCCTCCTGGCATAAATTAGTGGACAAGGCCAAGCTTACGTGGACCATTTCCAGATATAGGATCTATGAGCATGGCAATAAGGCAGGCAAGTTCCTTAATTGGGTTGTGCACAAAGAAGAGGGGGCTAGAATAATCCCATGGCTGTGATTAAGCGATTGCCGGTTACTCTATAGATCCCATAAAATGACAGAAGCCTTTGCGGCCTACTATAAGGACCTCTATAAGGAGCGAACCCCACCACAGCTAAAAAGGCTAAACCCCAACGTGAATGACCTTCCAGTATGCTCCCTTTCAGATGTGGACTGACACATTCTAGATGCACAACTTACCCTGGAAGAGATCCAGGTGGTGGTAAATGCCTCACCCTCTGGGAAGACACCAGACCTGAACGGAGTCCCTGATGTTTTTTTAAATGGTTCTCGTCGATGTTGATGCCCCATCTTCTTAACCTTTTTAACACCATAGGTAGCTCCAGCTCTCTCCACGTCAACCATTACAGCGCACTAGTTTCTGTAATTCTAAACCCAACAAACCTCTGGTACAGCCTTCCTCTTACAACATTTTTTGCTTCTTAATGTAGAGGTTAACCTGTTGGCAGAGCCTTGCACCAAACTGTAAACAGCATTGACAGGAACCACCGTGATGGCAGTTTCATTCAATGCTTTAGAACTGAACTTCTTGTCTAGCGTTTGCATGGATTTGTGGAACACGGAGACAGCAAACTCCATTACAAACAGCATCTTGAATTACCCAAACACACATTCTGGTGTAATGAAGGTGGTGAGATGCCTGCCTTCTAGAGTCAACTCAATTTGATGGTATGCTGATCTCAGGTCAATCGTGGAAAATACTTCTCTCCTTCAAGAGTTGTAAGTGATTCATGTTTTTTTGTCAAAGGATGGCAATTAATTAAAATGTGTTTGTTAAGAGAGCGAAGGTCAGCACATAATCTCAGCAAATCTGATTTAGTCTAGCCAAGGCATAGTGGAAACCGATTCTAAAGCCTCCACAGCTCCATTCACCCATTCTGAACGTGTGTCTTTTAGGATGTTGCTCAACTCTTCCATAACACGTAGTGTTCCTCCTTCTATCTGTGCAGAATGCAGCACACATAGAAAGAGGGAAAAACGAGGAGAAATAAAGGTATTTCTCCTAGTTGCATCACTTTTATGACTCTTCTGGGGAGGCGTTAGAATCTGACGCATTCCCAGGTTACGAAACCTTGTAAATCTGGGAATGCCTCAGAATCCATGGGTGTTGCATGTTTCGTGGGAACACCCACAGCAACACCCACGGAACGCCCCTTTCATGCAGAGGAATGTAAGAAAGGGGGCCATATTTACAAGGTCATGAAAAGCCACGCAGGGTGGCTTTGTGTGGCCTTGTGAATACGCGCCAGCACACTGCGCCACCGGATCGTCAGAAAAAGTGATGCTCCTGTGGCGCAAGAGGCTTATAAATATGCCCCTAGGTAACAGTGCTTTGTTTAATGTTGCCATCGATGGCTAGCATGCACTTGTTGAATAACCTTATCCACGTATCGTATTTCATGGAAGGGCGGAGCTGACTGATTTCCCCACTGCTTGATGAAATTGATGCAGAAACAAATAAACCACTCTGGTGCTGAATGTGTGTGAGTATGTGCAGAATGTGTGATAGAAGCACTTCTGTAGTTAACATAAATCAAAGTTGACAAGTGAATAAATCCAAGATCCACATTAATAAAGTGGATGGGCTTGACTAGTATGCTTACTTGAACTTTTTGTATAACAACACAATAAAGTAGTTGTAACTTTAGTACACTTTTATGCCTCGTGGTGAGCAGTGCTGGCGGCTGACCGACACTGTAGCTGACACAAAGAAAACAATGCAAGTATTTCTAAAGCAACTGTGTGTAATAAGAGATAGGAAGAAAAAGAAAGATTTAGTTGCGTAGGTCATGCTGATTCCAGGAGGATTGTAGGCAACACATGCACTAAATCTGTGATGCTGACACAGACAGTCAGCCAGACGCTCCCACCGGGTGGTTGGCGGCAGTGGCACAGTGTACAACGCTGCTGGTGACATATATTAACTGCTCAGCCAAAGCAGTACATGGCCATTTCATTACATTTCACAATGTGAATGTCTGCTTTGTCTTTGCAGAAAATATACTGTGTCCAAAAACAAGAAATTGAAACAGCTGGGGAAATATATATCCAAGGGCAGATTTAATAATATTTCATGCTATACAAGAGTTTCATGAAAGGGAGAGCGCAGAAACGTATGCGCCTCCTCTAATAAGATATGGCACAATCTTGCTCTCTCCTAGAGCTGGGGCACTGTGTGCTGCAGAGCACTAATGGAGGCATCCTAGCACCATGCTGCAAAGGTGCCTGCAGAGTGCATCACACATAGAAATAGGATGTAACAAGGAGAAATAATGATATTTCTCCATCATTATGCCTCTGTCAGGTAGGCGCACTATTTTGTGGTAAAGCTAGAGTTACAAGTCTTTGTAAATCTGGGTTTGCATCAAAATACATGGGTGAATGCATGGGAACGTCCATGCTCCACTCATGCAACGCCTACCCAATGCAAAGTAGAGCTGTGTCACGTTATTTTGTATTTACTAAAGCAGGCAAAGCCACACAAATCGACTCTGCATGTGCTAATAAATGCGAAAATGGATTTTGTATCTTGGCTGCATCACAAAAGTGCCAAATGTTAGGAAATCTGAGCCCCCATGCTCAGAGACATTTCTGAAGAAATACACAGCATTTGGAAAAGGAGACTTTGACCTTATACAACACTCTCCTGCTTTGGCTAGGTTTGTGCTTTACCAACACAAACATATGTACATACACACATGCAGATGATAGATATACCAGACATACATGAGCTGTTAGGGTATGAAGATGCTGAAATGAATGTATTCCTTTTATGGGGATACCTGACTTCATTTCTCCAGGAGATACTGAAGTGTTACCATTCCTGTGCCAGCCTTTAACCGCTTTGTATCTGAGACTTTGGGCAATGTTGACCATCTCTGTAAAGGAACTGTGAGTGCTTGATTCTCAAACTGGGGCTCTTAGCACACTCGAGGAGAGCTTCTGTGCTTCATGCAAGTAGTCCAAGGTTCTACCTGCTCTATTCAGTATGTGGCTTTAGAGAGTCCCAACTGCTGGTCAAACAGAAAGTAATCAGAGGGAAGCTTTCCTCCAGAGTTCTTGAAGAACAGCATGTCAACAGTGCACATTTTGTTACCTCAGAACAAGGAGAAATGAAACAAGCATTTGCAATGCAATCGGTCTCGCCTTTGGGACCTTATATGTATTTAGCTATGCAGCACATTAGCCTGGTTGTTGAAACATCTACTGTTCTTTAACATGGAGGGGAAGTAAGCACCAAACTGCGTGACACGCCAGGTATGGGAACACATGGAGAGAAATATTGCCTTTCAGCAGGAAATGGTATAGTCCAAAGCTCTGTTTTTAATATAAAATCAGGGCCTTCGGTGGTCATATCATTGAAAATACAAGATTTGAAAAAAATATTATTGTCTACGTGCGCTCGTGGCAAAAAATTTCTATGGACTGGAATCTAGAGAATGTTAAAGTGATTCTGGTATTTTACTGACCTCTGCTGGTCGTTTTCTTTCAAGAAAGTTAAATAGAGGCAGTTGCTAGAAAAATAGAAAAAAGAAAGTCCCTCAGCAGAAAGCAATTCTGGTATTTTACTGACCTCTGCTGGTCATGTTCTATCAAGACAGTTAAATAGAGGCAGTTGAACAAGCAGAAAGCAATTATGGTATTTTACTGACCTCTGCTGGTCGTTTTCTATCAAGACAGTTAAATAGAGGCAGTTGAACAGAAAAAAAAAGTCCCTAAGCGGAAGCAGACAAGTCCTATGGCTGATCTCCAGAGCCCACAAAGTACATACACATAAGTATATACTAAAGTATATAAGTATATACTATAGCCTTTTAGCCCGCCGTAGCGGGCTATACTGGCTATTAAAGTCCCGCTCCAGCGTTAAAGGCCAGAGCCGAAGGCTTTGCAAGGTTTTGCCCTTCACATCATTCCAGCGCCTCTTGACCTTTTCCATTGTCCTCCTCGACACTCCGACTGCATTGACGTTTTTCACAATGTGCTGTTTGAACTGTGAACTTCTGATTGTCTGATCACTGTTGTAGTTGTTGCCAGCACCAACCACACCCGGAGGGCTGGCTTACACTCACCCCACACCCATCCAGCACAGGCGTCACTGGACATGTGACCCTGGTAATAAAAAGGGGCCGGGCGCACGTGCCCATAGCCAGTTCCACCATACATCTAAGTGTGTCCGTGTGGTCATTATGAATGCGTGATGGCCCCTGGCCCTACCACATCACATCATGCTGTGGACAGCGGACGCAAGCATGTCACCTCAGGCAGTGGGTAAGACCTTGAAAATGTAGCTCTGTCGTCCCCCCTGTAAGCGTTAGCGGAGTGGGCTGGGCCGGCGTACGTCAGTCCAGCGCAGGGGTGTGTAGAATTAGCCCGGGGCTCAGGGCGTGGTCCAGTTCTGGCCTGCACAAGGAAGTAACCAATGCGTTTGTCTCTGTTGTAGTGTCGGCGCCACCCGGCCCGCAATTGACAATGTTGCAATGTAGCATGCACCCAGAGGGCGGGCTCGCACAAACGGTGAAATGAAGGAGCGCAAGACCGCTGGGGGTCTTGGCTCATACATGCCAAGTGTTGTGTGTATCTGTATTGCCGCAGCATGAGCCAAATGCCTAGCCTTAATCGCAGCGCGAGTTCAGCCAGGCATGAACTCTACATCTGTGTCCGCACTATCCTAACCATAGGCCTACACTCACGTGGCCGCCCACCTTCAACGGCCAACATCACAGTGTCGTTGTCAGGCTTGTGGACATGCGCAGACAGGCATAACAATGGTGTGCCGTTGGAGTGCAAGTGATGCAACCGCACAGCGTACACAAGTGAATAGGCCCGGGGGGAGGGAGGAGCAGCTGTGAGGCAATGTAACACACAGTGATGCCGCTCATTTGCCACATGCAAGTCATGTCAAACATGAATCCCAAAGTCGCACACATCCCACCCCACACCCAACAAGCCACATCACAATTCCTGAATGCAAGCAGATGACAAACTGACATCAGGGATGAAGGCTCTTTTGTCTGAACTATCAGGCGGAAGCACATCTGCACATCCGACCTCGGTATTGCATGTGCCCGGCACCCCCTGACAGATATGATAGCAGTTGAGGACGACTCCCACACTACGCACAGCCCGATGACAGACCAACGTATACACACCCCACCACACAGAAGTCCTTGCTCGGAGTTATCTTGCATGGAATGGCCTTCACACTTACTCCCACACCATCCCAGGCGTACAACCGTTGCACACTTAAACAACTCATTGATCCGAGCTGTGGCATTTCATCCACAGAACTGGCGCAGGTCAGAACAGTGCCGCTTCAACCAGGGCCAGTAACGCAATGGCAGAACATCCCGCACACATGCACAACCCCTGTCACGTGGAACTGTACCGTGCATGTATGCTGCATTTACTGGGGGCACTGCCATTGGTAGTGCTGCGGGTCAGTTACCGGCTAAGCTTCTGCCTTGCCAACGTCACCTGCGTTCAGCCTGTGTTGCATTGTCGATCGTGCATATTTGAGTGGTCCATGGTTGTCTGCCTAACCAACAGGACGGTAGGCGAACTGGATTACGACATGTGTGTGCGCCCCCTGTTGGCCCACGACATGGAGTGTCACCGTGATACCCGTCTATGGGATGCCTGGATACTTGGCATACATGCTGGCAGCTGGACCTGGGATATTGCAGAACTCCTCGTGTGCAGTGACCACATTGAGCCGCTCCCCTATTGGGCTGTGGTGCTGATTGGTGACAGGGGGTGGACGCAGCACATCTGTCCGGACCTGCTAATGGATAGCCTCGCCGTCTTGTTCGATGGAGTCGACAACGACCTCATGTTGGAGATGATTGCCTACGAAGCTGCAATCGCTTTCATGGACGTGTAACTACGTGCCTGCAGCCACAACAGTTTGGAACCCATTGCACATGTCCCGACGCCTTATTGCATCTTGGAGTTCTGGTCACATATCCCACGACAACAGTGGACATGGCTGCATTCGCCTGGACTCCGAATACGTGGGCGGACAACCACGCGGGGTAACACACACCTGTGAAAGGTGAGGCACTCCCCCGGAGTGGACAGCGGCGCTTGGCAACGTTCCTCATTCTGACATGCTGCTGCATTGCTCCGCATGTTGTGGCACTTCTCTTGCCCATACTGACACGCATATGCTAATAAAGTCTACGCACATTCAATTGTATTCAACTGTGATGTGAGTTGTTTTGAATGACGATGTGTGTCTCACTGCCTATCTGGGTCACGGCCATACATGCACATTGATAGCATTACCCAGGGAGTACCATTTATGTGGATCCACTGTCCCTACATTCGTCAATACTTACATGCATAATTGATCAGGGCCATGACACATCAGTGTGAATTTGAGTGTTTTATTCGCATTCAGTGGGGTGTTTCAGCTGGACCAGTACAGGGCCATGCAAACCCCACTTTACATTGTCGCCCCGTGGAGGGCCAGCCAGAGTCCTTTAGGGATTGACAGGTTCATCGGAAGAGGAAGACTTCAGTCCGCAGTGTGATTGCTGTGTCATTGGTAACCATTCCAAATATGGCAGTCCATGTCGTGGTCCAAGGTGAGTGTCGCAGAGTGTAACGGGGGACAGTGGAAGATGTTATTCCAGGGCATGATGCAGAGGGCAGAAACAAGCTGAAACAGGCCATGTGGCGGTGATGTATGCTACCACTTCAATTTCACCACCAAGCCAGATTCATCATCTTCGTCCTCTGATGTGTCAGGTGCCTCACATGTGGGTGGTGGTGTTTGGTCTGCCGCACTGTGTGGCACTGACACTTCAGGGGGCGGAGATGTGGATGGAGTAGTAGCAGCAGCATTCATCCGCGCCAGGCCGTGTGGCGGCAATGCCATGATGAGGATCTGCAGGGCATGGAAGATCCCAGCTACATCTCGCTGGTGTGCAGCCGTGGCAGCCAATCAATCTGCATGCATCCGCTCCATGTTCTCCATGATCCTCCGCATGTGCCCCAACTCCCGGCTGACATCGCTGGAGCCACTCTGACTTGACAGGTGTTCTTGTCTCCGAGTCATGACTCCAGCGATGTCAGCCATGGATTGTTGGAGAGCATGGAGCGGACTGTGGGTGTCCGTTAGGGACTGTAAGTGGACCCTGATGGGACTTAGACACCCACGTATGGCATCTAGTTTGGCTGCCATGAGTTCAAACCCCACTCCCAGATGATCAGCCATCTTCTCCTGGCACCCTGACACACGGCGTTGGAATGCCATGTGTTGGTCGTGGGAGACAGCCGTGGTGGTGGGTGCTTCCTGCTCTGTAGTCTGTGCAGGGGGTGGGGTCTCCTCGATGCAGCTGGGCTGCCCTGCTCCTGGAGGTGGGGTGCCGAAGCTGTCCATGAGCTGTTGGAGGGCGTCGGTGTCGATGTTGGGGAGGTCCTCTTCATCATCAGTGCTGAGTTGTTGGGTCTGCTCTGCAGGAGGTGTTGATTCTCCCTCTGCAATGTGAAGGGGAGATTCAGATTGACATTGTGTTCACATGTAGGTTCACGCATTGTACAAGTTTACTAACAGACTGCATGACAATGTACATTGTATTTAAAACGTAATAAAGCTTCTTCCAGCACATCCTTATTGAATATTACTCAGTCCAACACAAATTTGGGATGAATTCAAAGCACAAATCAACTACATATATTTGTTTCACTCAATGCTATACAATTATACTTTCAATTGGATCAGTATTGTCCAAAGCCGACACACAGCCCAAAAACGAGTTCAACAATCTTCAAATTCTTGTCTTTATTGATTCTTTTAAAAAATATTCCCAGCACACGATCTAACTGACACGTGTTTCGTCTGCACTCAGACTTTTTCAAGGCAGTATGGGAATGAAGCAATAGTAGATTCGAGTAATGATGAAACACACGGGCGCATCAATTTGCATACGAAGTATCATGGAAATGTCGTGTAACTTGCCCGTAGATCTTAAAATCAATAAGTCACAAGATGTGTGAATCAAGTGGTGCGTCCTTAATGGTTACAAATTCAAGGTAAAACATATAGGGGGTACACATCCATGATACGATAGTACCCTAAGTAGCACAGCAGTCCGCGACCACTGACGGTACAGCAGTCCACTCGCAAGAGGTAAAGCGCCCATTGCTTCATTCCCATACTGCCTTGAAAAAGTCTGAGTGCAGACGAAACACGTGTCGGCTAGATCGTGTGCTGGGAATATTTTTTAAAAGAATCAATAAAGACAAGAATTTGAAGATTGTTGAACTCGTTTTTGGGCTGTGTGTCGGCTTTGGACAATACTGATCCAATTGAAAGTATAATTGTATAGCATTGAGTGAAACAAATATATGTAGTTGATTTGTGCTTTGAATTCATCCCAAATTTGTGTTGGACTGAGTAATATTCAATAAGGGTGTGCTGGAAGAAGCTTTATTACGTTTTAAATACATGCATGTTATGTTATATAATGTGCTGACAACATCTTTAGGTAGTAGGTGTTACAGGCTGATAGAGCACCCCGATCTAAATATTTTTTGACAATAATACTAAACGCCAATAACTACGACTTATATACATGGTTATCATTTGATGTGCGGTTTTTCCCTTTAGGGTCCACTACTACCTATTTTCTATGTGTGACAATGTACATTGTGACTGTTTGTGAGGAGATGCCTATTTGATGCGGGACAGTTGACATTTCTACACCATCAGGGATGTGAGGTTGTACTTGTACATTATCATCTCACAGTTTCCTGCTATGCCAAATGGGAATGGCCATTTTCTACACACAAGCGGCAGCAGTTGTGTCCTCTGTTCTGTTGTGAAAGTGTTGCAGTTTGTACCACATTGTTGTCAATGTTGAGGTGGTCTGATTCTTATGTGTGTGTGCTGCATTGTGGGTATGTTTCCCCTTCAGCTCTGATTTGGCTGGCCCTTCTCCCTTTCGGGCGGTGTGCCTTTCTCTTCTGTGCTTATACAGTGCTGAGATATTGCAGACTTGGATAAATTGGGCTCTTGGTCGGAGTTGTGACTCTTGGGCATGGTTTGTCTGCAGATGTGCTCTACTTAATTGTGCATGTGTGCCATTGTGCCCATCTCCCCCCGTCCCCCCAGTCCCTGGTCGTTACTCACCCTGTTGCTGTTGGCTCGGGTCATGTTGTGCAGTGTCCGGTCCACCAACTCCTGCCACCGTCTCCCCAATGATGACTCGGCTCACCATTTCCTCCATCTCATCCAGCTCCTGGTGTGTCGCTGGGCTCCCACCTCCAGTCTGCATTGCTGCTCTCAGGTTGGCAGCGATTTTCAGCTTGGTTTTGCGCTCCACATCAGTCCAGCGCTTCTTGCAGTCGTCCACTTCCCTTCTCTTCACTCCGACTGCATTCACCTTGGCCAAGATGGACTGCCATATTGTATTTTTAGTTGCCAATGTCACAGTGGAGGTGATGGACAGTTGGTGGTGGTGTTCTATCACCTCCGTAATGAGGATCTGGTTTTCCTGCGTACTGAAACGTGTGTTCCTCTTATTCTTCTCCTTGCCCTTCCCTGTCCCAGAGGTCCCAGGCTGGTCCTCCGTGGGGCTTGTGGGGTTCTGGTTATCCTCTGTACTTGCTCCGGCTCCCTCCATGGTGCTTCGCAGTTGTTTGTGTTTTGTGGGTGGTTTTTTTTGCCGCTTTTATAGTGATTTTTCCCGCCTTACTTGTGGGACTTGGGGGCCTGGCGCTGCTTTTCGCTGGATTTTTATCGCAGTTGGGCCCATCGCAACTTTTTTCACGTTCGGGTTTCCTTTTTTATCGCCGTCGCGGTAGTTGTATCGCGGAAATTTGAGGCGTTCTCGGGAAACTATCGCATGTTACCGCCGTGTTGGGAATACAAAGTTGACACGGAGTTATTTTCCCGCGATAGACGGCGATATGGTAAATTGCGTTAGCCTATTTTGGCGATGTTTATCGCACGTTCTTGTGAATATCCCCCTTAGCCTTTAAAAATAAAATGACATCATGCATGCTCACTTGAATGATCGAATCCACTGTGTGTAGTAAACGCCACACGATAATCTACCATTGTGAGTTGTGCAAATTGTATATTATAAACATGGCCACTGGAATTATGGGATTGTGCGGCGATTTTCGAATAATTATATATATTTGCCGAATAATCTATCATCTTCTGCATAATTTTTTTGTTAAAACCTGCAGGTTTGTTTCTAGGTCAAACGTTTCAAAAGTTACTAAAAATGCAGCAACAAGTGTTGCTGTAGGCTGGAAGGCTCTTTGCAAAACTGGTCACCTTTCAGTTGCTTACTGCTATATGTGCATGTTCAACTGGTTCTAATGAGGTGCAATCAATGCCCAGACAGTGTTATCAAGTTTAAGAATGACTAAATAATGAGATAATGCTATTACAAAATGTGCCGCATTATTTGCCCTTTCTTGCCGCATAATTTACTCAAACCTGCTGCGCATAATTCCAATGGTCCGATCATAAACAATGGTAGCCCCACCCTATGACAGAACCACCCCACCACTCCCCCTTCAAAAGCACGTTGCCGCTCACAAGAGGTGTGGCCTACGTATGCGGGCCGAGTTGTCACGGTCAGGTGTCCTCTACTCACCGAGCCAAAAAAGACAGGAGTACACAGTTAAATAGTAAACTATGACATAGTAGGATGCCTCGCTGATGCAAAAATATTAAAAACTTGCAGAAATAACTGCAGTTTTAGAGTTCTTGACACCACTTTTTGTAATTGCAACTCACTACCTCTAAATAAGCAAGCTCACGAACCAACTTTTGTCAGACGGAACAAAATACACAAGTGATGCCATAAAAAAAGAGAAAGCAAGCTCAATGGCACGCATACATTTAAAAGGGCGGCTGCTGTGCACAAAGCAGTGGGTATGCAACTTCATTAGATACTCGCCATCACCTCCACTGAAACACAAATCACAAAGTGTCAATGTGCTTCCTTCCCATGCAGAATTAGTAACGTGCGCTTCAAGGCAGTCCTAAGAAAGAGTCGTATCACAGGCCCAATTGGTTCACATATGTATATATATTTTAAAATAAAAAACAATACAATCAATATGCCCACCACGCAACTTCAGAGTCTGTCTGACTGTCGATGCAGACGAGTAAGAATTGGAAAAAGAGAAGGTTGAGACATACTGTCCACCCAAATGACAGATACATAAAGGCGTATGCAACAAACCAATGTGTCTTTCAACAACTTTAATATATTCACGGTGACATTTCTTCCATACTGGCAAAGAGGCACTAGAGTCAATCAACCATGGCAATAGTTATTAATTATAGAAAATAACCTCAAAATTACCTAAGGGCAAATATAGTGCTAAAATACTAACCGCGATCTCTTGGCAGGGCGGAAGAATCTGCCAATCTTTGAAACTTGGGTCACAGAAAGGCCACAGGCGACAAAAACCTTGTTTAAACTGTAGGTACCACAATATATTATGAAAGAAAAAAAATTAAGATGTCCAATACACCCCCATAAGCAAAGTTCTATTTTTAACTAAAGGAGGGCACGTGCACTTAGGTAAACAAATGTCGGATGCAGGAAGTGAGTGCAGGCGGGGAGGGGGCTACTTCAAGCAAAGAGGATGGGGCGCACTGCTGCGGATCCTGAACCTGTAGGCATGCCCAGCTCCATTCACAAGTCACATTCCTGCGGGGGGGGGGAGGAAGGGGCGAGGAGCCTGGTGAGCACACGCGGGGCCTGGAGAGACTACGCCGAGAACATGCACAGAGCAAACCAGCCACATCCCGACCAAGCACGGGCACGTCAAAATAGAAAGTTTGGGGTGGGGGTTAGATATCCCACCTCAGCGGTAGGATCTTCAGGAGCTTTTTTTTGCAGTTGTATATAGCGCTAACTCAACCCAAAGGTTTAGGAGCGCTTTACATAAGCACCAGTTACATTACACAAGTATACATTTTTTATTTTTACTACAGAACCCCCTTAACTCAGCTAAAAGAATCGGGCGGAGTAATTAACAGCAAAAAGGAAGGTGCGGCCGCACGTACAACCTTGCTGGAGTTTTGGGTGGCAGTGAGGGCACCCCGACGACGTTACTCCAAACCCTCCATCTCCACAAAGATCTCATTCGAGTTACCAGGGAACGTGGGAAGGGCCACGTTCAAAACCCTCTCGGTGGAATCTGAAAGAACACCGGTTCTATTACAGATAAGCGTGCACAATTGAGGGAGCGGGGCAGTTTTTACATGGCCCTGTCCACCGGGATTAACTAAGCTTTTCAGACAGAGCTCACAATATAAACACTATCCTGGGAGAAGAACCGGAAACAGTCAACAATAAGGAGCAAGGACTACATCATGGTAACTAACACCACTTCTTACACCCATAATTCCCCCCCTTTCCAGTGCCAACAAGTTTACCAGCGGCAGGGACAGGAACAACCACCCCCTGCCCCCACTGCCCACCCTGAGCTCCAGAGCAGCGGGCAACCCCTCTCGCCCAACCCCCATTTCACCCTGTGAAGCCCGAGAAAAATGTTGCCCTTACCTGAGCTATGGAAGCTCTCTCCGGCCTCCGCCGCAGCGCACTTATCCTCCTCTGCCGCCTCCCGCACGGTAAAAAAAAACAAGCATTTCAAATGCACTGGGACTCGCATTTACACGAGACCTATTGCATTGCATTGCAAACGGGACTGCGGGCGGGCAAGAAGGCACGAACTACGGAGTGGGGGGGGCGAGAAGGCACGGACTCCAAGTAAAGGGGCCAGTAGCCACGGAAGGATACAAATGGCAACATGGCCATCATAAGGAGGGACTAACAAGCCTAAAACCAATCAGAAGGCAGCATTTTGGACCGACAAAGACACACGCTAATGAAAAAGATGGGCGGAGAGTGGGCAGAGCTTTTAAGGAGTTTCCACTCCATACTGAATACTGCATGCCTCGCAAAGTGAGCAGCGCATGCGCGCTGCCGCTATATGCTCGACCTCCAAAATAGCATGGATATGTTGAGAGTCAAGATACAGTCAGAATGAAGTTGGGCCTAGTTTAGCTAAGCCCAGAAAAAAATGAATTATAAAGTGCAATGGTTTTATTTTTGATGCAAATTGTTCAGGACACTAGGCAAACATTATTTGTTACATTGAAAAACATCTGTATCAACACTGCATAGCCCCTGCTGATTCCATCACATCTGCCTGAGAGCGTGGCCCTCCGGCTACCAGACTGTACTAGCCTCATGCCAGCATGCCCTCTGTTCATGGCATTGGAGGCAGCGCCAAGTGAACTTCAACAGATCATGGCCCCCTTAAGAGTGGCCAAGCCCTTCCTCCCGCTAATGACATTGTGCAGTACTATTGGTAAAGGATCAAAAAGTGACTGTACAGTAAACTGAAGCAATTATTTGAAGAAACAGTGCTGGCAGACCAGTACCAGTACCTACCGATACAGAGAACTTAACAACTTCTCACCGGACACAGTGCCCAAAAACATCACCATCGCCAGACATCACCAGTAATGGCCAGAGGGAGCAGAAATTAAAAATATTGACCAACATGAACATTCAGTGGCATATTTAAAGGAGGCCAGAGCAAATGAGCTATTGAAGGAATGTGATGAAGGCACAGAGATGATACGTGACATAAAATCCAACTTTCTGCAACTTTTAGCCTATCTGGAAGATTATTACTTTTGGGCATTCAGTTGGAGGTGCGGATTTATGCTTGAATAACTATACATATGGGGCGTTAATCCAGTGGTGTGGCGCAGCAGCCAGGGCGGCTGACTCAGGAGAGCAGGGCTCACGGTTCGATCCCGGCGCCGGCAGCAGCTCAGCTCAGCTCAGCACCATGTGACTCTGGGCAATAGCTCACTTAATCTTCCCGACGCCCGCAGGCCTTGAGACCCTTAGTGGTGAGTAGTTCGCACTTTACAAATAGGGGATTTGGATTTACGGAGTTCCTGTTTTTGAGACATTGAGCGGATTATGATCATGGATAGTGAGGGCATCGTAAGGGTGCAAGCAAATACTACTTTGTTTTATTTTTTTAGTTTGTCTACAGATTTGAAATAGAAGATGCTGAGGTTGTTTAGTTTTTTTGAAGACATAATGGCCGATCTTGAAGCGCTGTTGGTCACCCACAGAATGGGAGGTCCAGCAGTGGCACTGGACTTTCTAGAAACTGAAATCATGTCTATAACTCAATTTTTTTGGCATTACTTGAGAAAATTATTCGAATGAAATTATTAGGAATTTTAGATTAATTTTGTAATATTTTAATTGGTGTGAATTAAAGATTGTTTTTGTAAGATTTTAATTAATCATGCAATAACATTTTACTTACTTAGGTGTCCATTACGATACCGGGCGGAATAAAATCCGCCATCTACCATAGCGGTAAAAAACCGCCCGCCTACACCGTCTGAATACCGACCGAGCAATCAGGATGTCGCGAAGCGAACACCGCCCGCGGCGGAAAAAACACACAAAATACCGCCCGTCTATGTCCGAGTCGAAGTCCATCCGTCCGCCACGGACGCAAACCCGCACGACAACCCAAAACCGCCCGCCCTGACTACCGAGACACCGGCCGTGAAATTAGGATCTTCCCAACATGAGCGCGGCAAATCCACAAATACACCGCCCGCCATCGTAAACAACAGTGATGAAAATGGACACGGCGGAAGCCCTGGCGGCCACGTCCCTGCACACAAACCATCCGCGGACCAAAGAAACACACACAACATGGCCAACAAGTCCACACAGCAAGCCACGCCCAAATACCCAAACACAGTACACATCCCGAAAACACATCCCCCCTGGACAAACAAATAAACTACAAATCCCATAACACCAGCCACAACACACCTGAAAACAACAGCACATCACAACACACCCACATAGGTAAATACAAATGCAGCCCCTTCACAGACCACAATCCCTTGCAACACTACAAACTGAGGACGAGAGCACAGAACACAGCGAGACAGAAAGGACAGCAGCACACCACAGTCATGCACCCATCACCACCACCACCAAACACCGGCCCCACAAACCCCCTGCACATCACACACCACACACACACACCGCACCAGCACCACAAACACCAAACCACACACCATGGCAGCACAGAGAATGCCCAAGTTCACTTCCACAGAGCTGACGGTCATGGTCAACGAGATCATCAAGGTGCACCCACAAATCTATGGGAACCAGGTCCAACAGACACCACTAGCCACCAGAAACCGGTTGTGGAGCAGGATCGTAGACCAGGTCAATGCAGTCGGGAACGTGCCACGCAACAGAGCCGAAATCACTAAGAGGTGGCAGGACCTGAAAAGCGTGGTCAGAAAGAAGGAGGCCAAGAATCGGCAGCTGGCTGACAGGACTGACGGAGGAAATCCCGCGCTATTCAAGACCTTCAAGGCGTGGGAGGAGAAGGTGCGAGGCATCCTACATCCGGAGAGTCTCACCGGAATACCAGGGGGAGTGGAGGCTGGTAAGTACAAACAAATGTATACCAGCACACCGCTATGTACTCACATGCACTACCACAATGCCACAGCTCCGAGGGAAAAATACCCCCATGTCCAGTACACAATACACAAGACATCACTCACACATGCAACAGACTAACTAACAAAACCATGGGGCATGTGTACAGTCAGCCTGCACCGCAACTCCCACTAGGTCCCCTTGTACTCCAGATGCGCCAGAAGGAGCACTCCCCACACCCACACTCATGTGTCAGCCATAGCTGCACTAACCGACAAGTAACAGGTAAGTAGCCGGAACACAAAGTCAGTGGGTCGGAGGGGGGACAGCTGAAGTACAACACCCACCAGGCCCCTAGTCCTACAGCGCAGCAAGGTGGAGCACACCCCACACCCATGTGTCAGCCATAGCTGCACTAACCGACAAGTAACAGGTAAGTAGCCGGAACACAAAGTCAGTGGGTCGGAGGGGGACAGCTGAAGTACAACACCCACCAGGCCCCTAGTCCTACAGCGCAGCAAGGTGGAGCACCCCTCCCTCCCAGTACCATATGGCATCCATTGCATTGCGCCCTCCAAACCAACAAGTAGGTAGACTACTGTACAGGGCGGGGTGTCTGTAGGCATGAGGACAGTATTACGACTAACATTTGGGACATGTCACGTAGCAGAGGAACACGCAGCACTGCTCCCTGTCATAATCATGTGACCAATGTGCACACGGACATGTATTACAGAGTCATAGCCCACATGAGCCATCACAAATACAGCAACACCCATGGAGCCACGTCTGCATGCACAAGTCCCACTGGAGTACTGAGCCACATGGCGGGCACTGTGCCACTCATCACACACATCAGCAACACCATCGAAGTCCTGTCCATGTAGTCGTTACTGCCTGTTCCCCACACAACGTACAACATCGCCCATGTAAGTCTAACCTGTCTAGAACTAACAGTGTGGAACCCCAGTAATGCACATAAACACCACTGGACCCATGAAACACACAGCCACACAATGCACATCCAACATACCGTCCATCTCATCTGTCAGCCCCAGTGTCATGAAAGGTATGTCATCGGAACAGCTGGCCCTCATACAGTAGTTCTGCAAAGATACCTGCCCATCACAAATGATGTGTCTGCAGTGACTGAAGCGCACATCACACTGATTTACAACATACATAATATAGTCAACACCCCAAGAGCACTGCATTGCTGCACATGGCCGAGGGTAGCACGCACACCAAGGAATTGGCCCATCTGCAATACGTCGTGTGGCACACAACCATCACTCACTCACTACAATGCTTGCAGTGTAATGTCCATAAATGATGACAGTGAGCAGATATGCTGGGGATGTCAGACATACACACACCTTTGTCTCTGCACTGTCATGTTGCCAAAACACATGTCCCGTTCTGCACCCATATGTCACAGTATGTACCCCAAAACCATATTTCACCTCAAAAGCGTTGAGGGGGCTATACCCCTTTTGCCATCTGCGTGTCTAAGCGTTCCATTTGAACCCCAAAACCATATTTCACCTCAAAAGCGTTGAGGGGCTGTACCCCTTTTGCCATCTGCGTTTCTAAGCGTTCCATTTGAACCCCAAAACCATATTTCACCTCAAAAGCGTTGAGGGGCTGTACCCCTTTTGCCATCTGCGTGTCTAAGCGTTCCATTTGAACCCCAAAACCATATTTCACCTTAAAAGCGTTGAGGGGGCTGTACCCCCTTTTGCCATCTGCGTGTCTAAGCGTTCCATTTGAACCCCAAAACCATATTTCACCTCAAAAGCGTTGAGGGGCTGTACCCCCTTTGCCATCTGCGTTTCTAAGCGTTCCATTTGAACCCCAAAACCATATTTCACCTCAAAAGCGTTGAGGGGCTGTACCCCTTTTGCCATCTGCGTTTCTAAGCGTTCCATTTGAACCCCAAAACCATATTTCACCTCAAAAGCGTTGAGGGGGCTGTACCCCTTTTGCCATCTGCGTTTCTAAGCGTTCCATTTGAACCCCAAAACCATATTTCACCTCAAAAGCGTCGATGGGTCTGGAGCCCGCATACACCCAAGCCACAAAATGTAGGAGTACAGCAACACACACTGATTGTCATTGCTAATCCGTCCCATGCCACATGAACACAACACACAGTTCCATTGCCTTGCCCACGCATACACACATCGTACATCCACACACACGCACTGGGAAACCTGTGCACGACAGTGCACAAACTGTGAATGTCAGACAACCAATACAAACTTTGCAAGGTGCAACACAATAACCTATCTCATTCTCCCCACAGGTGCCGAACAGCTGGATGCTGGAGAGGGAGACAGCAGCCAGCACAGCCAGTCCGCAAGCCCCCGACCCGGACTCACGGATGTAGAAGACCTGGACACCTCTTCGGACGAGGACCACCGAGCAGGCCCATCTGGAGTGGCAGGGCCCAACCGCTCCCCAGGGCCCCTCCTACCCACCAACACATCACCCAGGGCTGCTGACCAGTCACAGACCCCTGCGGCCATGGTCGTTGCGGCCACCACCACCGCCGCAACAACCACCACCACCACCACGCCATCCCTGGCCACAGCACCTGCTCAAGGGGTGGCACGCCCGTCGGGCTCGACCCTGGGAGCTAGACAGAGGACCGTGGTGACCAATGTGGTGAGTGGGCAGGTCGGTGGCAGCAGTACTGGTGGGAGGAGCAGGGTCAGGCCAACGCCATCTGAGCCTGGGAGCCAAGCCCTGCCGCAAATCTCCAGAGTCCTTGGGGCCTATGAAGAGGCCCAAGGACAATGGGCCAGGTCGGCTGCCGACACGCGGGAGGTCCTTGGGGTGTTGAGGTAAATGGACGCCCATATGGGCCAATTCGTGACCCGTATGGACCAACTTGTGATCTCATGGGCCAGCTGGTGGTGGTGGTGAGGGCCCAAGCAAGGCCAGCCACACCACCGCCGCCACCACGTGCTGTGGCGCAGGGTCGTGCAACACCTAGTTCCCCTGCGTCCACAGCGAGTGAGCAGTCCTCAGCCACCACCAGCAGCCCACCAACACAACCCCCCCCCTACCAAACGTGGAAGGGGCTGTCCGAAGAGGAAACAGGTGTCCAGAGAGGACTACGCACGCTCCAAACGCCAGTGAGTCAGCCAGCCACCCTGACCACCTACTGCACTGACTTGGACTACGATCCTACCCCACACTGCCATGTGAATAGCATGTGTCTGTTGGACTGTGGACATAGAACTTCATGGGTACACCTTGACCATCACGCAGCCATGTCCGTCAACTCATTGTCACAGCATGCACCACTTCTGTCATCACCTTGCACACAATCACATGTCACCGCTGTAAATAAATACACCTTGATCACAATCTGCTTCATGTGCCCTGGGTTTAATCAACGATGTGCAACCGACAACATGAGCAGGAATGCCTCTGCTGTGTGGCATGTAGATAGTCCAGGAGATGTTGTAGGGACCTAGGGGTGAAAACCAGAACATGAGTCCATTCAATTAGTGTGTCACACACCCATCACACAGTACTTGTCACCAACTACAAGCAATGTACACACATCTCACAGAGCAACGGGGCACAATGCCACAGCCACTGTCAGTGGCATACTACCCTGGACATGGACCATTGCCACACAGCACTCAGTGAACAAAAGGCCTCCGTCACAATGCACACATACACCTGCACAACTACAGCTACATCAGCCGTCGTACATGGTCACTCACCGTCAAGTGAAGTAGCGGGCGATGAGCTGCTGACGCACATTCACAGCTTCCTCCTCTCCACTGTCCTCATCACTGGACCCGTCCTGGTCTGCAGGCGGGGGCCCGGGCTGATCACCGTCATCCACTATTAGGGGGATCTGCTTGCAAATAGCCAGATTGTGCAGCATGCAGCATGCCACAACTATCTGGCACACCTTCTGTGGGGAGTACGCCAGTGCACCCCCGGTGCGGTCCAGGCATCTGAATCTGGACTTCAGGAGGCCAAAAGTCCGCTCCACCACACGTCTGGCCCTGCCATGTGCCTCATTGTAGCGGACATCAGCTGGTGTCCGAGGATGACGTAATGAGCTGAGCAGCCAAGGCCCATTCGGATAAGCAGAGTCACCTGGGTGTGAGGAATACAGAGATTCGTTGCAATTCCAACTGTACACAAGACAGCATCGCACACCAGGCACGCTACACGAGTACACATACTCCCCAACAATCCAAGCACGGTCCGGTTGCAGATTGGTCATCAGACGTGGTAGGATGCTGTTGCGCATGATGTGCGAGTCATGGGCTGATCCTGGAAACTTCGCACACACGTGTGTAATGACCATGTCCGCAAGGCACACCACTTGCACATTCAGGGAGTGGAAGTGCTTCCGATTCCTATATATGTGCTCCATGGCCTGTGGTGCTACAAGGCCAACATGGGTGCAATCAATTGCACCAACAACGTGGGGGATCCGTCCAAGGGCATAGAAAGCACCCTTCACCGCCGCCAAATCACGAGCCCTGGGGAATCGGATGTACCGGTTCCTGTACAGCATCATAGCTGACAGTACATCCCGTAGCACCATGATGAACATGGGCTGGGACATCCCACCTTCACTGCCCACTGTGTGTTGGAATGACCCAGTGGCGAAGAAATGCAGTGCAGCCATCACCTTAGCCGTGGGGGTAAATGCAGTTGGATACACCCTGCGAGGACGGAGGTGGGGTTCCAACAAGGCACATAGGCGATGCAGGGTGGGTTGGTCCAGATGGAATTTCCGGATTACCTCCACGTCCTCCATGTCTGCCAGCAATTGGTAGGGGCGATGTATGTTTGGTCTCCTCCTAGGAAAGATGGAAGTGGACACATGTCAAAGCAACACGCCACATGGCATTTTCACAAACGCAAAACATAAATGACTGACCAAGCAATTGAATCACAGAACAGCTGACAAGTAGGGACAGCACAGCCACAATACACTTACACAGGTCCCCTTACCAATAGCAATGAGCAGTGACACAAACCATTGCTATGAGCATGCACATGGGGATTTAGGCCTTAATAACTTGTAAGGCATGACGATGATATCAGACTGCATATTTGGGAAGCGGCAACACCACGGCAATATAACTAGCTGCTGTGCCTGACACAGCTTCCGTGGCTGGGTGAGTATGGCACACACCAACAACGCTATGGACATAGGCTGAGCGGCAAAAACAAGTGGGTCCTGTTGCACGAGGGGATATGAGACAGTCATTGATGTCCCTACTTCACCCTATGTACAGCACTGTACGGATCACACCTCCAAAACACATTGACAGGTGTACACATTGACAGCTCCATGACAACACAGCTGTGTGATTGCAAATACACATCACAAGTGACACGTAACGTAGCACGTGCCAAGTGGGAGATGTACATAGTGAAAGATGGCATGTGTGTGCATATGCACATACCATGCTACCATGCTAATGTGTACATGATGATGTGCCAACAGACATGTTGAGGCTGAGTACTGTCCGTCAATGCCCATGCACACAGCATGAAGTGGCCCTGTCTAGTGTGGACCTGCTCCCACACACAAGTCATGGCCACACCTGCAGATGCATTGCGCACATCATACTGTGTAGTGCACATGGCATCAGCGGACTGTACCCGCCATGGGCCAGGCCCTTACGGCCAACTCCAATGGCCCTCGCGGTTGCACCCTGCGTGTCCCGCAATGGAGGTAAGCGTCACGGGCCAGCTGGAAGAAGGCCATCGTCTGCAATTTAAGCAGGCAGACACGGTACACCAATTGCAGCGGCTTGGACCCACTGAAACTGCCCCAGGGGGCTATATGACTGTGGGAGTGAGACCGGCATTACCACAGCTACCAGGGACTGCAGCCTGGCATCCCTCAACAACACCTGCTGCTGCCACCTGTCCACCTTAACATCGATGACGCTGAAGATATGTCCAGGTCCACTCACCAGCGAGGAGCTGGAGATCCTGGATTCCGAGCTCCACGCACACTGCACATGGCTATCCCTTGCAAAAGTTGTGTGTGTGAGACAACCACAGTGTGTGTGGGAGTGCATGTGGGGGACACACATGTCGTTGATTCGCAGCACCATGAGTCAGAGCCTGTGGGGTTCCAACATGCACTGCTCACCATGCTTACTACAGGTGGCAGGGGTATGTGAGCTCTCGGGCGCTTTGCCATGTCTGTCCCTCCCGAGTGGTGGTACATGGCAACTTCATGTCAGACATCCAGTGACACAGCCAATTGGCAATGCAGGTCTCAGAGCACTTGTTGCTCGTGAGAATGGCAGGCTGGGGCTATGCTGCCCTTCTCAGTCCCAGCAGGCCTGGGCTGCACATTGACTGCACAATGCCAGTAGGTGACAACACAGACTGCCCAGTGGGTTACATGTGTCTTCTGTTCAGGAACCTCCGGAAAAGCGCTAACTCAGCACTGTCGATTGGACACACCATGCCTCCTGATAGGGATGTGTGTGAGAGATAGTGGCACAGAATGTGACCTCCATTGCGGGGTGGGCCATGCACAGGGCGAGTATGTTGATGGTTGCGCAGTGTTGGACACAGTGGGTACACCCACACAGATGTGTTGCCTTGTGATCTTTGTGTAGGTCCACCTGACAATGGACAGTAGATGTGGACAGGCTACACATTGCTCGATGTGCTGTCAACCTGCATGTGAATGGGTTGGACAGGTACTGTGTACACACTCCCAGCAGCATGCATTCACGTTGTGGTGTACACATGCTGTTAGGCCATGTCCGATTACTTCCTGGCTCTGTTGCACGTCTCGGAGTATTTGGGATGGGTCAGCAGCATGCCAATGTGATTGGTGGATGTGGGTGATGTTGAGAAGTGCATTAGTGACATTCCAAGCCTCCTGTGCACCATCCCTGCAGTTGGAATTCCTCCAGCCCAAGGACTTGTGAGGAGCCATTGCTACCAAGTTGATGCCTTTGTGTGTGTGTGACCGCCAGTGCAGCCAATTACACAAAGGGTGTGACGGCATCTGCCGGATGGGCCACTACGTGGCGTTGACGGATCGGGGGATGCCCCCTCGTATTGTTGGGTTAGCACGGCGCTGCATTTCACCAGTAATGGTCTGCATCTTGACAGTCACACGGCCTGTGCCGGAGGCACGTTTGTTGGGGCATCAGCAGCAAGCAAGTTTACAGTCTTATGGGATGGTGTCTTTTGCTGTGAGAGGCAGCATGTGTCCACAGCCTACCCATGATCTGGGTAATGTGATGTTTGTTTTGTGATGCAGTGTGTAGTAACTGTAGTCTGTGCTGTGTGCATCTGACATGCATATGCTAGTCCTGAGGCTTAAGATGCAATTAGGGCACTCTGCATTCCCAATGCACTCGGAGTCGTAGCCCTCAGGTACAACCTGTAGTAGGCTGGAGTGGCTATTCACATGTATGTTAGGGGCACTGTGCCTACTCTGATTTCGGTCGCACATATGTGTGCGATGCCTCACCTCATGTCTCTGGTACTTGCACATCCAGCACACCGTGCAACAACAGTTGTGCTCGTGTGAACGACAGGTGGATGGCATGGGCTCATGGCCATTGTGGGCTGTCAGGTTGCAGTCTGTGTGAGTAGTTTCCCATTCTGCTCCATGCAGGTATGTGTTTGGCCTAATTACATAGTGGTCATCCTTGCCACCATCAGGATAGTGGTTGTGCACAACGCGAGTTGGGGCTATGGTCGCAGGGTGACACAGGCCGTGTGTAGTGCGATGTGCACTACATTCGTGGCACTAATTAGCGGATTCCTTTCCTGTACGCCAGCCATTGGGTGTTGATTGTGGTGGCTGTATACTATTGCACAGGTATCGTGCAACATGTGGATTGGGGTATGTTCTGTGCTGCTTCCCTTGCACATGTCTGTGTCATTGATGCCAGATGAGTGGGACCACCTCGCTCTCTCTCATGTGGCATCTCTCCTGGGTGCTGAGGGACAGGGGACACTCAACAGTGGGGTGGCTTCGGATGTAGCAGCTGCACAGCTGCTGAGTGAGACAGTTGTGACCTGCGCCTCGGAGGGGCTAGACGTGTGCTGGATGAATCACAGGCCCAGTGGGCAATTTCGGCGTTATCTGAGGACTGAGGTGATGCATCCATGTTGTATGACACAGGGGACGTGGACTCTGGGTCTTCTTCAGCCACGCGGAGGCCAATGACCGCCCTCCCATCCACTTCCACTGGTGCAACACGTGTCAGCACAGGGATGAAGGATAGGGTGTCCTTCACACCAGGCATAGCTGCCCCTGCACATGTGACCCCTGCTGCCCTCAGTGCTGGGTCTGTTGAGCTGATGCGCCATCTGTGCGTGGGGCAGACAGCTCTCCTCACTTACGTCATTGCCCATGACATCACTTAGCCGCAGGAGACATGGATGATGGAGGGCCCACATGTACGCGTGGGTGGACTACACCAGACCATCCAATGGTTGTCACCCCCAGTGAAGGTGTGCCTTCAACTGCGCCAATCTCAGACTGACATTCCTGACCCTTTCCCCACCCCCTGGGGAGTGGCACATCTGACGGCAGCAGTGCACGAGTCCTAAATCGGAGGAGTGGGGGACGCTGACGTCCCGACCGGATGTGACATGTTGGAAGGTGGCTTGCACCGTCAGACTTATGGCCTCCCCTCGCTCACCCCAATATGCGTTTGCATCTGAGAAGCCAGCGCGTGCACAGGCAGCTCCGAGCTCGCACCAGAGAGGCCAAAGAGTGTATGTGTGGGTCCATTTGAACGAGTTGTCTGTCTCGCGGTATAATCAGTGGCGGGACGCCGTCCACCTGCGTGGTACCCCGACTCGAGACCTGGACAACATTGACAATGCATGACAGGCTCCGCAGTCCGGATACACCACCTGCAACACACAGAGGCTGTAGCTGCCCTAGCGGCCCAGGCCGCGTCTAACTGGAGCTAATGGACCCACACATTCACTCTTTGACCTCTCTGGGGCGAGCTTGGAGCTGCTTGTGCACGCGCTGGCTTCTCTGTTGCAATGGCATGTAACGTGTGTGGGGAAATAGGCAATGAGTGCGATGGTGCGAGCCACCTTCCGTGACGTCACTCCCGGGCGCGATGTGTGCGTCCCCCCACTACTTATATTTGACTTCTGCCATGCTGCACAATGAGGATGTGTTGCCTGCGTGATTTGACCAGGAGGAGCGCGCCATGACCTCTCACCCACCATGCTCCACTGCCATCCCGTGCCCTGGATAGCCCGTGCAGGTGGACAATGTTGGGGGTACACCTGGTCGACAGGGGATGTGCGTGCCTTGGCAAGGGCCTGGCGGATGCACAGCAGTATCCAGCATGTCCACAGAGGGTGGGCTGACGTCTACACCTGATGCAGCATCTTTCGTGTGGCCGCCTGTTGTGCACACACGTGTTCACATTCATCCCCAGACAGGTGGTCTTTACAAATGCCCAAGACAGCGGTAATCTAGTGCTCCCGAATCCTCCCAACACAGTGTGTTTCAACATTGCATGTGCGCACCTACCCGTCACACCCACCCACCTGGGCCAAGCGTAACTCCCGCTTCACATGACACATGTGTGTCTTCCACAGTTGTGCTACTCTTTCAGGGCCGGACCTGCAACTGTCCCGTAGCACACACACAGCACCGAGTCGTACTGGCATCCTGTTAGATTGGTAGGCACACTCACACATCTCCTTCTGACACAGTGGTGGCTGTGATGGATATTGTGACTGCCATGGCAGTGTTGGCTGGCCATGGCAGGGCACACTCACACACATTGCATCCGCGGCACTACGTGTCACTACTCGGCACATCGAACTGGGCACTGTCCCTGGGGTTGATGAGTTATGCCGCCTGTCGATGTAATCTGTGACTGGATGCTGTTGTTCCTGTAGTAGGTTGTATCTGTGTAGTTGATGATTGCAGTTGTTGCAGTGTGTGCTTGGTTAAGTGGGGCACATGCCGTGTATGTGACCTCAGCAATTGCAATGTCTGATCTCACATTCCAATGTGTTGTACACGTGGCAGGGACTTCACTTATTTCAGACTCTACTACTTGTGTGTGTGATGAATCTGCTTTTCTGTGCAACGGATTGACTGCATGTATTTGGTGTTGTTTCTGGGTAAATGTATCCGTGTCATGTTTGCGTGCATGCAATGCACAGGGTGTGAGTCTAGCCACAGGTGGACTGGCAGCATGCGCTGAGTATGCGGGCATGTGCGAGCTTACTTGCTGTGTGGCCAGCGGTGTAGGTGTATGTTAGTCTTGTGATGTGCATTGTGCCTGGGCACATGGCCTACTCTCAATGTGTGCATTTGGGAGGTGGTGGTGGGTGGTGTGGGTGGTGTGAGTTTGGGGTGGCGTTGGTGTGTGTGTGTGTGTTGTGGCCATGTCGACTACACACATATGTTTCCCAGGCCCATGGTGGATGTTTGTAACCGTGTTGAGGTCTGTGTATATGATGAGATGTGTGTGTTGTATGTTGCACGGTATGCAGTGTGTGGGTGTGTCCTTGCAGTTCAGGATGACTCCTACTTGTTATGGTTCAGACGTTGTGTGTGTGCAGGGTGTGTCACTGTCAAGATTGTGCCTAGTTCAATTGTGCATGTCAGATTTTCAGCAGTTCTTACTCATTGTGCAGTGCTGCCCACCCAAACTGATGTCGTGTGTGTGTTTTGACAGGCATTGCTGTGGCATGCTTTTGTGTGGCTCCTACTTTTGGTTGCTGAGTGTGTGGTCAGACTGTGTGGGAAATTGTAGACATGTGTAGGACTGTGCTTTGTAGTGACCAGGCCGTCAATGTTGATGTGATGATCTTTCGGGCACCTTCAGAGTCTGACAAGTCCTGCTCCAGGAGCTGTGGTATTGCACTGTGGCCACTGTTGCGGCTACTCATTTACGTTGACATCCAATGACAGTGGACTACAGGGTCATCTCACGACTGTCGTGTACTTCACACACTCTCATCCTCTCTCATTCGTACTTGTGTTTGTGAAATGATTCAGCGGAGTCACATTTTTGCTTCAAGCCATGTATTTGGACTTACGTCCTCTGTGATGCAGTATAGTGGACACTACTGGCAGCGAAATGCATGTGGAGGATCTACTTAGCATGATTACACATACAAAAGGGGTTAGGGGTAGATGTGATTAGTTGTTGACTGTGGAATGAGGGCTTCAGAGTTACAACTGCCTTGCCCTTGCTATGCTAATGTACATTTGCTAGTTACTGAGGAGCTCTCGACTTTGACACAGACTGTAATCATTTTGCCTACGAGACAGCTTGACATCATAGGTACAGTACATCTCAGTTCCATGGTACAGGTTTACTACAGTAGTTACTCCGACACACGTGCGTGAGGGGTGACATCAGAGCATGAGCCTACGTGCATGCAGCAGCGTGTCACTAGTTGTTGCAACGTGGTGGCTACTGAACATGTCACATTCACTGGGGTCATGTTGTTGGGGGATGAATTTGTTGTCCATGCAAAAGTCCTGGCACGGAAGTACAGAAAAAGGTGAGGTGACAGTTCTCACGTGATACAGCAGACAGATTAGTGTGCACTGACCGGTGCATATGTTCATGTGCGCAGGATACATATTATAGCATAGTTGTTCGTGCAGTATTGTCCATGTGGTTACTGTACACAAGTCCCATACCTCTGCCTCCCCCTGTTCATGCAGAGATATTGGATGTGGTGAAGAACAGAGAGAATGTCCCGAAAATGTCCGATGTCATGGCAGTGGAGTTGATAGTGTGGTGTTTGTTGCAGGTTGTATGGTATAGTTGTTGTACAGCTAACTGCCCAGTCCGTGCGAAGGCCAAGCATAGGTACGGTGTTGAACATCATTGTTCAATTGGGGGTATTGCGTCGGGGCCCGACGAATTGACAAGTTGTCAGGTATGCGATACCTTCCAGCAGGGCTTCCATGCCATTGGTGTTATACATGGATGCCATCCAATGAAGCGGATGGTGGCTGTCAATGTGTTCATCGTAAGTTGTCCCTTGTAGGAGCCTGATGGGACATGTTGGATGACATTCGATGAAACTGTGATCCAGAATCCGTTGTGTGGAGGCACACATGTCCCATTGCAGTGTGTGTCCGATTGCAGCCACATACGCCATGCCCCCATAGACTGAACAGATCCTGTTGTGTGCGTCCAGGGGGGCGAACAGTTGTACCAGGTCCGCCTTTGGACATGCTGGGTTGGAGAGACATAAATCCACAGGACAGTGGAAGGGACACCTCCGACAGTAGAAGACGGGGATGACGCAGCTGAACATTGCGATGCGGTAAGTTACTCGGTAACTTACGTTCAGCATGGCCAGGTTTTCACACCCCACTATCTGTAGCAGGCTGTCCATGTAGAGCTGCATCTGTCCGGCGTAGTTGGGTAGGTGTGGTGCGACTGCCATTTTGCTACAGGGCGATGTGATGGTGTGCTCCAGCCGGCTGTGCAGTCAGCAGAGTGCACCCTCCGACGATGCTGGGAAATCTGGAATAGTCGTACGGAGGCAGGACTTGGGTTATAGTAGCTTGTGCGGAGGACACAGGTCTTCATCCCACATGCTTCTATGAATGGTCAAGGTCAGTGGTGTCTGACTCCTTCCAGATTACTTGCATGTGAACCACATGGAGGAGTGGTCTTATTTTTTTTTTGTGGTCAGAACTTTCTTTCATGTTGTGCGCTATCTGCACATTGGACGGTTTCCTCGGCATGCCTCTGTTTGGCTTGTTGTTTGGACAATGGCTGTATTCTCCGGCTTGTTTTGTCGAAATGTGGTTTCAGGGTGGGAATGGAAGGCCATTCAGTGCTATCTGCTTTCCCGTGTGTGGGTGGCACGCTGCGTTTCCGCTATACGTTGGGCCTTGTGTGTGTGTGTTGTAATTGATAACACCTGTTGTCAGGCACCCGGGTTTTTTTATGTTACGTATTGCATGTATTGGTATTGGGTGCAGGATGGTATTAGTATTTTTGTATGGTACTGGCGTGCCTTTTGCGGACGTGGTACATATTCTGCGGAGTGATGTAGCAGCCGCTGTGTGCTTCGCCATGTTATGCACACAAGGGTGTGTCCTATTTTGGCGTGACGTCACTGCCCTGTTCGGTACACTTGTGTGGCGTCATGTTGGCACCTGTGAGTTGCAAGTTGGGGACATGTGCGTTCAGGGTGGGGCTGGTGTGTGGTGTGTGTAGTTGTGTGCCTGTGTTATTTGTGTGCGGGTCATGCATGGCGCTGTAGTTGGCCTCTGCGTTGTGCGCATGTGTAGCTGCGTCATCGCCGCTGCGCTGCGTTGCCGTGACGGGGACATCAGTTCCTGGTCCCGGGTAGTGTGTGCCCGGTTGTTGCGAGTTGTTTCATTTTGCCCGGTGTGACATTTGTGGGTGCAGTGGTGGATGTGTCCTGTCCACACAGGGGTGTCTGGGGGGGCCATGTACAGTTTTTCCGCCCTTGCACTGTGTGCGGTGTTTGCGTGCCCTTGTTGTGTGTCTGCCTACCTGCGTCGCCGCGGCGCGTTGACTCCTAGGTGCTGCATCAGGTACTGCATGGGGATGGCCTGGAGTGCAGGATTCATGTTGGGGTGGGCCGCCTTTTTGGTGTCCGTACTCGAGCGGTCGAGTTTCCGCCTTGGTATCTCGTGCAGTGTCTCTTAGCCGGGGGAGCTGTTTGTTTGCGGCATCGTAATTTGTACGCCGGGCGGTACGTGATTTCGTCGGACGGTGTGCCTCCATTGGCTGGCGCCGCTACGTGTATGGGCGCACTTTGATGGCGGGCGGCGTCGCTGGCTTAAGGGCGGTGTTTGGCTAATTTTACACATCCTAATTGGGCGGGCGTGTGGGCCGCGGCGGGCGGACGGTAACTGGTGGTTTTTGCCTCCGACAGCACGGCGGTAGTGCTTCCGCCCGACATCCTAATGGGCCCCTTAGAAACTGAAATAAACTCTATGGATGTGAAGTCTGAGACCACTGAATATTCTGGATCTGTGGATACAGCTGGTACAGGCGGTTCATTGGAAGAAAAGAAAAATGCAAATTTGAGTGGCAAACACATTTTGTGGGCAGGGTTGTGTACATGCATGGCCGTTCTGCTCACAAATAGGCAGGTGGATGAAGGGGGCAACAAACCCACACAGGATTAGAGGGGTGAGCCAGAATAGGGATGTTTGTGGGCAGGGACATGTGCATAAATGAGGCTATTGGTGGACCCAGGGACATGGAAAGTGGAGGCATACAAGATTAGATTGTTTTGAGATATAGGTTGGTGCAGAGAGGAATGGCTTCAATCAATCAATCAATCACAGAATTTGTAAAGCGCACTACTTACCCGCGAGGGTCTCAAGGCGCTAGGGAAAAAAGGGGGGGGGGTGCTGCTACTGGTCGAACAGCCAGGTCTTGAGTAGCCTCCTGAAGGTCAGCAGGTCTTGGGTCTGTCGTAGGCTTAGTGGAAGGGTGTTCCAGGTCTTGGCGGCGAGGTGGGAGAAGGGTCTGCCGCCGGTGGTCGTTCTTCGAATGCGAGGGACGGTGGCGAGGGAGAGGTCGGCGGAGCGGAGTTGGCGGTTGGGGACGTAGAAGAGGAGTCGTCTGTTGAGGTAGGCTGGGCCAGTCTTGTGGAGTGCCTTGTGTGCGTGGATGAGGAGTTTGAAGGAGATTCTCCTGTCGACGGGGAGCCAGTGCAGGTTCCTCAGGCGTGCGGAGGCGTTTTGTATGTGTTGCAGTTGCTTGATGAGCTTGGCCGGGGCTCCCGCGTAGAGGGCGTTCACATAGTCAAGTCTGCTACTGACGAGGGCCTGGGTGACTGTTCTTCTTGTGTCTGTCGGGATCCACCTGTAGATCTTGCGAAGCATGCGGAGGGTGTTGAAGCAGGAGGATGAGACTGCGTTGACTTGCTTGGCCATGGAGAGCGTTGAGTCGAGGATGACTCCCAGGTTGCGTGCGTGGTCGGTGGGTGTCGGGGCTGCTCCCAGCGTCGTTGGCCACCAGGAGTCGTCCCAGGCTGAGGGGTTGGAGCTGAGGATGAGGACCTCTGTCTTCTCCGTGTTCAGTTTTAGTCGGCTGATCTTCATCCAATCGGCGACGGCCTTCATTCCTTCATGGAGGTTGGATTTGGCGGCGAGGGGTCCTTGGTGAGGGAGAGGATCAGTTGAGTGTCGTTGGCGTAGGAGATTATGTTGAGGTCGTGCTGTCTGGCGATGCGTGCGGCGGGGCCATGTAGATGTTGAACAGTGTTGGGCTGAGGGATGATCCCTGGGGTACGCCGCAGATGATCTCGGAGGCTTCGGATCGGAATGGTGGGAGGCGGACTCTCTGGGTTCTGCCGGCGAGGAAGGAGGTGGCCCATTCCAGGGCCTTGTCTCGGATCCCTGCGTCGTGGAGGCGTGCGCGTAGAGTGCGGTGGCAGACAGTGTCGAAGGCGGCGGAGAGGTCCAGCAGGATGAGGGCTGCGGTCTCACCGTTGTCCAGCAGGATCCTGATGTCGTCGGTGGCGGCGATGAGGGCAGTCTCAGTGCTGTGGTTGCTGCGGAACCCCGATTGGGATGGGTCCAGGATGCTGTTTTCTTCGAGGTATCGGGTTAGCTGTTTGTTGACGATCTTCTCGATGACTTTGGCTGGGAACGGAAGCAGGGAGATGGGCCGGAAGTTCTTGAGGTCTCTCGGGTCCGCCTTGGGTTTTTGAGTAGGGCGTTGATCTCTGCGTGTTTCCAGCTCTCTGGGAAGGTCGCGGTCTCGAAGGAGAGATTGATGACGTTGCACAGGTGGGGTGCGATGGAGCTGCTGGCTTTGTTGAAGATGTGGTGCGGGAAAGGGTCTGACGGGGAGCCGGAGTGTATTGTGCTCATGGTCTTGATGGTGTCCTCGATGTTCACGCTGGCCCAGGCTGGCAGGGGGTCGTGGTCGATGGTGTGCGGCGGGTCTGGTGCATCGATCTTAGTTGGGGCTGTCTGGGTGTTGAAGCTGTCGTGGATGTCGGCAATCTTGCGGTGGAAGAAGGTGGCGAGGGAATCGCACAGGGGTTGCGACGGCGGGATGTCGTTGGTGTTGGAGCTGGGGTTGGAGAGTTCCTTCACGATGTTGAAAAGCTCCTTGCTGTTGTGTGCATTGTTGTCGAGGCGGTCTTTGAAGGAGATTCTCTTGGCAGACTTGATGAGGTGGCTTGGCTCTAGGAAGGCCGGCAACCATAGCATAGAGCTCCTAGAAATGCCTATGTTTCTGGTGGTAACATGCCTTTGAAGTAGAAATCTAGTAGAACAATCAGTCACTTTTTTGTGGTCACGGAGGAGATTGTGTGCATAGTGAATAAATTGCCCAGGTACAGTAACTGGGTGCTGAAACCGCTATGCATATTGTTGCTACAGTGGTTTAAGTGGACCTTACTATTCAAGCCTAAACAATTTCCCACCCCATATAATAGCACGATGCCTTGTATGAATCAGGATGGCCATGATTCTGTCAGCTGGCTCCATGGGCAGAGATGCATGTGACCCCAGTACAAGTAAATGTCTGGAAGTTAGTAGCCTGATGACCCCCAACTATGGAAAGAGGGAATGTCTGTGTTTTCCTTTTGGACATTACTAACAACTAAATGGGTCCCCTCCATCATTTCAGGGAAGTTTGCTGGCACCGCCTTCTATGTCAAGTGTTTCTGGGGAGGCAAGCTTTCGGGTGAAGAGTTTGGGTGCAGAATTTTGGAAAGCGGATCCAGAAAAATGGGGAGCAAATGATGATGGTAGTGGTGTCATAATAGATCCAGGTGCAGATAGGGTACATGTAGGGCAGAGCAAAATGGATTATGGGAGCAAAAGATGCAAGGAACTACATATGTCTGAAAATTCAGCTTTGTCCCTATGGATGGCAATAAGAAGGTATGGGCGAGTGATTGCAGAATAGAGCAATACATTCTTCTACAACTTGTTAAGAATCAGAATTGTTTAGTGTCACTGACTAAGGATGTGTGAAGATCTTATGCAGCTGGTATATGGAGGTAAGGGAAGTATAAGGGGTACATCAGATCTGAGAGGAAGATAAAGGGGAATTCATGGTGAGAAGTTGATTCAGTGAATCTCTGACAGAATATCGACGACCAGAATATCGACAACAAAAATATCGGACCCGAAATATCGATGTCCAGAATATCGAAGTCCTATCTACATAATGGTAAGTACAAAAATATCGATAAAAAAATATCGTTGTTAAAAATATCTTTTTTTTAATGTTTAAAAAATAATGTAATATAAATTAAATAATACATGTAATTAAAATAAACATTGTTAAAATTATTAGAAAATGTTTAAAATTATAATTAATACATATAATGTAAAAATAAATTAAACATAGATATATATAAAATATAATATATATATATATTTACTTAATTATATTAATAAATAATTATTTTAATAAATTATATTTTGTTACAAACATATTAAAAAATATAAATACATATATATACACATACACCAATAACATAAAAATAAAATATCTATATAATAAATTAAAATATTACAATATTTTTTATTTTTTTTAAATACATTTTACACTACATTAACTTAAACAGTAAAGAAAATATTGGATAGCGGAGAGGATAAAATTACTATTCCCACTCCAGAGAGTGCAACAGTAGGGAAAGTGTTGGATAGCGTAGGAATAAAAATTACTATTCCCACTCCAGTGAGTGCAACAGTAGGGAAAATGTTGGATAGCGGAGGGTTAAAAATTACAATTCCCACTCCAGTGAGTGCAATAGTAGGGAAACTGTTGGATAGCGTAGAGGTAAAAATTACTATTCCCACTCCAGTGAGTGCAACAGTAGCGAAAGTGTTGGATAGCGTAGGAGTAAACATTACTATTCCCACTCCAGTGAGTGCAACAGTAAGGAAAGTGTTGGATAGCGTAGGGGTAAAAATTACTATTCCCACTCCAGTGAGTGCAACAGTAAGGAAAGAGTTGGATAGCGTAGAAGTAAAAATGACTATTCCCACTCCAGTGAGTGCAACAGTAAGGAAAGTGTTGGATAGCGTAGGGGTAAAAATTACTATTCCCACTCCAGTGAGTGAAACAGAAGATAAAGTTTTGGATACCGAAGAGGTAAAAATTACTATTCCCACTCCAGTGAGTGCAACAGTAGGGAAAGGGTAGGATAGCGTAGGGGTAAAAATTACTATTCCCACTCAAGTGAGTGCAACAGTAGGGAAAGTGTTGGATAGCGCAGGGATAAAAATTACTATTCCCACTCCAGTGAGTGCAACAGTAGAGAAAGTGTTGGATAGCGTAGGGGTAAAAATTACAATTCCCACTCCAGTGAGTGCAACAGTAGGGAACGTGTTAGATAGCAAAGGGTTAAAATTAATAATTTCAAAAATTTAAATAAAAAATAAAAATAAGAAAATAGCAACTACAATACAAAAATTGTTAATAACACAAAAAAAATATCAAAATATTACAAAATTCCAAAAGATACAAAAATAATTAAATATTAAAAAATACTAAAAATTAAATACAAACATTAATTTATAAAAGTTTTAAAACAACATTTTACAAACAACTATCTTTACAAATACATAATTATAATCCAAAAATATTTATTAATAATTTATAAATAAATTACTTCACACCATATTCCACTATAAACGCACAAAGAACTCATACAAATTTGACAGAATTAACATATTTACCAATTAAATATTTATACTTTTCAAACAATTAATAATTAAATATTATGAAATAAATTACCACAAACAACACGATAAAATAGAAATATAAAATAAATACTAATAAATAAAAAATATGAATTACTTTATTTTAATTAAATTACTTCCCAAACTATTCCCCTATAAACCTACAACCCACTTCTTAACAAAATAACACTTTAAACTTAATTATCAATGTAATAATTTAAAACAAATTAATAACCCATTAATAAATAATAAATAATAAATTAATTATAAATACTAATAAATAAAAATTAATAATTACTTTACTATAATTAAATTACTTCCCACCCTATTCCCCTATAAACACACAACCCGCTCCTAAAAATAAAATATATTTTAATTATCAATTAATCAATTAATAAAAATTAATAACCAATTAATAAGTAATTAATGATAAATTAATTATAAATGCTAATAAATACACATTGAAAATTACTTTATTATAATTAAATTACTTCCCACCCTATTCCCCTATAAACCCACAACCCGCTCCTAAAAATAAAATATATTTTAATTATCGATTAATCAATTAATAAAAATTAATAACCAATTAATAAGTAATTAATAATAAATTAATTATAAATACCAATAAATAAACATTAAACATGACTTTATTATAATTAAATTACTTCCCACCCTATTCCCCTATAAACCCACAACCCGCTCCTAAAAATAAAATATATTTTAATTATCAATTAATCAATTAATAAAAATTAATAACCAATTAATAAGTAATTAATAATAAATTAATTATAAATACTAATCAATAAACATTAAAGTTTAATTTTTTATAATTAAATTACTTCCCACCCTATTTCCCTATAAACCCACAACCTGCTACAGAACTAAAATACGCAAAAATTAATTAACATAAAATTATTTATTGCTAAAAATTGAACACATACATTAAAAAAATGCTATACTTATACAAAAAAATTACATCACATACTTTTAACAAACATACTAAAATACAGAACACTAATATAAATATCGATATTATTAACAACAATATTTTTACAAACGATATTACTGTCTTCGATATTAAAAAACCCGATATTTCTTACCTTACTGTCGATATTCTGTACCACGATATTCTTGATGTCGATATTCTTGTACCTCGATATTTAAAACTCGATATTCTTGTAGGTCGAAAAAAAACCTCGATATTCTGTCTGTTTACCAATTCAGTTTCATGCACCTTTATTTAGGGCCTCAGATGGTTGGTTGAACGAAACATGAAGCCTGAATCCGTGTACATTACATCATCAGTAGGTTTGGGACACATGTAGAGTGCTTTGGCTTCTTATATGATGAGGTAACAATACAATGGTCAGGCCATGAGATGGATTCAGCTGCTCCCCATGTTTACAGGATGGGGTGCACCTTTCCTAACCAGACATGGAAATATATAGGAGGACACTTCTAAAAAGGGAAGCGATTATGATGAGATATTGAAATAACACTAACATGGGAGGGTTTTCTTGGTGGCTAAATTGCAAGGGGAATATGTAGTGATGAAGTTGCGGCAAACACAGGTAGGTACCAGCAAAAGAACTTTATTTGCAACAGGGACTGCGCAGCAGCCAACAGAACAGGCAACTTTATTCAACTGCTTCACATATTCAAACACACCGTTCGAGGTTCTGTTGTGGAATGCACACACGCAAGTACCCATGAGGGGTGAGCATTCCACAACAGAGAAACACACAGTGAGGGAAGCCACTACATTATCCCCTTTCCTCTAAGTGTTTTTTTTAAAGAAACCAGAAACAAGAGCAACAAAAGGGGAAGCAAGGGTAGACAGGAGGGAGGAAAGGGGAGAGAGAGCAGAAGTGCACATGAAAAGAAAAACAAGGGAAAGTGGACACAGAAAGGAACAAGAGAACCAAATTAACGAAATCTCATAGGAACAGAACGGCATCTATTGCTCCTATGCAAATCCAGCGGGAGAGGAGCATCTGATTGTTTTTCAATAGACACATCAGCAGAACTGCTAAAATAGCGACAGGTGGGAGCATGTCCAGTCAACTTAACAAACCTGTTCCGCCAATGGGGTCGATTCCGATGTCGGCCGGAAGCACACCTAACAGTATTCGTCTGGAAAAAATACCAGCCGAACGCGTGTTTTCCGACCGACTCGAACACTTTACCGAACGAACAAGTACGATGCGCATAACAGCCCAGATTCCGAGCGAGCCATACTTACCCAATCCAGCTCCTTTTCTCCGCCCGAGCCGGATCCGTAAACGCCGAATCGAGTCGCACGGAACCAAATACACTGCACCTTCCGGCCGGACTAGTACGATGCATCTTCCGTACGCGCCGAACTCGTCGCTACGTTCGGCACGTTTCAGCATCCGGGAGAGCCGTACATAAGCTCCGTTTTGCGTCACAAAACGATCCACGGCTATGAGACGAACAAGCCAGCGACGAGTACGAGTCGAAGACACGAGAAACCCGAACGAGACGACCCAACCATGAATCCCATCGCGCAGGTCCTACCAATACTCTACATCTATTACCGGGACCGGTTCGGACGCGTACGGTGCAGACGGTAAGTCAAACACCAACAATACAAACTAACTACACGTACCTAAAATATGTCACACACACATAGGGATGCACAAATGACGTACACTAGCAACTGCACAATCATAGGGGTGGGATGGGAATCACCAATGCCATACACACCCATAGGTGTCTGGATGCCTGCCACCACCACCACCCCTACTCAGGGGGGGCTGGATGCCTATCACTACCACCACCCCTACTCAGGGGGGGCTGGATGCCTATCACTACCACCACCCCTACTCAGAGGGGGCTGGATGCCTCTCACTACTACCACCCCTACTCAGGGGGGCCTGGATGCCTATCACTACTACCATCCCCACTCATGGGGGGCTGGATGCCTATCACTACCACCACCCCTACTCAGGGGGGCCTGGATGCCTATCACTACTACCATCCCCACTCATGGGGGCTGGATGCCTGCCACTACCACCACCCCTACTCAGGGGGCTGGATGCCTATCACTACTACCACCCCTACTCAGGGGGCCTGGATGCCTATCACTACTACCATCCCCACTCATGGGGGCTGGATGCCTATCACTACCACCACCCCTACTCAGGGGGCCTGGATGCCTATCACTACCACCACCCCTACTCAGGGGGGCTGGATGCCTATCACTACTACCATCCCCACTCATGGGGGGCTTAATGCCTGCCACTACCACCACCCCTACTCAGTGGGGGATGGATGCCTATCACTACTACCATCCCCACTCATGGGGGGCTGGATGCCTATCACTACCACCACCTCTACTCAGGGGGGCTGGATGCCTATCACTACCACCACCCCTACTCAAGGGGGCTGGATGCCTATCACTACTACCATCCCCACTCATGGGGGGCTGGATGCCTGCCACTACCACCACCCCTACTCAGGGGGGGCTGGATGCCTATCACTACCACCACCCCTACTCAGGGGGGGCTGGATGCCTATCACTACACCCATCCCCACTCATGGGGGCCTAGATGCCTATCACTACCACCACCCCTACTCAGGGGGGATGGATGCCTATCACTACTACCATCCCCACTCATGGGGGGATGGATGCCTATCACTACTACCATCCCCACTCATGGGGGGCTGGATGCCTATCACTACCACCACCCCTACTCAGGGGGCCTGGATGCCTATCACTACTACCATCCCCACTCATGGGGGCTGGATGCCTGCCACTACCACCACCCCTACTCAGGGGGCCTGGATGCCTATCACTACCACCACCCCTACTCAGGGGGGCTGGATGCCTATCACTACCACCACCCCTACTCAGGGGGCCTGGATGCCTATCACTACTACCATCCCCACTCATGGGGGGCTGGATGCCTGCCACTACCACCACCCCTACTCAGGGGGGCCTGGATGCCTATCACTACCACCACCCCTACTCAGGGGGGGCTGGATGCCTATCACTACCACCACCCCTATTCAGGGGGGGCTGGATGCCTATCACTACTACCACCCCTACTCAGGGGGGCCTGGATGCCTATCACTACTACCATCCCCACTCATGGGGGGATGGATGCCTATCACTACTACCATCCCCACTCATGGGGGGCTGGATGCCTGCCACTACCACCACCCTACTCAGGGGGGGCTGGATGCCTATCACTACCACCACCCCTACTCAGGGGGGGCTGGATGCCTATCACTACCACCACCCCTACTCAGGGGGGCCTGGATGCCTATCACTACTACCATCCCCACTCATGGGGGGATGGATGCCTATCACTACTACCATCCCCACTCATGGGGGGCTGGATGCCTATCACTACCACCACCCCTACTCAGGGGGGGGCTGGATGCCTATCACTACTACCATCCCCACTCATGGGGGGCTGAATGCCTGCCACTACCACCACCCCTACTCAGGGGGGGTGGATGCCTATCACTACTACCATCCCCACTCATGGGGGGCTGGATGCCTATCACTACCACCACCCCTACTCAGGGGGCCTGGATGCCTATCACTACCACCACCCCTACTCAGGGGGGCTGGATGCCTATCACTACTACCATCCCCACTCATGGGGGCTGGATGCCTGCCACTACCACCACCCCTACTCAGGGGGGCTGGATGCCTATCACTACCACCACCCCTACTCAGGGGGGCTGGATGCCTATCACTACTACCATCCCCACTCATGGGGGCCTGGATGCCTATCACTACCACCACCCCTACTCAGGGGGGGATGGATGCCTATCACTACTACCATCCCCACTCATGGGGGGATGGATGCCTATCAGTACTACCATCCCCACTCATGGGGGGCTGGATGCCTATCACTACCACCACCCCTACTCAGGGGGGCCTGGATGCCTATCACTACTACCATCCCCACTCATGGGGGGCTGGATGCCTGCCACTACCACCACCCCTACTCAGGGGGGCCTGGATGCCTATCACTACCACCACCCCTACTCAGGGGGGGCTGGATGCCTATCACTACCACCACCCCTACTCAGAGGGGCCTGGATGCCTATCACTACTACCATCCCCACTCATGGGGGGCTGGATGCCTGCCACTACCACCACCCCTACTCAGGGGGCCTGGATGCCTATCACTACCACCACCCCTACTCAGGGGGCTGGATGCCTATCACTACTACCACCCCTACTCAGGGGGCCTGGATGCCTATCACTACTACCATCCCCACTCATGGGGGATGGATGCCTATCACTACTACCATCCCCACTCATGGGGGCTGGATGCCTGCCACTACCACCACCCTACTCAGGGGGGCTGGATGCCTATCACTACCACCACCCCTACTCAGGGGGGCTGGATGCCTATCACTACCACCACCCCTACTCAGGGGGCCTGGATGCCTATCACTACTACCATCCCCACTCATGGGGGGATGGATGCCTATCACTACTACCATCCCCACTCATGGGGGGATGGATGCCTATCACTACTACCATCCCCACTCATGGGGGGCTGGATGCCTATCACTACCACCACCCCTACTCAGGGGGGGGCTGGATGCCTATCACTACCACCACCCCTACTCATAGTACGGGTAATGCATGACACAACCAGCATACACCCACATAAGGAATAACAGAAAATTACATCCACCCAAACACCATGACAAGCGTGTGTAGTCTATGTCAAATGCCTACAACACTGAACATGACAATGAACATACAATGTGACCCACTATCACATGTGTCACACATAAATGTGGGTGGCCTCCACAATACAAACCGACCATGGCCACTGTGGCAATGGGGCCTAAAGGCCCATCACCACAGTCACCAAAAGGTAAGTGTGGGCTCCATGGCTGATGTACCTTTTGATCAGTGTGGCAATGGGGCCTAAAGGCCCATCACCACAGTCACCAAAAGGTAAGTGTGGGCTCCATGGCTGATGTACCTTTTGATCAGTGTGGCAATGGGGCCTAAAGCCCCATCACCACAGTCACCAAAAGGTAAGTGTGGGCTCCATGGCTGATGTACCTTTTGATCAGTGTGGCAATGGGGCCTAAAGCCCCATCACCACAGTCACCAAAAGGTAAGTGTGGGCCCCATGGCTGATGTACCTTTTGATCAGTGTGGCAATGGGGCCTAAAGCCCCATCACCACAGTCACCAAAAGGCAAGTGTGGGCTCCATGGCTGATGTACCATTTGATCAGTGTGGCAATGGGGCCTAAAGCCCCATCACCACGGTGATCATAAGGTAAGTGTCGGCATGGTAAAAGCTGCCAAAGACAAACTGTATGGATGAATCCTGGTCACACAACAACTAAAACATCTGTGGCATAGTAGTGCTTGTGTCCCATTGCAACATAGATTGGGGGAGGCTAACAGTGCAATGTCACAGAAACATCGTTTTGGCCATGTGCATACAAACATCACACATGGGGGACCACATTGTCAACATTCAGCCAATAACACAATGACAGAAGTGACCATCATGATGCTGACCCACATATCTGCACCAATGGACACACAAATGTTGATATCCTGTGGAGACTGTCGATGTCAGGTGAACAAATACCATACCATGGCAGCAATGGGAGATACAAACCATGGTCATTGTGCTGACTGATGACCTAGGAGTCCCAGGGAGAGCAGGGGAAAACAAGCAAACTACATACAGCCAATGGCACACTACAGAAATGCCAATGCAGCGATGCAAATGCACTAACACAAACAGGCAGACTCACACTGCATATCAAAATCAACAGGTGATGGGGGTGTGCCAGTGTCCCCAGGCAACCACACAACACATGAGGAGGCCTGAATCACAATTACACAGATGTGTATACAGTGCCACACACAAGTAACTCATGGATTGGATTCCCCTATGTGGGCAATCTGGCATCGTTAGATGAGAGGGAGCCCAAATTACACATGTCACACAAGCTTGTAGAAACAGCAACTAACACAGCAAGAGACAGACCCACCACAGCACTACCCCCAGGGACCCCACATTGTGCTGACACTAGCCTGCATGACAATCCCACTGTGATGACAAAGCTAGATGTCGTTCACACTCTGAACCACAGCCATGTGTCCTGAGCTACAAACTACCATCACACCTACACAAGCTCCAATCAATCAGCACGGCCTGCCAGCCAAGGACAATATGGAGGTAGGGGTCTAGCCGTGCAACAACTCACATTTGCACACTCAACACCACACACCCTGATCTCCACCAATGTGCAGCAGTGAAGCTCACATGGACTGGTGACATTGCACATGCACCCATGAAAATCCCAGGGGTGGTGGGGGGAACTAAGGTGCTGAAACCCATCACACATGCCCACTCAACATGACTCGTCTATGTCTGACACACAGCACAGTACGCCGTACATGCGCATGACGTGAAATCCACAACAAACAATGGGATCCTGGCCATAGTCACACACCAACGAAGAAGCCAAGGTGACACACAAAGAACACACATACACAACTTCCAACATTGCAGCTCTGACCCTGAGGAGTGGCAGCAGTCACACACACAACGTGTCACAATCACTGAAAGCTACCACAAACTCTAAATCACATTACTTGTGTAAACAACAAGTGCCAAGGGGAATGCTGAATGTTCCCATCAGCGTTTGCCCACATCCCCAGCCCTGACAACAAAGACAATCTGGGATGAGAACCTCATGAACATAAGTTTGCCATGCACCCACATCACAGAGAAACCAGGTCCAAGATGCTGGATGAACACATACCAACTCTGCAAGCATCACAAACAGGAACATCCCTAGGGACACTGCCTGTGTATGAAAAGGGAAGGGAACATGCACAGACATGCTCACACAACACACAACACGGGCACACGCAATGTCACCAGAATACACACTGCCATGAGGGCACTACACTCCTGAGGAAGGTCCGCTGTGCCAAACCTTGTCTGTGCACGACTCAAACATGTCAGCAGGACACTCCGTCAGTGAGTCAACAACTACAACACACAGAAGCCTCTGCTCACATCAGCCTGGGTACGGGAGTGTCACGTCAGTCATTTGCATACACCCAAAACACCTGGCAAACATGTTGTACTGTATACACAGATGAGTCCTTCAACATTGATGTGCAAAACTGCATGTCCAGTGGAGATGGGCACACAGTCACGGAAATTGGAACATTGAACAATGCTAAGCCCACCAGATGTGCATCAGTGTAAGACAAATATGTTCATTTCCGAATGCTAAACGTACATCCCTGTGTCAAATGATGAACATCACACCCTCAGACTGCAGCAAAGGATGTCATGGATCCACACAACAACAGGACACATATCCCATGGACGACATGGAGTCCATCACAGCAACACTTCATTTTCCTGATGTGATCACTATAACTACTGCAAATGCAGGATGCTACTCATGTACATCATGTACATCAAAAGAAAAACCAAAATTAAACAAAAGGAGGCTTTATTCAGCAAATGTTAGAGAAAAGTCCGAAGTCCAAAAGAAACTAAGGCCAATGGCCAGTCCAAAAACACAGTACCAACAGGGTGATAAGTCTGAAATGCTCATCCATTGCTTGCCTGCACTGGTAGGGACAGGGGACATCCCCCTTGGAGGGGCATACAAGGGGCAGACCAGGCACCGCAGGGACAGGATCAGGGGATGGCAGAGTGAGGCAGTGAAGGGGTGGTGGGTGCAGGAGTGTCACCGGCAACTGCAGTGGAGGTGTCTGACTCAGCGGGGGCCAGCACCACCGTGTTACACAAGTCAGTTGCTGTGGGTGGTGCAACCACTGCAGTGGGCTGGTCTGATGAAGTGGACTGGGTCCCCACTGCAGTGCCTGAGTCAGACGGGGTGGTTGTGGACTCCACTGCAGTGCATAACTCCAAGGGAGTGGAAGGGAGGGCAGATGAGGTGGGCAGGACAGAGGGGGGACCCGGTCTCCACACCAGTGCCACTAACAGGCAGAGCGTCTGGGTTGGGGGTGGAAGAGCAAGTGGCAGGGGGGGAGGGCCTAAGCAGTCTGGGGATGCGGTATCGGTGTGTGGGGGAACCTGGGGCAGGGTGTGGCGGTGGAACCTGTGGAGTGGTGGCCTGGGGGATGGAGGTGAGAGACTGGGTGGTTGACTTGCAGGGCGGTGGCGGGGTCTTGCTCTTCTGGGACCGGGGGGACTTGCGGGTGGGGGCCTCACTCTGCCTGCGCCTGGGGGAGGGTGTCCTGGGGCGAGGGGCACTCCCCTCTGTGTGGGTGGACTTCCTCTTCCCCCGGTATGCTGGATCAGCAGGATTGGAGGGGAAGAGGCCGAGGTCACACAGGAAGATCTTCTGTGTCGTTGGGGTAGCAGGCGAGGCAAGGGAAGGGGTCTTGGAGGGAGAGGATGTGGAGGACTGCGGAGTGAATGTGGATGCGTGTGTGTGTGTGTCTTCCCCATCCCCTGTGTCTGTGGTATCAGTCCCCTGAGGATGCTTGTGTGCACGTCTTGCCTTTCTCTTGGGTGTGTCTGTGCTGCTCCTGTCGGTGTGCTTGGGTGAATGTGCAGGTGTGCATGTGGTGGTAGGAAGTGTGGATGGGGCAGAGGTGGGAGGGGTGAGGGACTGTTGGAGGAGGGACACTGCTGCCGTCAGGGAGGAGTCCATGGACCTATTGCTCTTCTGTAGGGCAGACATACCCGTTGAGATGCCCTCCATGAACAACACCAGCTGTGTCAACAGAGTGGTGTGTGCATGGAGGACAGTCAGCATTGCTGTCTGCCCTACATGGAGCTGCCAAAGGAGGTACACAGACTCCTCACTCAGGGCAGCAGGGGACACAGGGGCAGGGGGTGCGGTGCCTGGCACGAAGGAGACACGCTCCTGAGCACGGGAGCCTCCACGGACCTCAGGAATGGGAGCCAATGGGAGGGCGGTGGTGGTGGTGGCGGGGCCAGACAGACTAGCTGGGGTGTGGTGGCTGCTGACACCCGCCTCCACAAGGGAGTCATCCTCCGAACTGCTGTGGTCCTCAGCTGAGGTGGATGGTGCTGAGGACTCCTCGGTGTGGCTCCCCTCGCCCTCCGTGCCACTGGGTCCCTCTGACCACTCGTCGGACGCTGACCCAGTCTGGCTCCTCTGCTCCTCCTGGTCCATGGAGCTGTCCCCTCCTGTGGCCGTGGATGTATCTGCAAACAATAAGGGAAACAGACAAACATCAGTCACCTGCACTGACCGCACACACCACAGTAAGTACAGCACATCACAGAGCAAGCCCTGGCATCTTTAGTTGAACATTGCCAAAAGTCATCACACAGATTAGGAGAAGCCAATTGTCAGTCTGATGGTCAACCATGGAACAGACACCCCCTACCCTTGCACCCATCTGTCTGGTGCCTGTCTGATGGCAATACCCCAGTGTGGACACACGCACCACCTACACAGTGGTTGGACATTGCTGAGAACACGGTGAAGTATGTGAACATGCCCAACTCACATCTCTTGCCACTGAGTCAGTGCAGGTGTCTGGATAAATGGACGGCCTGAGTCTAAATAGAAATGCATTGGATGCATACCAGCACCAGACCCCATGAAGCACCCATGTCCGGATAGTCAATGCCACAATGGGGTGCCTGTTGCACATGTCACCCCCCTGCAGGATCACCCTTAGGAAGTTTAATGCCATGACACAGGCATGCCTGCACAGTCATACATCACTGTCTCCAGTCACATGGCCATGTTAGCCAGCTAACAACAGTCTGCACTGTGTCACTATCCTAGGACATGGGGAAGGCAAGTAATGTAACTGACAAGTGCACATGTCCATCCCCACTAACCACATCATCTGAACCCGTATTTGTACACTGCACACCATTTGGACAAATGGGAGACATGAAACACTACTCCCTGAACCAGAGCACCTCACAGTGTGCTGTGAATGATGAACAGCTGCCTGAAAGTCACAGTCGCATACACCTGTCTGCACAGTCAAGTGATCAAACACCTATAAGTCACAGAAGTCTTGTCTCACATGGTCCAATAGTAGATGGCATGCTGACCCCTAACCGAAAGACATCACAGGAGTCACGACAACATAGTCACAGCACAACGACACAGAGGCAGACACCTGAGGCAACATTTCACTGAGCACAGCATGTCAGCTGATACACGGGAGTGGGAGTACAGAGTGTATTGTATGCCCTGTAGTAGGCATGACTGTCCGGCTCCACTTGCAAGAGGAATGAGCCCTGGTCAGTAGGCAGGTGGCTAAGCATGTGTGACACACTTGACATACATACTCCTGAGGTCCAAACATTGTACCCACCCGCAGAATGGGGGTGTGGCAAATACCCCAGGGACATGTGGTGAATTAGATGTGCAAGTGGATCACATATCAAAGTTACACCCAGACTACATTGCACGACTCAGGCATTGTGTGAGCAACTGACCCACCCATGAAGGCAAACACAATATCACGGGAACAAAAGCTGTCACCACCTTGAGCAAAGGAAAATGCTAGGACCCTGTACCCGAGTGACACAATTATCCTGAGCTAAGGAGCACACCGGCGCATCAGATGGGTAGTGGCCATGTCACAATAGAGGGACATGGGTACTGGACAACAAGACTGATGTACTGGGGAAGTTTAACCAGGCCAGAGGAGGGCACATAGCATGTTAGACAGAGTTCACAGTGCAGTCTTTGACTCACCCCCTCCTTGCTGCTGTCTGGCCTTCAGCTGCCCATCCAGCTCCGGGAACACCACCGGCAGGATCTGGAGCATGTGGGGGGTCAGGGTCCGGTGTCCGCCCCTCCTGCGAGGAGGCGACAGCTTCAGCTGGACCCTTGCGATCCTCCGGGTCCAGCCACGAAGGTCCTGCCACCTCTTCTGGCAGTTGCGGATCCGGCGCTTGTAGACCCCCACGGATCGGACTGCCCGGACGATGTCCAGCCAGATTTCCTGCTTCTGGTGGGCATCAACCTGTGAGGATGACAAAGTGAAAAGGCCATTACTACACATGCAACCTATCCGTGCATCACACAGTTGGAAAGACATGTCTCAATCACAGGGGCATATGATGTACACAGGCAGTGCAACGAGGGCTATGGACAGTTTGCCAGCAGTTACTACATGGTATCATTGCATGGGAAGTGAACCTTGTTTGAATGCACTGTTACTCCACTGTACCTGTTCAGTGCAAGTGGCTACACACTTTGGGGGGTGCGAACAACTCAGTGAGCATGCTAGCCAGTGGTGTGCACACTGTAAATCCTGCTAGTCAGACAACATGCACAATTAGTAAGGCAGTGGACAGCACACTCACCTGCTCCCCTGGTTTCCCATACAGCTTGCTGTACTGTGGAAGGAGGTTGTCCAGCAGGGCCTGGTTCTCCTCATGGGTGAAGGCTGGGGCTCTCTCCACAGTACGTGCCATTGCAGTAGCCAGAGGATGCAGAGACAGCAGCAGTGTAGTGGCAGATGTCGTCCTGGAGCATGTAGTGCAGGCAAGTGAGCCCTCAGGGGAACAGCCAGCATTATATGTGTGCTGCAGAGGCAGATACTGTGCCATGTGTCCAAAGTGATAGGTCCAAGTCGTTTGCATCTTCTGAATCTGACCAATCCATGGAATAGCAGCTCCAATACACGCCCACAGCATCCTTCAAAAATTCAACTTCATGACACCCATGAATTTGCAACATTGTTGTGGCTGGCCAACTGAATTCAGTGCATCAGACTCGTAGAATATTCAAAAACGCATCCGTTGCCACGCCAGGCCCCAGCCAATGCGTGCGCACCGATCGGACCATTGCTGTACAACGCGTACCCGCTCACATGTAATTCAATGGTCCGAGCGGGCACACCGATCGGACCATTGCTGTTCAACACGTACCCGCGATACAACGCGTACCCGCCCACATGCAATGCAATGGTCCGAGCGGGCACACCGATCGGACCATTGCTGTACAACGCGTACCCGCCCACATGCAATGCAATGGTCCGAGCGGGCACACCGATCAGACCATTGCTGTACAACGCGTACCCGCGATACAACGCGTACCCACCCACATGCAATGCAATGGTCCGAGCGGGCACACCGATCGGACCATTGCTGTACAACGCGTACCCGCCCACATGCAATGCAATGGTCCGAGCGGGCACACCGATCGGACCATTGCTGTACAATACGTACCCACTCACATGTAATTCAATGGTCCGAGCGGGCACACCGATCGGACCATTGCTGTACAACGCGTACCTGCTCACATGTAATGCAATGGTCCGAGCGGGCACACCGATCGGACCATTGCTGTACAACGCGTACCCGCGATACAACACGTACACGCCACATGCAATGCAATGGTCCGAGCGGGCACACCGATCAGACCATTGCTGTACAACGCATACCCGCGATACAACACGTACCCGCTCACATGTAATGCAATGGTCCGAGCGGGCACACCGATCGGACCATTGCTGGACAACGCGTACCCGCCCACATGCAATGCAATGGTCCGAGCGGGCACACCGATCGGACCATTTCTGTACAACGCGTACCCGCTCACATGTAATGCAATGGTCCGAGCGGGCACACCGATCGGACCATTGCTGTACAACGCGTACCCGCGATACAACGCGTACCCGCCCACATGCAATGCAATGGTCCAAGCGGGCACACCGATCGGACCATTGCTGTACAACGCGTCCCTGTACAGGTCACACGCATATGTCACCATGCTGGTCACTGGTGAACCTATGCCAGCCACATATACTTTCCAGGGACTCAGGGGCACACCTACTACACCACACCCAGTCCACACTGTATCTAAGGCATGTGTGGCAGCATGACCTTATCTGTGTATGGGGGTGTACATGTTGTTTTTGGGGTGGCACTTGGGGGCAGACACACCCAGGCTGTGCACATGTTCAAGGGGACAGGGTCCTTTGTGTGTTGTGCACATGACCACTGGGATGTGCAACTGTTCTTTTGGAGCATATTGCATGGTCACATTTCCAGGTTGTGTATGTGTATGACATGTCACATACCCCAAGGCTCATGTGGGAAAGCATGTACGTCACAGGGTGGCCCATTGCCACAATAGTCATGTCCCTCCGCAGTCTGTGTGCATGTTGTGTTTCACATGTCTGACTCCATGTGCACAATGGGAGACAGTATCCACATCCACGTTGTTTGTGCATGGACTTAGATGTTGTGTGTGTGTGTCACAGACGTCCATGTCTGTCCTGCAGAGGCTACAGGGGCCACTACCTGTGGGAGTCATGTTTGTTTTTCTGACGTGTACATGATACGCCATGTCATGCCAGTGTCCATGTGGCAAGACAGTGTCCCTGGGAATCTACCTGTCAATGAGTTGTGATGCCGGTGGCGCATCTGTCCACACGTCACTGTGGTATGTGTGTGGAATGTGAGAGCAGTAAATGGGTACTGTGACACAGCCAAATGGTTTCACATAGCACACCCTGGGACCTGTTGTCCACACATGTTGAACAGAGATGTTACATGATGTCCATGTAGGTGCCATATATGTCCAAACAGAACGAGACACACATCAAGTACTAGTGTTTGCTAATGATGTATCATGTGAACTACAGTATGGTGAATGGCACATATGTGTGGTGACTGAAAATCTTGCTTTCTTCACCTCTGCACTGCAGGGCTCCTGCTGTCCATAGACCATTCCCAGACCTGGCAACGATGATGGAACGTGACAGCATCCGACGGTACCGCTTCACCAGGCAGCTGATTGAGGATTTGGCAGTGCGGTTGGACCCACATTTGCAGCCTGGCCGGCCGTATCCTACAGCGCTGACCCCCAAGGTGAAGGTGATGGCAGCCCTACACTTCTTTGCCACCGGTACCTTTCAACACACTGTGGCATCTACTGGTGGTATGTCACAGACTATGTTCAGCCGTGTGCTACGCGATGTTTTGGTGGCAATGTTGAGATGCCTTAACCAGTACATCTATTTCCCACCACGTCACCGACTCACTGACGTCAAGAGTGACTTCTATGCCCTGGGGAGGATGCCACATGTCATTGGCTCCATTGATGGGACACATGTGGCTTTGGTACCACCACAGGCACATGAGCAGGCATACAGGAACAGGAAACATTACCATTCTGTCAATGCTCTGGTGGTATGTCTTGCAAACATGACCATCACACATGTGTGTGCCCGTTTCCCCAGTTCGGCACACAATGCCTACGTGATGAGGAGTAGTCGCATCCCGAGGATGATGTCACAGATGCCGAACCAGCGTGCCTGGCTTGTCGGTGTGTACTGACTTTGTACCATTGTGTGTGTTCTGCTATGTTGCTTTCCGCACACTTTTCAATATTGGCTAATGTGCAATTGTCTGTCTGTAGGTGACTTGGGATACCCCAACATGCCGTGGTTGCTGACACCCCTCAGGAACCCTGTGACACCAGCCCAGATGCGCTACAATGAGGCACATGGTCGGACGAGGAGGGTGATTGAGCGGACCTTTGGTCTTCTGAAGAGCCGCTTCCGCTGCCTGGACAAGACAGGAGGCGCCCTCCCATATGCCCCAGCAAAGGTGTGCAAGATTGTCATCGTCTGCTGCATGCTCCACAACCTGGCAGTGCGGAAGGAGTTGCCTCTCATCCTGGATGACGATGACCAACATCCGTCACTTGTGGAGGATCCAGGCCTGGGCCACGATGCCAGTGATGATGATGATGATGATGGTGATGTCCGCACACAGCTCATCACCAACTTCTTCAGCTGAATGTGAGTATCCAGAGTGTTGTACTATCAATGAATTTGATTTGCATGATATGTGTGTGTGGTGCTCTGGTGCTGTTTGAGTGTGGCCATGTGCAACTTGACTGGATGCGTGCAGAGATGTGTCCTTGCAGGTGGTCTGTACTTGCTAACAGTGTAGACATGCTAACTTGCTTTTGTGTATTTATCTTGTGACAGGTATTAGACATGAGTATTGCCGTTCTGTGCTGTTCTTCAGTGCTTTTGACTGTGTGTCATGTCTGTCCTTCACAGGGTGCTTCCGGAGTTGTTAGAACAACTTGGATCCCCCGAATCCATGATTCAACTTCCAAGGTGGCAGCAGTTGTTTCCCTACAGGAGATGTGCCACACACCCCTGGACTTTCTATCTTCTGCATTGTTTGACTTTGTGGCCACAGCCAGGTGGGATTAGCTTGCATTTGTAGTGGAAACAACATTTAGCAAATGTGTAATAAACCTGTTCTTCAGTTTGGGGTGTGCGTTGTCTGTAGTCACACATCTGAGTGACATTTGCTTACTGCACCTGTAGTGTAGTTGACACAGACTGTGAATATGTGTGGTGTCTGTGCATTGCACTGTATTTCCAGGCAACATCAGTGTAGGGGATGAGTCATATGGCCCAGGTGTGTATGTGTTGTGTGGCCCTAGTGGTGTGTCTCCCTCATATGTGTCACGTCGCCATGACTGCCATGACGGTGTTGGACTTGCTGTAGCAGTTAGCATGCACAGTGTCATTTTTCTGATCACCATCTCCATGACAGAGACCACGTTGGAATCACAACAGAGGCAGATATGGTGTTTCGGTGAGTTTATTTACAAAAGGTGTGGGGATGGTGCACAGGATGGTGGGTGCTGTACATAGAAATAGGAATCCAAAGTTCCCATGTGAATCGGAAGTCCTGGTAGATGAAATGTCCAGGGTATAGTCCACAGTCATCTGATGAATTTGTACAACTAGAGCTCCCCATGTCATGTGGGCGAGTTGGGTTGCCATCGACAGGGCGTGCAGTTTGCACACAGAGGAAAAGTTCCAGAACAGGTGTTGGCTTCCTGGGGGATGTAGCTGGCCATCGGCCTCTCAGTTTGGCCTCCTCGGACGGCCCCTCTTCTTGGGGGGGACCCTCAGGTGCAGGCTGCGGCGGTGCAGGGGACTCTCCGCCAGAGTCCTCCTCCCTCCCTGTGGCAGTTGCGGATGTTGTGGCAACAGATGTTGTGGGCGCACAGGGAGGTGAGGCCATGTTGGTGCTGATCTGGCGGAGGCATGTCAGTATGTCCCTATGCACCGCTGTGAGTTCTTGCAATGTTTCCCACTTGGACTCCATGCGAGACATGTGTGTCTCGACACGGGACATGTGGGAGTCCAAGCGGGCATGATGGGCAGCCTGCTGCTGTTGTATGTCCTTGAGGATCCCCACTACCTGGGTGACCTCTCCGGTGCTGGTCTGGTACGCATCTGCAATGCGTGCCAGTTGTGGGTCATCATGCAGTCCAGACCCCTCTGCAAATAGCGACCTGTGTCTACCACCCCTCCCACCACCCCTGGCAACACGTGCAGGGCCTGCGGTGCCACGCACAGGTGACCGTGTGCCCACTTGGGTGTTGTTAGTGGGCTCGTTGGCAGCAGCTCCAGTTTGGTCCTGGGTCCCTGCGCTGTTGTCACCTGTGGTCCTTGGTGTGTCCGTGTTGGCAGGGGTGGCCTGTGTGTTGGCAGTTGTTGGAGGGGTGGGTGCAGGGGGTGCAGATGTTGGTCCTGCTGGTGCTGCATGATGACTGACACCGGAGGGTCCAGCTTGTTGTTCGCCATCCGAGGAGTGCAGAGGCTGATCCACACCAGTGAGCTCTGTGTCCCACGGAGCCTGGGACAGGGACTCCTCCTCATCTGCTGCTGAGTCCCCATCATCACCTGTTTTGGGGAGAGACACAGATTGTATGGTATGTTTCTACAGGCATCAATTGTTCAAACACCTGACAGTTGTGACTGTACCTCTGGATGCGGGCCTGGACATTGCATTCTACTCAATTGTGACAGTCAGAGAGTGATATTGGTGTAGCACATTGTCCTGTCAACCTGTGGCATGTCAATGTGAATGTTGAGGTGTGTGCCTGACCAGCATTGGTGGTATTTGGTTGCCATCCGGGCCTCCTTCTCCCCCCAGCCCAGATATCCCACCATGGAACATGCTTCCATTGCAGGGAGTGCAAGTTGTCTTTCAGGATGTCAGTCAGTGGTGTCCTGCTGTTGGTTGTTGCACAGTTGCCTGCAGGGCCTTGTGCTCCCCACAGCAGTACCCAGTGTCAGCCATCTTGTGAGTCCTTTTCCACTCCCTGTGATGTGAGCATGGTTCACGGTGGTGTTGATGGGCCAATTGTGAGGCTGAGCAATATCTGTGACTACCACTCCCATCATGCTATTGCCTCCACCCCCCTTCCCAGCACGCCCATCCTTCCTTCCTTTTGAGTGGACTTCAGTGTGTGTGAGTGTGACAGCAATGGCAAGATGGCTGACAATGTGGTCCTGTTGTTTGTTGGTGCCCAGTTGCCTGCAGGGCCTTGTGCTCCCCCCAGTAGAACCCAGTGTCAGCCATCTTGTGAGTCCTTTTCCACTCCCTGTGATGTAAGCATGGTTCAGGGTGGTGTTGATGGGGCAATTGTGAGGCTGAGCAATATCTATGACTCCAACTCCCATGATGCTATTGGCTACACTGACTTGACCAGCATACACAGAATACCTTCCTTTCAGTGATCTTCCCTGTGAGGTGGTGTTCTAGTGGTGTCAAAATATCAGAGAGTGTTTGTTGGTTCTATTTGTGCCACTGCCTTGCTGTATTTGTTGTTAGGTTTGTACATGTCATGACACAGTTAGATGTCACTATGAGATGGCAGGTATTGTGTTTGTCTGACTAGCATTCACATCTTGGGATGAATATGTTTTGTTTGCTGTGTATTTGGTAAGGGTGCATGGTTTGCCTATCCCTTTGAGAGTGCTGTGTGTGTGTTGTCACACCATATTGTGTATATTAGTTGTGTACTCACCAGGCTCTGGGATGTCTGTTAGTCCGTATACGCTCACTGGTGGTAGGATGGCCCGCACCTTCTCCTCCCAGGGCCTGAGGTATACTGGTTTTGCAGGAGGGCCACTGCCGGTGCGGTGGCTGAGGAGGTAGTCCTTTTTCAGTAGGTCCCGGACCCTCCTGCGCACATCATACCACCTGTTCTGGATGTCTTCCTTTGTGCGCAAACATGGTGATTGTGCGTTCACCCTGTCGACAATCCTCGCCCACATCTTGGTTTTCTGTGACATGGGGGTCTGTTGTACCAATGTACAAAACAACTGTGGCTCTACCCTGAGTATCTCGTCTACCAGGACTTCCAATTCACAATCTAGGAACTTGTGGTTCTTCTTTGGGGGCATGGTGATGGGTGGTGGTGGTGATTGATGTGTGTGTGTGTGTGTGTGCAAGTGGGGGGTGTGAGTGTAGGTTTAGCTGGGTGTGTGTGAGGGTGCTATTTGTAAGTGTGGTAATGGTGTGTGGCTTGTGTGATGTATGAGCTGTGAGTGTGTCTGTGGTTGCTGTGTGATGGTGTTGTTTGCTGGCAGGTCTGTGGAATTTGCAAAGTATCATGGTAGGGATTTGTGGCCTTTATGTAGGTGGGGTTGGGGGTGTGTCCTTGTTCCATTTTTTCCCCACCCCCAGTATTTATTGGCTTTGTGGTTGCTTGTTTGGCCCTTTTTTTTGGGACTTTTTTCCCTTGGTGCTTTTGGTGCATGTAGGAGTCGTTCTTGTGTCCGAGTCGGACGCTGATGTTGTCTGGTGCGATGTTGTCCGACTCGTTCCCGCTGTGTTTCAGGTAGGTTTCATATGCGGCGTACGAGTCGGTCGCGGAGTATTGGGTTGCTTCGGCTGGGTTTTGTATGCGTGTCGGTCGTACGGCTTGTGCTGCGGGCGAGTCGGTCGTGTTTTGCACGCACAGCATCGTACTACGCAGGTCGGAGTTCGCGGGTACGTTTCGTTCGGTTTCTATCCGGGTGCGTGTCGGTCGGTTCGTTTCGACTGGTTTTCCGGCCGGATGGCTTGTTTCCGTCCGGCTCGGTCGTTCGTTTTATATTCCGTCCGAATCGGTCGGGTTTCACATGCATTTCATCGTACTACCCAGGTCGGACGGCGCCGGTTCGAGTCGGTCGGACTAAAATCCCGTACCGAGTCGGTCGGTACGTTTTCCGGCCCGAATCGGAATCGGCCCCAATGTTTGTTGTTCACCCTAACAGCATTTCTCCAAACCCTGTCCACAACCATGGTCTCAGAGAACTTGGCATCTCCTTTTATGCTGTGAACAGGAATCTTCACACGCACAGTGTCCCCAACAACAAATGAACGAGGAACCATTCTTCTCCTAGCATCAAAATAAGACTTTTGGCGTAACTGAGCTTTGGAGACATTTTCCCTGATGAGGTCATCCACACCCATAATGGCATCCATCTTTACCCATTTAGACAACCATCCAGGACACACCTTGGAGGCAGGCTTCCTTCCCCGCAACAATTCAAAAAGGGAAACCTTGATGGATGAGTGGGGAGTGGTGCGGTAGAACCATAGCATGGAGCGCACAGCATTCTGAATGATACACTTGCTATCAACAGCCCATTGTACACAGTTATTCAAAACCCTGTTCATTCGTTCCACAAGGCTGTTAGTTTGTGGGTGAGAAAGAGAACTCTTGGAGTGAGCAATACCACCTTGCGCTAAAAAAGCTTGGCATTCCTGACTTACAAACTGTACCCCATTGTCAGAAACAATGGTAGAGGGAAAACCCTCCTGCAGGAAAATGTCCTTGAAGAAATCGATGACAATTTTGGAATTTGGTTCGCCAAAGAAACAAATCTCTGGCCATTTGGAATAGTAATCAATGGTAACAACAGCAAAGTGAGAGGAGGGAGGAAGAAGGTTGAAAGGACCAACCAGATCAATACCAATTTTCTCCCAGGTCCCAGCTGGAAGATCAATGGGTTGGAGGGGAGGAGTCCTCACTTTCAGTCCTTTTTCAGCATTCAAACATACGACACACTCCCCTACAAAAGCATCAATGTCCTTGTCCATAAGGGCCCCCCAAAAACACTCACGTAGCCTGCGCTTGGTGAGAGTTTTACCCAAATGCCCCTCGTGAGCACCACAAATCAATCCTCCCCTGAGTTTATCCGGAGAAATCAACCTATCACCCCGCACCAGGATGCGGTCCTCCACTGAAAGTTTAAGGGAGACCTTTACAAAGTTTTGCAAGGAGCATGGTGCATTCTTTTCCTTTGGCCTGCCACCTTTGACACACTTCATGACTTGATACAGCAAGACATCTTTAGATAACACATCTCTCAATTCTTCCTCACCTACAGCACACATGTCACCATAACCATGGAGGCAATAAAACAATTGTCCAGATCATCATCTTCACCTGAAAAGGAATCATCCTCGGACACAGGAAATCTCGAGAAAAGTCAGCCCTGCCAATCTTGTTACCAGGCAAGTAGGAAACTTCAAAGTCATATTGTAACATCTTAGTGGACAACCTGGCTATTCTGGGAGTGTATTCTTTGATTTTGTCCCCAGAAAGGATGGTAACAAGGGGACTGTGATCGGTGCGTAACACGAAATGGTTACCCCAAATGTAAGCATGAAATTTCCTGATGGCCCACCAACAAGCCAACAGCTCTCTTTCAATGACAGAGAAATTCAACTCTGGACCTCGCAAAACTCTTGATGCATAACCCAAAGTATTCTCTGTAACGTCTTTGGTCTGTGTGAGTATAGCACCCAACCCAACACCGCTGGCATCGACGATGATGGTGCACCTGGCATTGGGATCAAAAGGTTTGAGAATATTTGGACCCACTAACTGGGTCTTGATCCATTCAAAAACTTCATGACAGTGATCATCCCATACAAAAAACACACTTTTCTTCAACATATTAGTGAGGGGTTGGACCTTAGATGCATAATCACGCACAAACCGGGAGTAGAACTCACAGAGTCTAATAAATGACTTGAGACCAACCTTATCAGAAGGTGCTGTGCTGTCAACTATGGCCCTCACCAGACCAGGCCTCGGTTCCACCCCTTGTTCAGACAAAACATGTCCCAAGTACTCCACCTTCCTTACAAGGAACAGGCATTTTTTTGTTTATTAAGTACCACACCCTTCTCTAGCATGCTGTCCAGAACATGGTACAAGGATTCATCATGCTGTTCCTTGGATGCGCCGTAGATCAAGACATCGTCTTGAAAGATAGCGACACCCTTGACTCCTTTGAAAGACCGCCGCCGCAGAGGCAAGGCCAAAAGAAATCCTGCAATATTGGAACGTTCAAATGGGGGATAAAAATGCCGTGAGGTGCCTTGAGGAAGGATCCAAGGCTGCCTGGTGGTAAGCTGACGCTAGGTCCAGTTTGCTGAACCACTTGGACCCGTTAATCATTGTCAACAATTCCGAAATCTTGGGAAGAGGGTGCGAGTCAATCCAGATATTTTTATTGAGACTGCGTAAGTCAAGACTGGTGCGAAGATCTCCATCTTTTTTCCTGGCCACAAACAAAGGAGAAAGCCACAGGGAGGACTCTATACGGTCAATAATGCCTTTCTCACACAACTCATTAAGCTCTTGCTCGAGCCTATCCCTGACACTAAAAGGAACACTCCTGAGTCTGTGCTTGACAGGAATGGCATCGTCCTTAACCCTAATCAGCTGGGTAAAACCCCTTATCTGTCCCAACCCTCCCCCAAAAAAGGAGGGAAAACGTCGGAAGACATTTTCAGAATAGTCATTGGGGGAGACAATAGAGACCTGTTCCTTTGTGCCAGGCCTAAGAACCATCTGAAAGAGACCTTGACGGAACCACCCCAGAATGGACAAGCCCTTGATAGCCACATACACCTTACCAAGGATCTTCCTACCTTTAAATTCAAGAATATCCTCAAAGTAATCAGCCAACTCTATCCTCCGCCCTTCATAAGTGTCATGATTCTGCCACGTCAGTTTCCTGGTGCACCTTGTCTGGCACCTGTTTACTGTTTTCTATTGTTTTTAAAAATGCTTGTTGATTCTGCCATGTCAGTTTCCTGGTGCACCTTGTCTGGCACCTGTTTACTGTTTTCTATTGTTTTTACCAATGCTTGTTGATTCTGCCACGTCAGTTTCCTGGTGCACCTTGTCTGGCACCTGTTTACTGTTTTCTATTGTTTTTACCAATGCTTGTTGTGACTTTGCCATTTGTCTGTGCCAATGCTTGTTGCAGACTATGATGTTATCAAGGCCTATTGTCCCTTCTCAGCTCTAGTCGTTTACCTGGGAGCTGGAATATGGAAGCTTCTTCCTGAGCCCTTTAAATAGGGGCCACATCCTGTTCTCATTGCTGGTTATTGAGAACCCTGAGCTTGAGCAGCAGCTGTTCCTGCTCTCTGGTTGCTGAAAGAAGATTCCGGTTGCAGCAAGGAGACTTCTGTTTTCTTTTCCCAGGTTGTAGATCCTCTCTCAACTACAATCAGGTAGGATCGTTCCTTTCTTAACCAACAGCATCGTGAAAGGAAGTACGTGCTGTTTTTGTTATTTTGCATTTTGAAAGAAAGTTGCATATCGCGCTGAAGCGCTCTTTGAGCATTTACATGTTTGGTAATTTTGGCACTTTGTACATCGTGCTGAAGCGCTCTTTGGTCATTTACATGTTTGGTGATTTTGGCACTTTGTACATCGGGCTGAAGTGCTCTTTGGTCATTTTCATGTTCGGTGATTTTGGCAACTTGGCACATCGCGCTGAAGCGCTCTTTGGGCATTTACATATTGATGACTCTGGCATTTTGGGCACATCGCGCTGAAGCGCTCTTGGGGGGATTTGTATACCTGATGACTTTGGCATTGTGTCACATCGCGCTGAAGCGCTCTTTGAACATTTGCATATCTGGACTCAGTGTATCGTGCTGATGCGCTTCCAGGACATTTGCATATTTGAACTCTGATACATGGCGCTGAAGCGCTCCCTTGGGCATTTGAATATTAATCTGCCTCATTAGCATATGTAATGTGTTGTGTATTGCAAAAAGGTTGTTGGAAGTACCACTGTGATATTTAACAGTGGTTAAAGCACATCATTACAGAAACATTGTGTCTAAAGCCAAGTGGCTCTTTATATGAATGTGTGCTTCGTTTTGAAACATGGTTGTTTAGCCATAACATTGTATCCTTGGGAATTATAGGAACAGAAATTGCCAGTGAAGCCTGAGAAGACGTACACAACGACTGTTCTATGCATAACCTGCTTTTCTTTTACAGGTATGTTGTCATTGTTTAACCCATGTTAAATATAGTCAAAAAGTTTACTAAGCACGAAAGGAAAGCTAATCAAGGACAACGTCTCGTTCCAGGTCTCCCTCCCCGCAGTACCCTCCCTAATTCCCTTCCCCCCGTCTAGCCACTTTGATACTCAATGCAGTTAAGCTTGAGTCAAGGCTGCAGGAAGGTGGGCTTCTTGAGGGTACTGCTCCTGAGGAACCCAACGGAATTTTACCAGTTCTGACAGAATAACCAGCCCACGAAATTGGTTCCTCCTGAGCAGTATCTTCGGGATGGCTACCTTGGAAGATTTGTGTTCTATGTTGGGAAACATGCAGAAAGAACTGTCAGCTGCCAGGCAGGAAACTGCGGTGTTAGCTAATAGGGTCACTCAATTACAGACACAACTAGCGCCGGCTCGTCCTCCTGAGGTAGCTGCTGCCAGTAGCTCAAATCCATCTACAGTATCGGTAACGGTTCCAATGACTGTTCCTTTGGCACCTCCGGAAAGGTTTGCAGGTGAACCCCACAAATTTCAACCCTTTTTAACTCAGGTGCAGTTACACTTTATGGTTAAACCCACATCCTTCCCCGATGCTCAATCGCGAATCGCCTTCTTGATCTCTTATTTGAGTGGAGACGCTGCCATGTGGGCAGTCCCTCTTGTGCAATCAGATGACCCATTGCTTTATAGTTGGTCTCGCTTCAAAACGGAATTTGAAAAGGTCTTCAACCGAAGAACAATAACAGGATCAGCTGATCGAGAGTTATTAGAACTCAAACAGGGAAATAAAGACCTGGTCCATTATCTAACCCAATTCAATCTCTTAATAGCAGAAACAAATTGGCCAGAGGACAAAAGGGTGGCCTTATATTATCACGGCCTAAGAGACGAATTAAAAGATTTGATAGCTCCGATAGACCCTCAACCGAGAACATGTGAAGAACTAATAGCTTTAAGTCTTTAGTTAGGCCACACAGTTTCGGATCGTAAAGGAGACAAGAAACGGTTGGAGTTCAGACCTTCCATTCGACCTAAAGAAAAACCACAAGTTGTATCACAGGATACTAGTGAACCAATGGAGATCGGAGGTATACGAAAAGCCTTAACCTCTGAAGAAAAGGAGTCTCGTCAGAAAAAAGGTCTATGTCTATAGTGCGGCAGGACATTTTGTCAAAGACTGCGTAGCAAAGCCAAATACAACTGTGACCAAAGTGGGAAACTAGAATACTCGGGGAACAGCCAGGAGACTTCCTCGAGTACTAAATCTTTGCCTCCTGAACAATCTGTTGCCAACACATTGCAAATCTCCGTTCCCCATCTAGTATTAAACGTACAATTCATCATTTCTCAGCAAGAGCCTAAAACTGCGGTGGTCATGGTGGATTCTGGAGCCGCCAGCAACTTTATCGATGCCGCTTTCGTAACAAAATTAGAAATACCTACCTTGGTAAAAACAAAACCAGAAATGGTTCATGCGGTAGATGGCAAACAATTAACATCTGGACTGATTACTCATTCTACTATTAAAGTAACCATGACATGTTTTAGTCAGGATCAAACGTACGTGGAGGAAATATCCTTTGATATCATTGATGCTCCCCAATTTGGTGTCATCCTCGGGATGCCTTAGTTGACCGACCACAATCCCACAATAGACTGGTCTAAGAGAAGTGTTACTTTTCAGTCAGAGTGGTGTCAACAGGAATGTTTACACCCACAAGAAAATATGTCCAAACTCTTAGTTCAAGATCATACCAAGTCTACTGCTCATTATATCGCTACAGCTGCGGAGCATGACATAGAATTACCTGCAGTGTATGAAGAGTTCCGAGATGTATTCAGTGAGAAAAGTGCTGAGATCCTTCCCCCTCACAGAACATACGACTGTGAAATAGACCTTGTACCTGGTGCCAAGATTCCCTGTAGCAGGATCTATGCACTTACTGAACAAGAGAACCAACATCTTAGAGACTACCTAGACAAATTTTTGAAGAATGGTTTCATTCGCCCTTCCAAGTCTCCGGCCGCGTCACCTCTGTTTTTTGTGCCCAAACGTAATGGGGAATTACGCACATGCATAGACTATCGCGCTTTAAACAACATCACGATTAAAAAACGATATCCTTTGCCACTTATCCCGTTCTCTTGGACCAGGTAAGATCAGCAACTATTTACACCAAGTTGGATCTGAGAGGGGCATACCATCTCGTACGTGTCCGAGCCGGAGACGAGTGGAAGACCGATTTTCGAACTTGTTTTGGCTTGTTCGAATACTGCATAATGCCCTTTGGCTTATGCAACGCCCCTGCGGCATTTCAATTTTTCATAAATGATGTCTTACGAGATTTTCTTGACAGGTTCGTCATCGCTTACATCGATGATTTGTTGATCTATTCACAGTCTGTCTCAGAACATGAGAAACATGTAAAACTGGTATTAAACACCCTGCGCCAACATGGCCTGTTTTGTAAACTATCTAAGTGCGAATTCCACACCTACAAGGTGGAATTCTTGGGTTTCATATTGTCACCTCAAGGAATCACAATGGCACCCAGAAAAGTTCAGGCAATATTAGACTGGCCAGAACCAACCTCAGTGAAAGATATCCAGCGATTTCTAGGATTCGCAAATTTTTATCGTAGCTTCATCAAGCAGTTTTCCAGCAAAGCAAGTCCTTTAATGAAATTGCTAAGGAAACATGTTCTGTTCCAATGGACGCCAGAAACCAAATCTGCCTTTCAAACCCTTAAAACTGCATTTACAACAGCCCCTGTTTTAAATCAGCAAGACATCGATCAGCCTTTCATAATTGAAGCGGATGCTTCAGATACTGCAATTGGGGCAATTCTATCTCAAAAGGATGAACGAACTAACCAATTACATCCCATTGCATTCCTATCCAAAAAATGTACTGGCTGAGATGAACTATACAGTGGTAGAAAAAGAACTGTTGGCTATTCGTCTCACCTTTAAAGAATGGTGCCATTATCTTCTAGGTGCAAAACATATGGTGACTGTCTATACGGACCTTCGTAACCTCCACTTTTTACGATGTGCTCGAGCTATGACACCTCGACAGTTACGGTGGACCTTATTCTTTGCAGAATTTAATTTTGTAATAACGTGAAGACCTGCCAAAATAAATAACAAAGCAGATGCTTTATCTCGATGCGAAACAGCAGAATAAAAAAACAAAAAGGCAATTACACCTCCATCTATGATTCCACAAGAACAAATTATCGGAGTTACCATGTCTGAACAATTTTTTCAAGACATAAGAAAAAGTATGCCGTTAAAACAGATCTTAATTTGGCAACAAAAAGACAAAGATAGAACTATTATTCAAGGATTACAGTTTCAAAAAACACTCCTATACATTCCATCAAAATCATTACAAAAACAAGTCTTACAATGGTGTCACACAAAACCATTAGCTGGACATCCAGGAATAGCAAAAACCCAAGAGCTTGTCCAAAGACATTTCTGGTGGCCTACCTGGAGACAAGATGTTATCCAATATATAACTCAATATGACGTTTGTGCTCAAGCTAAAGGAGATCATAGCGCCAAAAAAGGATTATTGCAGCCCATTCCTACTCCAACGCGGCTCTGGGAAGATATATCCATGGACTTTATTACGGACTTACCCAAGGATCAAGGGAAAACCACCATTTTAGTGGTGGTCGACAGACTGTCAAAGATGGCTCACTTTATTGCTTGTGAGAAAATGCCAACAGCAACTCAGTTAGTAACCTTACTGGTTCAAAACATAGTGAGATTACATGGCTTGCCTCGCACTATTACTTCCGATCTAGGGGCACAATTTACATCAAAAGTAGGGAAAGCTTGGTGCGACACTTTACAGATAAAAAGAAACTTGTCCACAAGTTTCCATCCGGAATTGGGTGGCCAAACAGAGCGAGTGAACCAGGTATTAAAACAATATCTACAATGCTATTTATTTAAACAACAAGGCTCATGGGTGAATCTCCTCTGGGAAGCTGAATTCTCCTACAATAATTTAAAGCATGCTTCCACGAACATGTCACCATTCTTCGTGAATCATGGCTGTCATCCACATTACGCTCCATTGCTGTTAGCACAACCTCAAACTAATATACCATCTTTGGACTCTAGATTACAAGGAATGACTGCTGTTATAAAACATTTGCAAAGAAACATACAGAAAGCAAAAACAAACTATAAAAGATTTGCTGATAGAAAAAGAAAAATAGGACCTAAGTACAAGACTGGTGACTTCGTCTGGCTCTCTACAAGAAATTTTCAGTTCAAAAGAAATATAAATTCCATCCACGATTTATTGGACCGTTTGAGATCGAAAAATGTGTAAATCCAGTAGCATTTAAATTAAAATTACCAAGCTCCATGAAAATCTATCCTGGGTTTCACACTTCGTTGTTAAAACCAGCAAAGACCAAACAACAAGCTGGTCCACCACCTCTCCTCGTTGGAGATCATGAAGAATATGAAGTACACAGTATAAAGGGAAGTAAATGCATACAAGAAAAATTGTGGTATTTGGTTTCATGGAAAGGCTAT